>CM040246.1:33428446-33523489 GCA_022545495.1 Chrysanthemum lavandulifolium
TTGGATGTCTCAAATTATTGTTCACTTTCCTTTTATAAGAAAAGAAAGAGAATTTAGTGGAGGATATTCCTTTGAATGGTTGAAAATTAAAGTGCCCACTTTTATTAAATTATGTGAATCTTGTCAGTAACAATAATTTTGAGACGGAGGGAGTATCATTTTCGCTTATAACCCATAAACTATTTTCTCAATGACTACAAATTGAATTCGTAAGCGTTGCATAAAAAGTCATACCAGAACCACAAGTTCACAAATATAATTATTTGCTGCTATACACCGTCACTTTGAGCGAGTATTCGTTTAGTATTTTTCAAATAACAAGAAAATTACAGAAATTAGGCAAAAAGAAATCAAGTCGTACAACAAAGTACTAGTCAAATAAATTTTAAGGTTGGATTATTGGTACCCCTAAAACACTCTAATACCCCTCATATTTTTTCCTTTTTTTTTATTCATTTTTTTTATATTTTTTTTATATTAAAAACTATAAAAGCTGAAAGTACGGAACATAAAATTTAAAGTTTGATAAGTCAACGTATTAAACTAACATAAAATAATTTGACCAGAAACTGATAAAAAAACTATGTTATACTATAAATACTATTGAGTCGGGGTGGATAATGTAAAAAGTGGGCCAAGAGAGTAGGCATAATAAAACCCTAAATTTTATTTCATTAAACAAATTAGATCAGTTTTTTTTACTAGCTTTAATACTCAATAAATAACATTTAATATCCCATATAAATTTAAAGTAACTAAATCTAAATTGACATATTCCATTATTTAGCTAGCTACAGAAATAATCCAGGTTTTTTTATAAAATAACTTAGATCTCGAATTTACCCTTATACATGTTGACAAAGTTCATCTTTAACTAGCTATGAAAATATCCAATATGTTCAGTAAAAAAAGTTAGAAAATTAAAATGGAATTTATCTATATTGACACTCCCCTTTTCAACTAGTTACAAAAATAATGTTCCAAGATTTTTAGTAAAAATAAGAATTTTAGAGTGCTTAAATCCACTCTAAATTCACCTATATTGACGTACCAATTCTTTAGTTTTTTTCTGGACATGAGTTAATAAAAGATCACTATACAGATAATTAACCACGAAATTCATGCAGGTGTATGTTTTACCATAAAAATAAATCTATATAGGCCACTTTTGTAGTCTTGCTCAAAAACAAAACTCCACTCTTGAGCTAAAGAACAAATTGTAACATTACATTCTTCAAACTTGAACTAAATCATCCAAAATTACAGTGTAAAAAATCTCCAAAAGGCATTTTGAAGCTTCTTCATTACAGGAAAACACTCAAACTCAATCTGCAGCAATGGAAGAAAAGATTACGACTCTAATGTGACTTAGAAAAAGAAAGTTTATCAAAAGAAACTAATCGAATGATGCCACCAAGCCTTGTATGTATTATCATGGACACATCTGCCTAGCTTGTCCCAATGAATGGAGCCATCTAGCATGACCCAGGAGGATTTTGGTGGCCAACGCCGGGGCTTGGTCCCGGACATGTTGGCCTGAAAGCTCGTGTCTCATACTTCTTGTAACGATTAAACTTAAGCCCGTGTACAGATGGAGGCATAGGCGCGGGTGGTGTCTCGATAGGCATGGCTGGAGGAAGAACCTTTCGTATTCTTGATGCTTCTATTGAATGTATATCGATTGGTATAAGTAAAATAAGAACACAAAGACTTACCATGCTCATGTTATAATCAAGGTACAATACTTCAAGCTTGCTAGGGATGATATGATCAAACCAAAGCTCTTCGAACAAAGTATATAAAGTGAATTGAACTTTGATGTGAAAAAGATAAAACTAACTTCAGTCACATAGGTGTTATTTATATGCAAATGTGAAGTGTCCCGCAACATGCTTTCATTTATTCGAAGTTTTTTAAATGTATTTTATTTTATTGCCGTTTTCTTATCACGATTTTGAAGTATCTATTCTTTTTCTAACAAAAGTAATTCTTTGATATTTAAAACTCACAGGCTGTAACTAATGTGCATTATAAATCATTTCAAATACTATTTTCCTTTGAATAGGGGATACTACACGACATTTTTTGATGCACGCATGACAACATGCATTACAGTTTGTGGTGCATGCATGCATCAAAAGATGTGGTGTATGTATTAATTCTTTTTTGAATAAAGTTTGTCAAGATATACTTAATTTATGTTATGTGTACTAAGCATGATTCTGAAGTACTTATTCTTTCCCTAATTCAGAGTCAAGTTGATGTCTTTTATTCATCTACGTACAGGGTCGTTAAGGTTGTCTTAATTAAACTTTTTCTAAAGCATCGGTAATAAAGCCTACTAAAATATCATCTTTGTAAAAATAAAAGCTTTAAAGAATCATCAACTTCTTTATGTCATCAACATACTCGTATTAAGACACGTACTGACGGGCAACCTATTATATACGAAGTATATATTTTTGACAAAAGGTCGTAATATATACCTTACAATTTACAAATTGTCTTTTCAATATTATTTTATTTTATTTCCAATCTAGGAACACTTGAAAATTTCACAAGTGTAAAGTAATCACTGCATATATAAATTGGCCATGCATTTTTTTTGGTGGGTGAGGCCTCAACCACTGTGTAAATATAGTTTGAGGAAGAAAACCGACATCAAGTAGTGACAATAATCTTTTAGTTTAAAGTCCAGTTTTTATAATTACCTTTATTAAAATATATAGGAGTTATAAGATGGAAAGCAAAGGGTATATTATTATTTAAACCACAAAATATAAAAATACATGATGGGAAGAAGTAATTGTGTATGTTTTAATGGAATACTTTCTATATTTGTGAAAGACTGCATTTCCTGACTCACTCCAAATACGGACTTCGCCACACATTTAAAATTCCTAGAGACTATTTTAGGAAAAGCGAGTAGGTTTTGATTAGACAACCAATGGAATTATTTGCTTTTCAATTTCGTTTTATGCTTAGTTTACTTGTTAGCAGAATTTAAAGGTTTAGTAGCCAATAGCATCTTCTTCATTGAGTAAATGTTCTTAAAAGAAAATCATTTTATATATGTTAAAAGCTAAAGATATTTAACATACTTTTTAAAAAAGATCGAGATACATAACTAGCACTACTACACAAAATGCTATAAACACCTCCAAATAGAGTATGGTTATATAAAACCTATTCCTTTGATAAAAAAAACGAGCGTGAATGGAAGAAACTGAGATTGATTTTCTTGAAAAAACCAGTTTTCATAATACAAAATGCATAAAAATTGGGTTTGCGGGTAAAAACCAGTCTTTTTACACAATCAAAGACACTGGTGTGTGTGAAACGTAGAGGGGGTGAATACGTTCTCGTTTAAAAACTTAAAACCTTGTGTATTAAACACCCGATCAAGTGTGACACAATATGAAAAGTGTCAACAATAATCTTACTAGTCTTACAAGAGCTATAGAATATAAAACAACAAATAAGACATATCACAATAACACAAACTAAGACATATAACATGCCATGACACAAAAACAACTAACATAATATAAGCACAAGCTACACAAAAATAAACGCAATGCAAGATATAAATGTAAAGCGGTAAATGAAAAAATAAACGTAAAGAGATAAGTAAAGAAAGCGCAAACTGGACACGGTGATTTATAGTGGTTCGGTCACGAAGCCCCTCTTCGCCCTACTCCACTCCTCGAGTACCCAACTCGAGAGTTACTTCACTAATCAACAAGCTCCCTTATTGGCGGAGAAAACCATACAACGACGCTTACATTATTTTTCGACACTAAGCTAAATGTCGAGTACTAATCTAGCTAGTACCAATCTCACACACGATCTACACGATCTACCCGATCAACACGATCTACCCGATCTACACGATCTACCCAATCAACACGATCTACCCGATCTACACGATCTTCACGATCTACACACTATCAACACAAGCTTCACGAGACCTTCTTGATCTCAACATGATCACAATGATCTATCCGATCTAACTAAACAAGATGATGGACAACTTGATGTATATCTAGATACAACAAGTACGTAACAAGTGTGACGGACACACTACACTAACACTACAACACTTTGTATCTTCTTGATACGATGTGTTCTTCTCTCGACTAGTAGAGGAATGAAGGTGATCTCTAGAATGGATGATTGGATCACTCTTAAACAAACTAAAACTCACTAAATGATCAAAGAAAGTGATCTAAATAAAAGAGGATTAGACCAGAGAAAACTAGTTGGAGAAATCGGTTTGGAAGTGTAAAATGGTCCACTATTTATAGGAAAGAAAAACACTAGCCGTTATGTAATCGACGGTACCACTAATACATCACGGTACCACTAAATTTAGTAGTACCGTCCTAGAAAAAAACGCTCCCATTTTTGTTTTTAGTGGTGAAGGTTTATTTGAAGATGTTTGGAGTCGTTTTGGGGCGGGGAATAAATTTGTTGGGATTTTTAAACTAATTTTTCAAAACAAAACATTTCTTTTTAATTCAAAAATAATTTGTAAAATATATTTTTGAAAAAATGTTTTGTCACATTAAAAATGTGAAGTCTTTGAACAAAAAATTAATCCTTTGATCATTAGTCAAGTTGTAGATTTGTTTGTTCATACCTTAAGTGATTTACGTCGGGATGAAAATCTACAACTCTGTTGAAGCATACTTGAGACGTCGAGAGATATTGATGTAAGTATGCATTGATGATTTGTGTTTACAAGTAACTTGCGCATTTTACGTTATACATTAAAAGTTAAATTTTTGTCATTATTAAAATTGAAGAAACCTTTTAGTTTTAAATATCGTAATATTTGCACTAACAATCTCCACCTTTTTTATGATGACGAATATCTAAATCGTAACACACATTAAAATGTAAAGGTTACTTGTTTACACTCCCTTCTCCCCCTTTTGTCAAATCAAAAAGGTGGTTCAACCCGTAAGATGGTTGCTTTGAGATTTCCCTTTTCTTCTCCCCTTATTACAATAACTTCCTTTCTCCCCAGAAAGGCGAGCTTGCATCATCCTAGTGAAGTCTTCTATCACCACTCTTAGAAAGACTCCGTGCTATGTATTCAAATACTCCCGAGCTCCCCTAGCTCAATGCTCCCCTATGGTAATTGTATCCCTTGTTTATTTACCTTAGTATCTAGCGATCCACATATCAAATTCTTACAAAGGCTTTTCCTACATCAAGGGTTAGCTTTGCAACAAAATATATAAAATAATAGGAGCAACATTAAAGGATAGAATACTCATAGCAAGACATGCAAGGGTTAAGCTATGTTAAAATGTAGCTACCTAAAAAAATTGAGTTTGATGAGGTATGTGAGCATATCAAAGTATGCCAGAGGTTAGACACGTGATAAAAGTGTGCTAAAAGGATAAAAACAAAGAAGAGAGCCCAAGAAAGTTGAGCGACACAAAAATGTGAATGCCTATTGCAATTCAAAGACACTAGAGGGTCACAACTTGACCGACAACCTAAGGTGTAATTGATCAACCAATCATGGGAATGACACATGAAGTTATGGGAATGGCTTCTTCCAAGTTGTCATTGGGGAGATGAGTTCTAACAAACCTTTTAAACGACATAATCATCTACCTAAGATGATTGGCGTAAAGAATAGTTTGTTGACGAGACATACTCTAAATGAAGTAGATATATGTCACTAATATTATAACAAGTCATGTAATAATATAGACTCGAAGATGAAAGAAAAAAATGATAATGAGAGTGATACGCACCTAGATTTGAATTGAAGTAATTCCATAAAACGGGAAAGTGTTGGATTTGATCTTTGAAAAAAGGTGGGCAAAGACGGTTTAGATTAATATATCGTTTGCACTGACAATGAGATGCAAGATAAATTTCAAAGGATAAAAGGATGTGCATGTGATCCTATTGAGGGTGAATTTCTCTAACGGTTTTGAGGTAACGAGGTT
Organism: Chrysanthemum lavandulifolium; assembly: GCA_022545495.1. Taxonomy (NCBI): domain Eukaryota; kingdom Viridiplantae; phylum Streptophyta; class Magnoliopsida; order Asterales; family Asteraceae; genus Chrysanthemum; species Chrysanthemum lavandulifolium. Next base: position 33,434,419 of record CM040246.1, read on the forward strand.
CTAGAGTTCTAGTTATGTATGATCTTGGTTATGTGTTAGAGATATTTGGTGCATGAAGGGTTTCGTGTGATTGTGTAGTTATACACTTTGGGTTGTGAGGATTGAAGGTTATCGAACTAATTATCACTATCACAAGTGAAGAATAATTACAAGGTTTGAGTGCTTTGATCGATAGGTTGAAGGTTTTTAGACTAACTATCACTGTCAAGAGTGAAGTGTAGTGAAAAGAGATTGAATGTGATGATGAATGATATTATTGTGAGGTTTGATGTGAGGGTTGAAGGGTGATTGTATAGAAAAAATTTATAGGTGGTCACAAGGAGTAGCGATTATGAAGCTAGAACCGATTGTGGTTTTGTGACCGAGGTTTTGCTAAGTAGTGGTTACTTAAGAGGTGAGTGTTTTAATAAATAATTTAGAGAATAAGAACCACATTTGTGTGTTCTTGAGAGTGTTTGGTGAAATACTACACGTGTATGAGTGTTTTCTCTCCCTTAATTGATGGCCATCCGGACAAGATGTGTTGAAAAGAAAATAAAAAGGAAAACAAACGTTGACATAAGCAATGAGCTTAGTAATGTAATGACAAGTGGTGGATAGCATACAATAAACTTCGCCTTTGAAGTCAGTGCACCTCAAAACAATAATCGGTCCACTCCCCTATCCTAAAACAACACGTCTAAACCATCTCAGGCCCTTATCTTGGATCAAACCAATGACCCAACTCCATCCAATGTAAGGCATATTTATTAACAAACAGGCTCATGCCTATATTTTTCACCTTTTGGCCCACTAAGTTATCCCACTTTTCCAGGCCCACATGCTAATATTGCGACTGTAGTACCACATCCCCCAGCCCAACTGCATGTCCCACCTTAGACTGGTTTTTCCTAGCTCACAGGCCCATCCTACCCACATCGGTTATGCGGTTCAGCTCTAGCATTCACAAATGCCATATACATATTTACCACAATTTGGTTTTTTCACTGGTGGAGGTTACCTGTATGCTCAAACCACCATTCCTCAAGGTTTTCAACAAATGACATTACTGACCTTGCATGGTATATGGACACGAGAGCATCCTCTTACTTGGTTGATGACATATGTACACTTACTTATGTATGTAATAAAAGTCTTTATTCTTTTGTATATGTTGGCAATAACCAATTTATACCCGTTATTTGTACGGGGCATAGTTTTTTTGCCTATCCCTCATAAACCATTACACCTTAACAACATTCTTGTCACCCCAAATATTATTAAAGACTTAATTTTTGTACATAAATTTACTAGAGAAAATAAATGTACAGTTGAATTTGACGAATTTGGGTTTCAGTGAAGGATTGTTGGACTCACAAACTCCTTCTCCGTTGTGATAGCAGTAGCAGCCTCTACCCAATATGTCATCTACCTCTACCAACCACTCAGTTTGCCTTACTTTCTTTTAGTCCCACTACGTGGCACAGACGTCTCAGGCATACCGATAAATAAATGATACGACGCTTAGAGTCTAGCAGTTTTATTTCTTGTAATAAAAAAAAGTATTCCACTTTGTGTCATGCTTTCCAGCTTGGCAAAAATAGTAGGCTTCCCTTTTATCGTTTTGAGTCGTGTGTCGAGTCACTTTTTGATATTGTACACTCGGATGTATGGATTTCACCCATTTCGAGTAATCGAGAAATAAAATATGATGCCATTTGTTTAGATCATTACTCGCATTTTCTTTGGGTTTATATGTTACGCGATAAATCTGACTTGTATGGACATTTTTTCAGTTTTGTACCTTTGTAAATACCCAGATTAAAGTCCAAATTAAGGCCTTGCAATGTGACCATGGGGTGAATTTGACAACACCCGTTTTCACACTTTGTTTCAAAAACATATCATTTAGTTCCGATTCCCGTGTCCTAAGACATCTTAACAAAATAGGAAATCAGAATGTATGCTATGAACCATAAACAACCTTGTTCGCACCTTTTTTTTCAAAAGCATATGCCACCCGTTTATTGGGTGGAAGCATTACACATGACTGCACATCTCTTAAACATGTTGCCTTCAACCACCATTCACAACGAAATCCCCTTTATCATACTTTACAACACTAAACCCACTTAAGATAACTTGTGTGATTTTGGATGCCTTTGTTATCCTTACATACATGTTTACCTGAAACTTCTACCACTCTCCACAACATGCGTTTTTCTTGGTTACCTGGCTAACCACCGTGGTTATAGATGCCTTAACCTTGTCACTAACAAAATAATCATTTCTCGTCACGTCAAATTTGACAAAGATTTCTTTTCATTTGGATCCATGACCCTCACATCACCACCATTCTATGAATACTTGTTACCCCCTCCACTGCCAACTCATCCAATTGCTACTACACAACAAGTGACTCAACTGCCTAGCCCAACCATTACTCCATCTCCTTACATAACTTAGTCCACTATGGCCCAAAATATCACTCCACTTATACCCAACCCACCACGCTTTGTCTCTCACAGGGCCTAATCTGTGAATACACAAACACATCCTGTCAGCCCACATTGTCTTACCGCACTTGGTTTGGCACACTATTGTACACCTTATCCACAATCCACTCTACAATAGCCTCTATCCGACCCACAATCTATTACCCAAAACAATTCACCAACCAAAACCCGTCCACTCCTTAGCAGCCCTTATCGGACCCATTACCAAAAAATACACACGCGATGGTTACACGTGCTAAGAATGGCATTTCCAAGCATGTCGGCCATTTGTCTCTCGACACTACCACCACTCCACCCATTCATCGGTCTCATGTACATGCTCTTCGTGACCCTCATTGGCAAAAAGCTATGTTAGATGAATATAATGCTTTAATTACTAACAAAACATGGGTACTTGCTCCTCATCTTGCTAATGTCAATCTTGTGCATTCTGTGTGGCTTTTCAGACATAAAATTAATACATATGGATCTTTTAGTCGGCATTAAGCTCGTCTTATAGCAAATGGATTCAGTCAGCAACTGGGTATTGATTGTGATGAGACGTTTAGCCTGGTGGTCAAACCGGCTACCATACGAGTTATTTTGAGTCTTATAGTTTCTATGAATTGGCCAATTCATCAGCTATAAGTGAAGAATGCCTTTCTTCATGATTATTTATTAGGGACATTTTATATGCATCAACTACCTAGCTTTGTGGACCCTCATCATCCTGATTATGTTTGTCACTTATAGCGTTCTCTTTTTGGGCTTAAGCAAGTCCCTCGTGCATGGTTTTAGCACTTTGCTTCTTATACTATATGAGTTGGTTTTCAACACAGTAAAACTAACTCATCATTTCTTTTTTCATCGTCGGACAGATATTGCATACTTGCTTCTTTCTGTTGATGATATTTTCCTCGCAGCTTTTCTATAGAAATTTATCCCCTCGCTTCATGGAGATGTTTCTAAGACTGACCTGGGCTCTCTTAATGATTTTATTGGCGTGTCTTGTTACACCCGTATCCCGAAATACAAATAGGCCCTACCCTAGATGGAATTGGCTTAAGGACTTAACGGGATTGACTAGTCAACCCGATAGTCAAACTAATAACTAACAAATGTTAAGTTATAGTTCTAGAAATGAAGGGGGACCTAAGTTGCCACAATGTAAACTTATTATAAGTGTCTTGGGCCAAAATAGAAAGGAAGGGACTTGAGGGACCAAAAGTGTCAATTGGTGAAATAGCTTTATAATGAAGAAAGCTTCATGTATTAAACCCAGACTTCTCATAAGTTTCAGGTTGTTAGTGAATGTCGGTTTAGAACAAAGAGAAGGAAAATGATGGTAAGGTTGATGATTAAATTGGGATGGGATTAGTGTTCCCAATCAAGTAAAAACTAGTATCTATCATCCTTGTGCAAGTAAGTATCCCTAATTGTATTTAATTGTGAATTGAAGAGTTTAGGTTCATGTATCCAAGTTGGGGGTTTTGGGTAATTTTGGTTTTAAAAACTAATTAAGATGTTATAGTGTAATTGGGTGAAACCCATCTAATTAAATTGAAGATAAAATACGTAATTTGGGATATGATCATGTTATGATCATTTGATGATTAAAAAGGGTTATAGTAATCTTAGAGGAATCTTATTATGGTTAAAGTTGGATAATTTATGGGTGGATCATCATATAATCAATATATGATTATGTGATGATTAGAGGATGTGTATGTAAGTTAATGGTTGTATAAACCATGGTTTTAGTTATTTGATGTTGTTTTAAGTGTACTTTGATTATTATGTTTAAGGATGTTAGCTATGGATGATGTTGGACATTATTGATGAAGATGATGATAAATTGTGTATGGCTTAGCATGGATTGATAAGGTAAGTAATCCGGTTACTACATCTTCAATGTGGAAATTATTATATGATGTGTTTATGATTGTTATGGTAAAGTTGAGTTATAGATAAGTTAAGGAATTATTGGACTTTATGAGAATTGATGATGATTATAGAGTTAATTGCCCTAAAGATGTGTTAAGGTATGTGTTATTGCCTTATGTGCTAATTGTGCTATGGTTTGTGTGTTAGCGATGCTTATGTGAATTATATGATGATAGAAGCATTATCATGTTTTAGCCGATTACTTACTAAGCGTTATTGCTTACATGATATAGTTGCCATGTTCTTGTAGGTTCATGGGTATCGGAAGCGCTATGGCTTGGATTGGGTGTTTGTTGGGAATAATACTAACAGTTACCACTAATAGTCTTGTGGTTGACACTGCTGAAGAATACACTAGCAGTGGAAACTTATTACCACTGCCAGTACAATTATTACCACTGCTGTTAGGATAATTGTTTAGTATCCGTGTGTTGATAAGTATAGAAAAGATCTTGTGTATATTCTATATTGTTAGGTTTATACTTATCTTGTGTCACAATTCTCAATTTTCGGTCATTTCTCAAACTCTATATTCATCATTTCATATCGGTTCGTGCATGGTTTTGCATTTTTCAGTAAACGTTTATTTACTATTAAATAAACACTATCGCGTAATTAATTATTTTGAACATTTGATCCGATACTTCCAAAAATTATCGTGATATAATTTTTATACTCATTTTAAGACCATAAAAATAATATTATGAGTTTACCCGGTTTTTTAAATTTATTTCGTAAATACATTGTTATATTTATATAATTACGACGGTTTCGTAAATTCAATCCGATAATTATTATTTCACTCCGCTTCTTGTAAGAAATGTATTTTATAATTTTATAACTTCAATATATTTTATCTTGACCCGTTAAAATTTATTTTATCTAACGCTACCCTATATATTCAAATGTGTATAAAACTTACCATATATTCTCAATTAACTTACATATTACTACACTTAAACATAATTATATAAAATAAAATGTATAATGTGGTGATTAACACCCCTTGTCGACAAAGGGGGTGAGTCATTGCAATTTTTGCAAATATCTTCCAAGTAAATGTATTTTACTTCACTAACACATTCATTCAAGATATTTCAAGGTGAAAAGAAAACATTTCTCTCTTCTCTTCCTCACAAAACCGGCATCCACAAGGACCATGAAGATCATCAAAAAATTTCAAGACAAGGTTTTAACACACTAGTATCACTCTTTATTTAGGTTTTGCAATAAAAACCTAGGGTGATTAGGAAAAATCCATTGTCCATAAACCTCATCAAGTTTACTAGTAAGCATTCATATTCATGATCATATTTCATATTCATTGTTATATTCATTCCATCATACTTGAGAAAACATGCAAGTCATATGATGTTTATACCAATTTTTCATTGATTTTAAGAGTTATATATATATTTATGTCATCCTATAATTACTCCTTGTTATAAATCACTCTTGGTGATGTCTAGGAACCCATGACACCCTAAGAAGGTGTATGGTAGGATTAGAATAGCTTCGGAGTTGTTTTGAATTGGTTGGAATAAGTTTGGCGCGAGAAAAACTCATTTCGACAAGTTTTCTAAAGGGTCTGTCCTTATTTTGAAATTCTGGAATTTTTGACAGTAAGCAAAATATTTTGGGCTAGATATTTGGAAAATATACTTTAAAACGAAAACGTGGCCGCTTGAATGGGTTAAAACGGAGCTATAACGAAGAAGATATGAATTTTTCAAGTTTGACGACGAAATCTATTTGTTTCAGAAATTTCAGCATGTTATTTTAACTTGTTACGGGTTAAATATGAGGCTTAAGTGTTATAAATTGTGTCGACTTATCAAAAATATATTATTATATATTATTACGATTCCGAGGACATATAAAACGAGAAAACGGATTTGTAACTAGTAAATTACACGCGATAAACAAAGTTGCAGTAACTTTATTCTATTAGAAAATTAATATATTTTCTATTAAACACATACTACGCAACGAGGGACCATGTTGAAGGTCGTTTTAACATCAATGGAGTACTTTTTATAATATAATGTCTTCTAATAAAAGTAAGTTCGCTTAGCATATTTTCCAAAATGTCCAACCGCTCGTCAAGCGGAGTTATAACGAATGATATACGGTCATTTAAACTTTGCGAAAACCACCCTTAAACAACATTTTGGACACAAGTACCATTCTTTACCTACGTTTTCTCTATGATCGAGACCTCTAGGATGAAAACTTAAATGCTAAAACTTTGAGATAATGATACAAACTTCCCAAAACCGCTGAGTTCGTTTCCTAACGCCGACGCATCATTTTACGACTAGCTTTTCGAGGCCGCTTAGTCACTTTCATGAAATTGTCAAATGACATTGTTTTATTGACTAAAATTTATAATCCCACAATAAATCACTAAATTACTATCGAGGATATCGTTTCGACGTAAGTACTTGTAAAGTATTTGGTAACTTGACAATATGTCATAAACATATATTTTGACGATAAACTTTATTTTCCAAAATGTACAAGTGGTATGGATATCATATGAGTTTGCATGCACGACATTGTTTCATGACTTATATTAGAGCATATCATTCATATTAGGTCATGGATAGAGATCGCACCTCATTTCAAAGGTATCTACTTTTGTCACCATAATCATTGCATCGGGTGAGTTCAGAGTCCCACTTTACTTGTTTAATTGTTTTATAAACTCTTGGGAGATACATGCTCAACTTCATGCTTTTACTTTACACTTATATGAACTTAATCTATATTGTTGGAACTATTATGAACTTGTTACCCTTTTGTTTCACTCTATGTGCGAGTAAGTAGATTATGCCCGAACTAAATTGATCATTATGTTATGAACGCTATTATTTGAATCACTTCCTTGATTTTGAAACATTCGACATGTATATTTGAACTCTTTTAAATTGATTCAACCCTTTAACATATAAGTGAACACTTTGGACTTGATATGAACCTTTTGACATATAGTTAAACTCTTTTAACTTGTAAAGGACCCTTTTGTATATTTTAAACTTGTTTGATGTGATTTTGAACGCTTCGACTATCTTGAACCTTTTTGATATTATTCGAGCTCTTTGACTGTTCTGAACTTTTGAACTCGACTTAAATCTTTGAACATAATTACGAACTTTTAAACGGAACTCTTGAACTTAAATACAAACTTATGACTTGTTTGAACTTATTGAACCGTATGTGTTATGACCTTGACCTAAAGTCTCCTATGTTCGGAGCATCACTATAAAGTCTCCTATGTTCGGAGCATCACTATAAAGTCTCCTATGTTCGGAGCATCACTATAAAGTCTCCTATGTTCGGAGTATATCTTTGCGAAGAGGCACCCAGTATATCTTTGGGAAGAGGCACCCAATATATCTTTGGGAAGGGGCACCCAACATAACTTTGGGTAGTGGCACCCAGCATAATTTGGTTTCATTAGAAGCATCATTACAAAGTCTCCCTTGTTGGAGCAGTGCAAAGTCTCCCATGTTCGGAGCATCCCTGAATTATTATATACGTGGTGCAATATTGTGAATTATTATAACCACTTATACTTGACTATTTGATACGCTATATTTTGTGCAATGGGTTGTGAACACACAGGTTGCAAGTTTTGTATGGGCGGAACTTGGAACCGGTGGATTTACAATGCCTTTGCTTTGAGAACTCATTTAACCTCGTGCTTGAACATAAACTAGACATATTTTGGCAATGGGTTGTGAACACAGGTAGCAAGTTTTGTATGGCGGAACTTGAACCGAGTAGATTTACAATGCCTTTGCTTTGTGGACTATTCTAAATGACCAAAAACTTTGCCTTTGTTGCATGATCGCTCTTTAAAAGCTTTACTTGTTAACAAAACTCTATGAACTCACTCAACCATTGTGTTGACACTTTTAGCATGTTTTATCTCAGGTATCTAAGGCATTCACTTCATGGCATTCATGTGGACTTATCATAGAGTCGCGGTGTCGGCGCGTCTCACCTATATTTTATGCACTTAACTATCGTTTGATTGTAACAAACTCGTTTTGATATATTGAAAATCTTTTGGGACCTAATATTTGTAAACTCGATTATTTTAATGAATCAAACGATATTTTCAAAACGACACTTTAGGTCGCTCGATATAACTGATTGTGATGCTATGACGGATCAAACCCCGTGAATTCCATTCCGCCGCAAACAGTAATTTGGGGTGTGACAGATTGGCATCGAGCTTGATTATAGAGAACTAGGTTGCATCATTGACCCTAGACTATAACCGCATCATCATAGCATCTTATCATATCATTATAAGTGCATACTCCTTATACATGCGAACTTATGACTCAACACCAAACATCATATGAGACGATTAGTCCAAGCATTGCATAGTTACTCCTAAATTATACATAGCCTGATCACCTATGTCTAATTCCGGAAGAATCATGCAATGAAGGGAGTAGTAGTCTCATATGTGTAAGCAATTCCATAATCGAGCCAAAATTTCAAAAGATTTTCTTCAAACCACTTGTTTCCAGTTTGATCCGAGCGACAGTTCTTGTTTGATGAGTTGCAAAGATCAAGCTAGAAACAAGTTGTTGCTCAAACCGATTTAGCCTAATCTCATGACGGTTCTTGTTTGATGAGTTTGAGATTAGTAAAATCGGTTACTTAAAATCTTTGAGGGTTTCTTCGAGAATGGGAAAGCTCGCCTCATCAAGCCTAGTCATAAGAGAGCATGTATTTAGGACGGAATGGTCACGATAGCATGAGACCGTACCTAGTTGGACGAGGAACCCATATGCATGAGCATTGACATAATCATTTAGACCATACACGAGCATAAACTTTTAGAACCCTTGTCGCGGTTTGGGCTATAGTTATCAAAAATCGAATCACGAGGACGTGATTACTCTGACATGGGAAGAATGTCACAATTCTCAATTTCCGGTCATTTCTAAAACTCTATATTCATCATTTCATATCGGTTCGTGCATGGTTTTGCATTTTTCAGTAAACGTTTATTTACTATTAAATAAACACTATCGCGTAATTAATTATTTTGAACATTTGATCCGATACTTCCAAAAATTATCGTGATATAATTTTTATACTCATTTTAAGACCATAAAAATAATATTATGAGTTTACCCGGTGTTTTAAATTTATTTCAGAATAAATTGTTATATTTATATAATTACGACGGTTTTCGTAAATTCAATCCGATAATTATTATTTCACTCAGTTCTTGTAAGAAATGTATTTTTATAAATTTTATGACTTCAATATATTTTACTTGACCCGTTAAAATTTATTTTTATCTAACGCTACCCTATATATTCAAATGTGTATACAACTTACCATATATTCTCAATTAACTTACATATTACTACACTTAAACATAATTATATAAAAAAAAATGTATAATGTGGTGACTAACACCCCCTTGTCGACAAGGGGGTGAGTCATTTGCTTTTTGCAAATATCTTCCAAGTAAATGTATTTTACTTCACTAACACATTCATTCAAGATATTTCAAGGTGAAAAAGAAAACATTTTTCTCTTTCTCTTCCTCACAAAACCGGCATCCACAAGGACCATGAAGATCATCACAAAAAATTTCAAGACAAGGTTTTAAACACTAGTATCACTCTTTATTTAGGTTTTGCAATAAAAACCTATGGTGATTAGGAAAAATCCATTGTCCATAAACCTCATCAAGTTTACTAGTAAGCATTCATATTCATGATCATATTTCATATTCATTGTTATATTCATTCCATCATACTTGAGAAAACATGCAAGTCATATGATGTTTATACCACTTTCTCATTGATTTTAAGAGTTATATATATATTTATGTCATCCTATAATTACTACTTGTTATAAATCACTCTTGGTGATGTCTAGGAACCCATGACACCCTAAGAAGGTGTATGGTAGGATTAGAATAGCCCGGAGTTGTTTTGAATTGGTTGGAATAAGTTTGGCGAGAAAAACTCATTTCGACAAGTTTTCTAAAGGGTCTGCCCTTATTTTGAAATTCTGGAATTTTTGACAGTAATCAAAATATTTTGGGCTAGATATTTGGAAAATATACTTTAAAACAAAAACGTGGCCGCTTGAACGGGTTAAAACGGAGCTATAACGAAGAAGTTATGAATTTTTCAAGTTTGACGACGAAATCTATTTGTTTCAGAAATTTCAGCATGTTATTTTAACTTGTTACGGGTTAAATATGAGGCTTAAGTGTTATAAATTGTGTCGACTTATCAAAAATATATTAGTATATATTATTACGAATCCGATGACATATAAAACGTAGAAAACGGATTTGTAACGAGTAAATTACACGCGATAAACAAAGTTGCCGTAACTTTATTCTATTAGCAAAATTAATATATTTTCTATTAAACACATACTACAGCAACGAGGGACCATGTTGAAGGTCGTTTTTAACATCAATGGATTACTTTTTATAATATAATTTCTTCTAGTAAAAGTAAGTTCGCCTAGCATATTTTCCAAAATGTCCAACTGTTCGTCAAGCGGAGTTATAACGAATGATATACGGTCATTTAAACTTTAAAACCACCCTTAAACAACATTTTGGACACAAGTACCATTCTTTACCTACGTTTTCTCTATGATCGAGACCTCTAGGATGAAAACTTAAATGCTAAAACTTTGAGATAATGATACAAGCTTCCCAAAACCGTTGAGTTCGTTTCCTAACGCCGACGTGCATCATTTTACGACTAGCTTTTCGAGGCCGCTTAGTCACTTTCATGAAATTGTCAAATGACATTGTTTTCTGACGAAAAGTTATAATCCCACAATAAATCACTAAATAACTATCGTGGGATATCTTTCGACGTAAGTACTTGTAAAGTATTTGGTAACTTGACAATATGTCATAAAATATATTTCGACGATAAACTTTATTTTCCAAAATGTACAAGTTGTATGGATATCATATGAGTTTGCATGCACGACATTGTTTCATGACTTATATTAGAGCATATCATTCATATTAGGTCATGGATAGAGATCGCACTCATTTGATGTATCTACTTTTGTCACCATAATCATTGCATCGTGTGAGTTCGTGAGTCCCACTTTTACTTGTTTAATTGTTTTATAAACTCTTCTGGGAGATACATGCTCAACTTCATGCTTTTACTTTACACTTATATGAACTTAATCTATATTGTTGGAACTATTATGAACTTGTTACCCTTTTGTTTCACTCTACGTATGAGTAAGTAGATTATGCCGAACTAAATTGATCATTATGTTATGACGCTATTATTTGAATCACTTCCTTGATTTTGAACCCTTCGACATGTATATTTGAACTCTTTTAAATTGATTCAACCTTTAACATATAAGTGAACACTTTGGACTTGATATGAACCTTTTGACATATAGTTAAACTCTTTTAACTTGTAAAGGACCCTTTTGATATATTTTAAACTTATTTGATGTGATTTTGAACGCTCGACTATCTTGAACCCTTTGATATTATTCGAGCTCTTTGGTATTCGAACTTTTGAACTCGACTTAAATCTTTGAACATAATTACGAACTTTTGAGCGGAACTCTTGAACTTAAATACAAACTTATGACTTGTTTGAACTTATTGAACTGCACGTGTTATGACCTTGACCTAAAGTCTCATATGTTCGAGCATCACTATAAAGTCTCCTATGTTCGAGCATCACTATAAAGTCTCCTATGTTCGGAGCATCACTATAAAGTCTCCTATGTTCGGAGCATCACTATAAAGTCTCCTATGTTCGAAGTATATCTTTGGGAAGAGGCACCCAGTATATCTTTGGGAAAAGGCACCCAGTATATTTTTGGGAAGATGCACCCAATATATCTTTGGGAAGGGGCACCCAACATAACTTTGGGTAGTGGCACCCAGCATAATTTGGTTTCATCAGAAGCATCATTACAAAGTCTCCCTTGTTGGAGCATTGCAAAGTATCCCATGTTCGGAGCATCCCTGAATTATTATATACGTGGTGCAATATTGTGAATTATTATAACCACTTATACTTGACTATTTGATACGCTATATTTTGTGCAATGGGTTGTGAACACACAGGTTGCAAGTTTTGTATGGGCGGAACTTGAACTGAGTGGATTTACAATGCCTTTGCTTTTAGAACTCATTTAACCTCGTGTTGCTTGAACATAAACTAGACATATTTTTTGTGGGTTGTGAACACACGTGTTGCAAGTTTTGTATGGGCGAAACTTGGAACCGAGTGGATTTACAATGCCTTTGCTTTATGGACTATTCTAAATGACCAAAAATTTGCCTTTGTTGCATGATTGCTCTTTAAAATCTTTACTTGTTAACAAAACTCTATGAACTCACTCAACCATTGTGTTGACACTTTTAGCTTGTTTTATCTCGGTATCTAAGGCATTCACTTCATGGCATGCATGTGGACTTATCATAGAGTCGCGGTGTCGGCGCGTCTCACCTATATTTTATGCACTTAACTATCGTTTGATTGTAACAAACTCGTTTTGATATATTGAAAATCTTTTGGGACCTAATCTTTGTAAACTCTGATTATTTTAATGAATCAAACGATATTTTCAAAACGACACTTTAGGTCGTTCGATATAACTGTGATTGTGATGCTATGACAGTCAAACCCCCAAGAATTCCATTCCGCTGCAAAACAGGTAATTTGGGGGTGTGACATCTTGTAAAGGACTCCTTATGCTATAAAAGGAGATCCTAGGTCATTGCTTAGTAATACGTATAACGTAGTATTCATATTAGCTTCAAGGTGTAACCCTAGTGATAAGCAATATCACTCGTATTATTTCTTAATAATATTGGAGCTTTGTGTGTTTATTGTTCTTGTTTACTTACATCTGTCTTCTAAGTATTACTGAGTATATTCCGCGTGCTTAGTAATATAACTCAAAATATCACTAACACAAGGTGTGTGTTTAGATCCATCAAGTGGTATCGGAGCGAAGGTTCGATATTTTGATTTAGAAGATTCAAGAACACGCTTAACCTACTCACCAATTCAATGGAGATGGAAACAACGGCCTAACTCTTCTACTCCAAGACTTCCTAAGCTCAAACTTAATGAGTTTGAGATGTGGAGGATCTTGATTGAGCAATACTTTCTCATTCAAGATTATGCTCTTTGGGAGATCATCTTAATCGATGATTCTTTCAAGCTTGTGTCAAAGACTCGGAAGGTTGGTGACACGATGTTGTGACAGTTTCAGGCTCGAGACTAATATTGAAGAAGTAATCAAGAAGAATGATCTAAAGGCTAGAAGCTTGTTGTCATGACTCTCCCTAGAGACCAGATCATAGCATTCAACAAGTTCAAGACGCTAAAGAACTTTTTGAAGAAATTTGCTCGGTGTTTGGTGGCAATGATGCTACAAAGAAGACACAAAAGACATTGTTGAAGCAAAGTTATGAAAACTTCGCTTCAAGCAATTACTCACTTGATAGCATCTTCACCAAACTCCGGAAGATTGTTACACAACCGATCGTGTTTGGCATTGAGGTAGAAAAGGAAGACCTCAATTTGAAGTTTCTAAGAAGTTTGCCTTCGAGTTTCAAACTAATGTTACGATCTGGGAAAACAAAGCGGATATTGAAACAATGAAGCTCAATGATCTTTATAACAACTTTAAACTCATTGAACAAAGACCCAAGAAGGCCGGAAACTTGGTACAAGCTCAAGCACTTGGCTTGCTTTGATGTCAACCTCTGTTGACAAGTGATGATTCTGAAGATGATGGTGATGATGATATTGCCCTTCTTTGGTTCTCTTGTTTCCATCGGTAAGTTAGTGTTACCACCGCAGTTCAAAGAAGAAGATTGCCGGTATTGGAGATCCTACCTTTATGCTTTTATCTCCACTCAAGTTAATGGCTCTATATTAACTCATGAAGACATAGAGCAAATGGATGAAGATGACTTGGAGGAGATGGATATAAAATGGCAAATAGCTCTTCTTAGCATGAGGGCTAGGAAATTCTACAAGAAGACTGGCAAGCCAATTCACATCAATGGTGGTGAAACTGCAGGCTTTGACAAAAATAAAGTAGAGTGCTTCAATTGTCACAAGTTCGGGCATTTTGCTAGGGAATGCAGAAGACCAAAGATGAAGGACAACAGGTCTACTTGGTACAAGCAAAAGAAAGAACCAGCTGTAGAAGAACCAAAGGCAATGTTGGCAATTGATGGTGTAAGCTATGATTGGAGTTTCATGGCTGATGAACAAGAGGAAGAACCTTTAGATGCTGCTCTTGTGTCTACTGAATTTGCTCTCATAGCTTTCTCTGACTTTGAGGTACAAAACTTTGAAAGTTGTTCTAAAACATGTAGGGCTGCTAGAAAAGTTGAAAGACTTAATGAATTATATGAAAGTCAAATAACAGGGCTGTTTGCTGCTAATTATGCTGTGTCAAATCTTAGGAGATGTATAGTTGTATTAGAAAAACAACTAGAGCACTATAGAGATAAAGAGTCAAAATATAATGATGATATGATTCTTCTTAGAAGAGAGGTAGATCATACAACAGCAGTGAATGAGGCTTACAAAGAAGAGCTTGAAAAACTTAAAAAGATAAATGAAAATGTCAATTTAACTATAGACACCTGTTATTATCAGTATAAGTCAATTGATAAAATTTGGAATGCTCAAATTATGAGTAAAGTTAAGTCGGGTATGGCATACAATACAGTGCCTCCACCACTAAGAGGTGTTCCATCACCTCCAGGCATAGATTTAGCTCATACAGGCTTAGAAGATTTTCAGGACCTTGAACGTGAATATGGTCCTTTAAAGGACATAACTGTGAAAAATGAGGAACATGTTAAGCATGATAATGATGTTTTTGAAAGTGCTAGTGACTCATTAGTTGTTGATGAGAATGTTAAAAGAATGTAGAGACTTCTATCCCAAAAGTTGTTAATACTATTACAGAGGAACCTAGAAACAAGCTAATAAACCTAGATCAATTGTAAGGTATGATGAGATGTATAAAAACAAGCCTACAGCTCCTAGGGGTAACCAGAGGAGTTGGAATCATGTTAAATCTCAACAACTAGGTAGTGATTTTGTGATGTACAATAAAGCATGCTATATCTGTGGTATCTTTTATCATTTACATGCTAATTGTAACTATCATTTTGGTAGAAAGGAAGTCCATGGGAATAAAAGGGTGGAGTCCAACAGGTTTCAAAAAAATTCACACCCTAATTCACACTGCAAAATGGTCCCAAGAGCAGTTCAATTGAGAAGTGGTCTTAAATCTTTGCCACCACGCTAAAGCTATTAACACTTTCAACCCAAATCACACTGTTACAAGTGCAAAACCAAAACAACTTTTGCAAAATCAGACAAACGGAAAAAGAACTTTTCATAATAAAAGGTTCATTATAACCAAGAGTGGGTACCAAAAACTAAACAAGAAAAGGGGACATGGGCAATCTTGTGAAGGCCTCAAAGACGTTGGGAATGGAAACCTAAAGGAATTACCTCATCAACCAATCCCAATGGTGTATCAATGAACTTTGATAGATTTAACTATATTGATACAGGCGGATCCAAGTCAACCATGGCTTGGGTCCCCAAAAGAAACTAACTCTTTACTTTTATGTGCAGGAACATCTAAGGACAAAAGATCGGATCAAGGCTACGGATAGTTGATGTTCAAGGCACATGACTGGCAACAAGTCCTATCTCTCAGATTTTGAACATTATGATGGACAGTATGTCACTTTTGGAGGTGGAGTAAATGGTAAAATTGCTGGTAAAGGAGTAATCAAAACTGGTAACTTGAACTTTGAACTTGTGTACTATGTAAAAGAGCTTAAGTATAATCTTTTTAGTGTGTCACAAATGTGTGACAAGAAGAACAATGTTCTTTTTACCAAAGATATGTGCTTTGTTCTCTCTAAGGATTTTAAGATGCCTGATGAAAGTCAGATTCTTCTTAAGATTCCTAGAAAAGGCAATCTATATAGCTTTGATATGAACAACATTGTTGCTAAAGATGATTATGCTTGCTTTCTTGCAAAGGCCACATTGGATGAATCCATGTTATGGCATAGAAGACTTGGTCATGTAAACTTCAAAACCATTAATATAATTGTCAAAGATGGTTTGGTGAGAGGCTTACCTCGAGAAAAGATTTGAAAATGATCAAACACCGTGCGGCTTGTCTAAAAGGCAAACAACATGTAGCTTCTTCGTGTCAAAGCGGGTTAACTCTATTGCTCACCCACTTCAAATGTTACATATGGACTTATTTGGTCCTACATCCGTGAGCAACTTGAATCTTAAGAAATATTGTCTTGTAGTTGATGATTTTAGCGCTTTACATGGGTTTTCTTTCTTATCTGAAGGATGAAACAAGCGGCATCCTTAAGACCTTTATCACGTAGTAGAAAACCAATATGATTTGAAAGTTAAAATCATTAGGTGTGACAATGGGACATAATTTAAGAATAGAGTTATGGATGATTTTTGAGAGATAAAGGTATTAAAAGAGAATTAAGTGTTGCTAGAACTCCTCAACAAAATGGTGTTCTTGAGAGGAGGAACATGACACTTATAGAGGTGCTAGAACCATGTTGGCGATTTAAAATTGCCAATCACTTTTTAATGAAGCGGTTAACACTGCATGTTATGTGCAAAACAGGGTTTTAGTGGTAAAAACAAAGAACAAGACACCTTATGAGTTATTTGAGGGTAGACCACTATCCTTAATTTCATGAGACCATTTGAATGTTATGTATCTATTCTCGATACCATAGATTATCCGGGAAAGTTTGATGAAAAATCGATGAAGGGTATTTTTTGGCTATTCCATGGTTAGTAAAGCTTTCGTGAGTATTCAACTTAAGAACCCAAAAGATTGAAGAAAATCTGCATGTTGAGTTCCGGAAAACAAAGTGAATGTCAAAGGCGGTCCAGAAAAGGTCGTTTGATCTTGATACTCTAATCAATACTATGAATCATGTGCCTATCTCTACAAGTACATCTTCTTTGATTTTCTTGATTCGAGAAGAGTTTCTTGATGATGATGAACCAAGCAAGGATCATGTAGATGATCAAGATGAATTACGTCGCCACTTTGGTACTATCGCAGATAATGATGATATACCAAAGACTCGAGATGCTCAACCTTCTAATGCTTTTGGAAAGGAAGGAAGTAACAACTTGAATGTCGAAATTAAAGCGGTGGAAATTGATTCCATCGCTGGGCGAAGTTTCACCGCAACACCGTATGGAAATTACAACCCGATTCTGAGGAAGCTCTAGCCAATAATGTTGAAATCTCAAATATGCCAAGTGAGATTGCGGTTCCTCGGACTCCCACACTTCTATTCATAAATCACATCCTCTTGAAAATGTAATTGGGGATGTCCATTCACTGTGAAGACTAGAAGACAAACAAAGCTTCGATATTCATGGATTCATTAGTGAAATATATGAATCTAAGACTCATGAAGGCAAGAATTAATGTCTCTTTATGTGTTTTCACGTCACAAATGGAGCCAAAGAACGATACAAGGCACTTGAAGATGAAAGTTGGGTGGAAGCAATGCAAGAAGAGTTGCTCAATTCAAGCTTCAAAAGGTTTGGGTGCTTTGTGATTTGCCTTCCGGTAAGAAGGTAATAGGTACTAAATGGGTGTTCGAAACAAGAAGGATGAAAGAGGAATTGTTATCGAAACAAAGCTAGGCTTGTGGCTCAAGGATACACTCAAGAGGAGGTATTGACTATGAAGAAGTGTTTTCCCCAGTTGCACGAATTGAAGCAATCAGTCGTTTTAGCCTATGCATCCTTTATGGGCTTTAAAGTTTATCAAATGGATGTAAAGAGTGCTTTTCTATATGGCGATTGATGAGGAGGCATATGTTTCACAACCTCCAAGCTTTGAAGACCCTGAATATCCCAATAAAGTATCTGAGGTAGTTAAAGCTTTGTATGGCTTACATCAGGCATTAAGGAAATGGTATGAAACCTTAACTACTTATCTTCTTGATAATGGGTTTCATAGAATGATGGATAAAACTTTGTTCATCAAGAAAGACAAGAATGAAATCTTTTTAGTTCGGGTATATGTTGATGATATCATTTTGGATCTTCAAAGACAGAGATGTGCAAAGAATTTGAGAAGCTAATGAAGGAAGAATTCAAGATGAGTTCTATGGGTGAACTCACATTCTTTTGGGACTTCAAGTAAAACAAAGGCGGATGGTATTTTCTTCAACCAAGATAAATATGTGGTGAGATACTAAGGAAGTTCAAGTTCTCTCGATGCAAAGTCATCCGGCACCCCTGCAGACAAGACTACATCAACTTTTGAAGGAAAATAGTGGTGATGCGGTTGATGTGCACATGTCAGTCTGTGATTGGTTCTTTGATGTATCTTCATCTAGACCAGATATTATGTTTGCAGTGTGTGCATGTGCAAGGTTTCAAGTCACTCCCAGTTCTCTCACTGACTATTGTGAAGAAGATTTCGGATATCTTAAAGAATTTCCTACTACGGGATTGTGGTACTCTAGAGATTCTCCTCTAGATTTGGTTACTTACTCGAGATAGTGACTATCTTGGAGCTAGTTTGGATAGAAAATCTACAACGGTGGATGCCAATTTCTTGGCAACAGATTAGTGTCATGGGTGCAAGAAACAAACAATGGTGGCAAATTCATCAACCGAGGCAAAGTATGTGGTCTGCTTTGCAAGTTGCGTGCTCAAGTTCTATGGCTTCATAATCAACTTTTGGACTATGGGTACAATTTCATGAATACCATCATTCATATTGACAATATCGGTACCATTTGCATTATCAAGAATCCAGTTCAACACACAAAGACTAAACATATTGAAATTAGACACCATTTCATAAGAGACCGTTATGAAAAGGACTAATTCTAGTTGTCAAAATCCATACGATGACAACTATGCTTGATTTATTAACAAAAGGACTTGATGTGGGTAGATTTCAATTGCTTGGTAACAAGTATTGGAATATTAAATCCATAAAACTTTTGTGTCTAATGGTCTTTGGTGTTGAGTGGAAGTCTCGGTACTAACATTGTTTTATAAGTTTGTATATGTTTTGTGCTTGTGTTTTGCTTGTTCAATAACTTTTATGCAAAGATAGATGGGAGTTGATCTTAAAAGGTGTATATCCGAGATACACAACAAATGGTTATTGATTCACCATGTCTAATCCACATAAGAATCAACTAGTCCGAGCAAACGGCTCTTTGGTAAAGACTTGACAAATCCGTTTATGGTTGATAGTTTACCAAAAATATATGGTTCTCAACTCACCATATTCTCTATGATTAAGAGTTGGCTAGTCCATAGCAAACCGCTCATGGTAAAGACATATCAAATCCGTTGATAGGCGATAGTTTGCTAAAAACTATGATAAAGCGGTCAATTTACAATGTTTTCTTTACCATGCTCTTTGAAAATCTTTGTGAAAAATTACCTTTGCTAGTTCACGGTTTCCATCGCGATGTTATTTTTACCACTGTTGATCTAGCCGTTATAAGCGCTTGTGTCGATAACTAATTTTTTACTAGCCGTTGAAAGAAAACACTTTCCATAAATATACGGTAAGTTTCTAGAAGATTATCTACTTTCCTAATTATAATTTATCTTCTTAAGATAAATATTTTCCAAAGATAGTCTTTCTTGCGCAAAAATCTTAAACCCTAACCCTATATATCTTTATCTTTCAATTGGCGAGTTCTTCATTCAATTCATACTGACACAAAATATTTTTCAACAAAAGATTCTATGGCACCTATCACTTTTGCATATGAGCACAACCAAGTGGCCTACTTACAAAAGTCAACGAGAAGAGTGGCCATGTTTTTCACCAGATTGTGGACTTTCTTAATACTACCCATATAAGGTATGCTTTATTGCTTAATCCCACAATCTATATCTCTCAAATCAAACAGTTTTGGACTTCTATTCAGTCCATAACAATTGAAAATAGAGATACATGAAACGGTGGATGCTCTTGAGCCACTGTGGATGGGGTAACTATTGATGTTCTTGAGGCATCCTTGAGGAGAATTCTCCAATTGGATGATCTCAATGGTATCATCACATTACCTATGCCCGAAATTCATACATATCTTTCTTCTATGGGGTATGATACCACTGAAAAAAGGGCTACTTTCAAAAAGAGTGGTTTTTGTCCCCATTGGAGAATTTTGATACATACCCTTTTGCATTGCCTAAGTCCTAAGAAAACATCTTATGAATAATTCAGTTCAACAACGGCTTACCCTTTGGTTTGTCTAGCTTTAGATAGGACTTTTAATTGGTCAAAATATATTTTTCAAAGTATGAAAGGCAATGTAAAGAGTTCAACAAAAAATTTGATGTATCCAAGGTTTGTGCAAGCAGTGTTAAATGAGTTTCAACTGCAACCCCACACTGGAGTTTATAAAATCCGTTGCCTTAAGCCTAAAGTTTTTCAAAATATGAAAAAAGATGGCAATATGGATTTTACACATCTTTTTCCTCAAATGCTTGCAAAGATTTCACAGGTACAAAATTCACCCATAATTAATGTTCCAAACATTAATTATACTCCACCAGTTTCTCACACCTATGAGAGGAGGTCAAAACGGTCAACTCCTCCCATTGCAACACAGCATGTCACACGATCCTTTTGGTTTAGGAACAAGCGTTGGTGGTTCTGAACTTCAACCTAGTCCAACTAGGGAGGAATCGAGCCTTTGCCCATGATTCACCTCTCCCAACAAGGTTACAGTTGGAAGTGTTGAGGCGATTCTCAACAAATGAAATTGATGGATATGTGTACCAAATTAGCCAAGTAGGTTGAATCTCTACAAAAGACACGGCACAAGTAAAGAAGAAGCATGCCAAGGATATTATGCACTTAAAAGAGGAGATTCGGACCTTGAAAGAAGAGTTACAGGGGTTGAAAAATAAGAGGCAAACTGCAAAGATGGTGATCTCATCTTCATCCTCACCTAATGATGGTGATTCAGCTAATGTTAATAAAGATTTGGGGAATTCTCCCAAACATGGGAGGAAAACAGATGCTGAAATTCAGGGGAGGAGAATTAATTTTGAAGATGAAGGTGTTACTAGTAAAGGTGTAGAGGGAGCTTATACTCAAGAAGAGCAACTAGAGCAAGATATTTTTAGTACTGCAACTACATATTTTACCACTGATCCAATTTCCACTACTGGACATGATGTTGCCATTGCAAGTGAAGAAATTGCTAAACAGAAGAAAGACAAAGGTAAAGCTGTTATGCAAAGCAAGGAGCAAACAAGAAGAAAGATTTCAAAGAAAGAACAAGTTCGATTGCTCTTGATAGAGAAATTACTAAAAGATTCTTGAAGACCAAGTTCTTTGAGAAGAAAAGCTTAAAGAATTGGAGATTGCAAGCTTTATGGAGGCTAAAAAGGTGGATATAATGGAAGATCCACTTTCCTTTGTTCACCTACAAAATTTAGAGAAGACTCGAGTTCAACTATGTACCTCTTGAAGAAGAGATTGAGTTCTTGATTGCTAATGATCCGGTGATCAAGAAGAAAGCAATTGACCTAGTTGTTGATGTGTCCTTAGCGAAGATCAAGAGCTGCTCGGTTGAAGGTTTTATCCAAATGAAGAATAATCAAGCACTTCAAGATGTAATTGATTTAGTCGAAGGGTCAAAAGAAACCAAGGCAACCAACTAAGGCATGTGTTATTGCATACATGAAGACTTATTGTTGCAATGTTGGTGGTGAAAAAGACACCAATTCAAAGGAATGCCTTATGATAAAGTTGAAAGTATCTACTACGAGTTCAAAAATAAGATAAATATTTCATTCCAATGGACTCGAAGAAGAAGCAAGAAGGTATCTGATTTGAAGAAAGGCCAAAGACGATGATTCTCGGGCGCTAAGAAGACAAAGTTTGCGGAAGAAAAGAAGTTCCAACGAAATTCAACACGAAGAACAAATTGGTGATATGATTGTGATTGAAGAAGAAGATTTTTCGGAACCAACGCAAGTCGGACATCCTATCATTAGGGAATTTTTTATTGCTAGCAACTTTGCTCCAACATGGAAGATTACAAGGCTAGGTGGTGAAACTTTATCATTCATTCAATTTGAAGATCTCATCAAAGCTTTTGAGGAGAAGATCTTGATACATTATGGAAATTAGTTCAAGAAAGGTTTGATCTGAAGATCTCAAAGATATGAAGGAGATGCGATTATGGGTTAATCTTAGAAGGCTCTATGAACCGGATGTTAATGATGATTTAAAATTCTCATGTTCATGTCCTCGTACTAAATGGTTCTACTATGATACATGTGAAGTTCATCATGTTTCTGACAAATGGAGTAGATGCATTTATGCTTTGAGAAAGAATATCCACTCGGAGATGGAACTCTCTTTGTGATCGTTGTGTACTACTATAAGAGTTCATGAAGATAGTGAGAAGGTCGAGCATTGTTACTCGAGCTTCAAGATCAATGTTCAAGAGCTATTCAAGCATTAAGAAGAAGATGAAGTGTTTGAAAGAATTCACAAATCCTTGCGAGATAATGAAGATTGAAGAAACTTATTGATTTGCAGAGAACTCATAAGTTTAGGGAGGATTGTTGGGAATAATACTAACGATTACCATGATAGTCTTGTGGTTGACTTCTTTGAAGAATACACTAGCAATGGAAACTTATTACTGCTTGCCAATACAATTATTACCACTTCTTTGTTAGGATAATTGTTTAGTATCCGTGTATTGATAAGTATAGAAAAGATCTTGTGTATATTCTATATTGTTAGGTTTATACTTATCTTGTAAAGGACTCCTTGTGCTATAAAAGGAGATCCTAGGTCATTGCTTAATGTCATTATAACGTAGTATTCATATTAGCTTCAAGGTGTAACCTTAGTGATAAGCAAGATCACCGTATTATTTCTTAATAATATTGGAGCTTTGTGTGTTTATTGTTCTTGTTTACTTACTTCTAAGTATTCTGAGTATATTCCCGTGCTTAGTAATATAACTCAAAATATCACTAACCTGAGGTGTGTGTTTAGATCCATCGTGTTGGATCATGTAATGATCATTGAAGTTGGTAATATGTGATATTAGGAGCTAGGTAGACACCGAGCTCGTGTGATAATTGTACCCCATGAGTCTTTTTATATTTTGTAAATGTATCGTAAATAGACAAGTACATGTCATAGTCGTTATAGTATTGATTGGTCGAATTGGATGTCATGGTCAATTTAAAGGGTGTTTGGATTAACGTATTTTCACCCATTTTTGTCCGCTCAATGTTCTTCTCGCAGTTTATTTTTATCTCGATTAGTTATGCTCGGAGCTTCTTGAACGTGCTTATATGCATAAGTGTAATCCTTGTCGACTCGTTGATACAAAAGTTATCTCCTCTCGGAGAATTTGCTAAGACCGACCTAGGCTCTCTTAATGATTTTCTTGGCGTGTCTACTCAATGTTCTTCTGCAAGTTTATTTTTATCTCAAATTACTATGCTGAGGAGCTTGTTGAACGTGCTCATATGCAGAATTGTAATCCTTGTTAGACTCATGTTGATATGGATTTTAAGCTTGGTTTTGATGATGACCTAGTTTATGATCCTAGTTTGTATCGCAGCTTAGCCGGTGCTCCTCAATATCTTACCTTTACACGACCTGAATTGTCATACAAGTTCGCATACCTTATGAAGCGACAACGGAAATTCCTTTCGAGTTATCATGAAGTAGGATAAAGTCTAGTTGACCAATAATAAAAATTAAAGGAAGCAGCCTTTTTGGGCTGAGGTTTGGACTCACCACACCCCGTTGTACTTAATTTTGTTGGAGTAATAATATTTTATCGGGAGTAACCCTTTAGCCAAAGAAAATAAAATGAGCTCTTGTATAAATAGGTTATGGGTTCAATCCCATCTCGTGTCTAAATTGAAGGTCACTAAACTATCATTGACCAAGCGGTTGAACGAACCTCTTGGAGAAGACTTAGAAAGGAAATTCTTGAAAAAAAGAACAAAGGTAGCATGTATTAATGTAAGTATTTTTTTTTATCCTTTTGGATTGACTTATGTAATATTACTGTTTTCTGCTACGAAAATACGAGGATCATATTCTCATGCATTTGTTGTTGCTTTTGTTCTTTGGAAATAATAAAAATATATAAACAACCCAGATTAATCATCCACGATTACATGCAAGGGAAACTATCTCAATACATGCTTTCATTTGGAAAACCGGCCTCAAACCCAACTGAAAGCAATATAAGAAAATAGAACAAGGAAAACACTCGTTATTTAAGATTTTACTTTCTAAAGTTATCTAATCATTCACAGTAACAACCCTTTTAACATGGGACACGTCTCTTGAATTGGGCTTACATGACCCCGGAGGGACTTCATGGCCAACACCAGGGCTTGGTCCTGGACAAGTTGGTCTGAAAGCTTTTTTCTCGTACTTCATGAAACGATTGAACTTCAACGACCCGTGTACAGATGGAGGCTTAAAGGTCGGTGTAGACTCCATAGGCATGGCTGGAGGACGCATCTTTCGCACTCTTGATGCTTCAATTGAACATATGTGGTATGGTACAAATATAAGCACAAAAAGATATAGCATGGTCATGGTGGATATCAATGTACAACACATTTTAGGTTGCCAGGGATGATGCCAAAACACTTGATACATGCATAATGTTTGGGTTTATACTTATATGCACCATAAAGTGTCTTGCAACTTGGTTTTTCTTTTAAATATATTTGGGTTTAAATCCCATGGTTTGAAGTATATTTTTTTTCATGTAATATGAATATAATTTAGTGTTTTTTATTCCAAATCACAAGATGCTGTTCTAATTATGAGTTTGAATTAATCTTACTACTTTGAGTTGAGTACTACGTTGAATGTGTATTCACAGTTGACCTGTATATTTCTATCAATATTTGAAATGTCTAAAGATATTGTTTCCTAATAAACTATCATCTTTAAGTCAGTAAAAAGGTACAAAGAATCACATATTTACATTTGATAAAAAAAAAAGTAGACTTTATTCGATGCTGCGTTTGTCTTCCGTCACTAGTAGAAAGGCACAATCTGGAACTAAATCTGAAACTTTAGTTCGAGGGTTGTTGAGGTCATTGTAGGTTGAGGGTGATCGTTGTAATTTTAGGGTGGTTGACGTCGTTGTAGTTTGAGGGTCATTGTAAATTAACAGTCGTTGAGGTCCTTGTAGTTTGAGGGTCTTTGGTTGTAGTACTAGAGTCATTAGTTAAAATTATCGTATTGTGTCGTAATTCCTAGCATCTTGCTAGTTTTTGTATTATTTAAATATATATGATGCCTTTCATAAAAAAATCTAAAACTCACACTCTACAACAATCTGATCATTGCGTCTTTCGGCCCAAATAGCTATACCATCAGCAACTACATTCTCTTCCTTTTTAAGGTTTTAAAATTTCAAACCTTAAAATTGTTATGCTATAAACTTTTGATAGCAATGATATCTTTTTGAAATAGAAAAGGCTACAGATGGATTAGAAATATACAAAAGAATACACATGATATAAAGCTGAAAAAGAAAAGCACCTAGGAATCATGGAATTATATTTCAATTTTGGGCTTAATTTAGACCACGATATTTATGGACCATGTCTAAATAAGGAATTCAACCATGAGCCGCACAATCAGATTCTTAGATACTACATCAAAGTGAAGGAGAGCCAGTAGGTATTTGATTAGACATCCCATTAAGAATAATTTGCTTTGCATTATTTAAGTGTGTAGCTCTCCTATAGGCACCATGAGCTTTTTCTATAAACAAAACAATATAATCATAACCACAAAGTATCTAACAAAGAATACAATTAAACGCGACTCGATGTCATCTCACATGTATTAGTGACTTCAGTGGGATGTCATTCGTACTTTGAATGTTTCAATAGTCGACGTTCGTCCTTATGTCTTCCTTGTCTTATGGACCTGAATGACAGTCATCTCAAATGTGTTAGTGACTTCAGTGGGATGTAATTCATGTTAAACATTGAAAACCCCGTGGGTAGAATGTATTATCCAACCACAATATATAGATATTACATGAAACATAAACGAAACCCTAATGGACCCTAAGCCCACAAACGGGCTTGGGCCGACTAACGTAATCTATCATCTAATACTCCCCGCAGTTGGAGCGGGAAGTCCTCAAACGATCCAGCTGAAGTTTAATATTGCAAAAGGCGTTAAAAATTGACAACTTCCTAATCCCTTTGAGAAACTTGATATGGTGATTGTTGTTGTAATCTTGTGTATGCTAAGTAGAGTAGTGAGATGGACTTCGTCTTTTTTTCTTTTTCTTTTTATTTTCTTGAAAGAAATAAGATGACAACGGAAAGTAGATAAAACAATAGGATGAATTTCATATCTCCCTCTTTCGTGATTACATTTCATATATACCCAACCACAACCATTGAACGATAACGATAATGTTTTTAAAGATGTTGGGTAATATGAAATTTCTAAATTTAAGGAGGAGATATGAAATTGCCCCAAAACAATAAGAGAGCTAGGTACCATAACAAGGGTTCACTTCATCGTCACACCACATCAAGATCTCATTTTCCCACAACTAACCACAACAAACCCTCCTCACTCATAACAAACCTCAACCTCTTCATTTAGGCCCACCACTACCACTTTATTTTTTTTTTATTCAATTTTCATTTCCAAATAAACTAAATAAATTCATTTCATTCAAATTAAAAATACAATACATTAAAAACAACACTTACTAATAAAACGATACGAAAAAAAAAAACGACACGGGTAAAAAAAACAACACACAGTAAAAAACAACACGGGTAAAAAAAAATACAACACACGAGTAAAAAATACTAGTCGTCCATGATTTGATGATATTTCGACTAGACGTTCTTTGCGCTCATGCGGATGATTTACGCTTTCACCGGTCGATTGGTACTCGGATCTATCATGAGAAAATCCATCTCGATCTTCTCTTGCCACGTTTTTCCTTCTCCCGCCCGCCGTAACAAGCCCTTTGAGCATCGGATTTTTGAGCATATACTTGGATATATGTCCCGAAAAACTACTCGCTTGACTTCCACCGAGCTTGCGGTAATTGACGTTGAAGTCGACTGCTTCTTGGCTCGTTTGCATACATCTCTTCGGCCGAGGTCGTTTGTCCGGCCCGAATATATCCTCGAGACATGTAACGTCAATAGGATCTTGACATCCCACTGGGATAATTTTTCAAAACACCAACATTTTTCATACAAAATTCCTCCCACCAAAACGTCAAGTAAAGCTAACTTTGGCATTCTCGACATGATCTTGGTCATTTTCACCACTTATCGAAGATGTTTGAAAATAGCGTTGAACTTCCAGCAATCACCGTTAATCCTCGACCATTTACCGCTTATCATGTTCTTGCCACCGGTTATCGGTTGTCTTAGAATTGAACATGTCGAGAATGTCGCTCCAAAAGTGCCTCCGGACGGTCATTGCCCATATCTTTATCTTGGGAAATTTCTATCCAACACTACGCAAGTAACATTTCTTTCGACTTGGTCCACTTCCTCCCGTCCGCTTGTGCTATGACTTCAACATCTTCGTTATCGCCCCTGCCCAAATCTGCAGCTTTTTTGCCTTCGACTTTTGCCCTCGCTTTTCGGTTCACGTGCTTTTGGAACTTTGAATTGTGAACCCGTCGGTTGTGATTCCATTTGGGGCAATTGTGAGACCGACGGGTTAAAAACCTGTGAGATTGTGACGGTTAAAAAGCTGCAGTGATGGAAATCGGTTGGGGTAATTTATAAACCTTGTTAAACCGATATTGTTGGTTAAAAAGATATCTTGTGGAGACGGGTTGGAATTGGTCGAAGAAGGGGTAGACGGGTTTGAAGAACCCCGTATTATTATGGGTTTGAGTTAAGTAGACACAAGATCCTCCGTCTATGGGTTTGAGGTATATGTGTAAAATGATATTGTTGGTTAAGAAAGATTTGTTATGTATTTTGGGTTTGAAGATGTGTAAAATGAAGAAGATGATGATAGTTTATATAGGAGTGGTGGGTTTAAAAAAAAATAATAATAATAATTTAAAAAAAAAAAAAAGTTAACGTTACAAAAATGTTTACGCTTTATAACGTAAACTTTGCTTTGTGTCAGGAGCTCCACCTCGTCGTCCCCACGATTTGGTATCCGACGGCGAGCCACAACAAGGCAGGGCGGTGTGGCGGCGAGCCACGGCGGCCACGTAGGCGACGGCGAGCCCACACCGTCCACTCTAATAGGGCATGAACCGGAGAGAAAGAAAACACAATCTAGATTTATTTATTTTTTAATTGTGCCACAAAGTAAATAAAGAACAAAAGATGCAAAAAAAAAAAAAAAAATCTTTTACGTAGATGATGACAGAAGCAATTTAAGTGCCAAACCTTAAGAAAAGAAAATAAGCATCTGACTTTATGGGACAAACATTTTGCTAAACATTAGTTGCATGAAAACAAAAAAGATAGGAAAAAAACTAAATGATAATAAAAACATCATAGGGCAAAAGAAGATGATTTAATGATATTGCATTATTGCTTGTAACGGCTTTGTGACGGCATGACAAAATGAAATTAGGTCTTGAGAAGAGAGGATAGAGATTGGGGAAGCTTTGACGGGGTAGTATAGCCGCCCATGGTGGCCCCAGTAGTCTGGATTAAACCCGCCTAATACCACGTTAAACATGAAAACCACGTGGGTATAATGTATTATCCAACCACAATATATAGATATTACATGAAACATAAACGAAACCCTAATGGACCCTAAGCCCACAAATGGGCCACCGACTAACGAATCTATCATCTAATAATTCATACTTTGAATGTTCCATTAGTTGTTCATCCTTACGTATTCCTTGTGCATTTGGACCAGAATAGCAGATCATCAAGTAAATTGCAAAATGTTCCGTGGTTTGGCCAAATCATGTTTCGTTCTTGTGGTTCATTAAGTACAAAAATCGTCTTTATTTTGCATTGTTTGGAATCATTTTGGTCCTTCGGCACTAACTTTTTAGAAACCACACGGACGATTTTTGCACTTCCGAAGGACTAAAATGATTCCAAACAGTGCAAAATAAGGACGATATGTGCACTTAATGAACCACAAGGACGAAACGTGCAATTTAGCCAAACCACAAGGACGATTTTTGCAATTTACTATGTCGCTATGAATTTGTTAACTAATCCTCTACAACATCCATATGTTTATGCAGATAACCCATCTACATAACCCAAGAGCATTTGACCAACATACATAACTCTAAAAGAAACCAATTGCACGAAAAAACTCATTATGATATGTCACATCACATTGTCACATTGAATATGCAAATTTTCTGTAAACAGCCCTCGTATTGCAGTGACATTATATAATAAAATACTTTTTGTATTACATTGTATATACTCGATCTCAAGATTTACTATACATCATTTTTACACTGAAATAAAATTAGGTGCCGAGCCAATTTCATGAGGGTATGTGCATCAAGGCACACAACCACCTCATTGAAGGAGCACAGGCTGATTTAAGTCTTCATGCACTGAGGTCATCACTCTTAACCTGCTTCTAGTGTAGCTTTGACAGCAGATACAGACAACAAGACGATAGTAGCACACAGCCTGAGAAACATAGTAAATCAGTAGGGGTTAAAATAGCTGCCTTCTTACTTTTTTCAAACAAGCCGATGAGCAGAAGCATCACTATCACATGCCCGAGCTTCGCTTTCAGCTCATTAACGGATTTTATTTCCAACCATTTTGGCCTTTCCTGAAATGTTGTCAATAAGTAGGAAATCAGAACTCAAATTTCAGGTAGGTTTGTAGAGCTGAAGTGGTGTTTGGATTTGCGTTTTAGAACTGTTTTTGCCTGATCACAGTTACTTAAAATTGTGATAGTCAGTCTTTACTATCCTGATAAAAATATTCTGCTTCTAAATTGGGCATAAATTATTGAAATGGTAAGTTTCAAAACGGCTACAGAAAATGCAAAGAAATGATTAAAAATGGTTATCAAATGTATTTTGTCTTTTAATTTCTACTTTACAACATTTCTTTCCTTTCACACAATATGTGATTTTTGCTCATATAATCTATTAGTTAATCAAATATTTAGAACCTGCCAAACACTCAAATATGTTATTATCTTATTGTTGCTACTTCAAGCAAACACAAGCATTCCGTTTATTACAGCTATAACTCGATTATTCGACAATGAATAATCATTTCAAAATAACACATCCAAACACCCCAAATATACCAACCTTTAGAGCAAATAAGCCAAAGAGATTAGATCTGAGTAGTGGTATCCTCTGATGTTGCAACATCCAGATTACTGATAAAAAGCTCATAGAGACCCATGCCAAAACCAACATCACCGTCCCCAGAAGATACAAATCTGGTAGAGAAAAGGCCAGATATATATAATGTTAGAAGATTTAAAGAGACATGATTATAGTTGAATTATAAACTTGATGAAAGATTAGAAATATATTAGCTTATGTTTGTTAAGATGGTGTTTGATGTGTTTGTGTTTTAACCTAACAGGTTTGGATAGCAACATTTCCAAACTAAACAAGAACATTATTCCAGTGGCTCCTCATATTTTAATTACAAACTACGAGATTCTTGAAGCATTAAGTGTCAAGTAAGCTGTTTCTCTCTTTGGGGGTAGATACACCATAGTTGTTACATTGGAAGATGAAAGGATATTTGGAAAGCTAACAAGAACAAAGTAAAGCCTGAGTTGTTTTTCCAGTGCGATTAAATGAAAACCAAGGGCTTTAAAGAGCTTATGATATATAAATGTAGCTGCTCTTCACTGATCTAAAAGACTCACTTTTTCTGAAATTCCTATTTAATTTGCTATTTTGCTATGGTGATACGTGAAGAAGAAATTATGCTCGTCTAGCTTTAGCTAAATGTTTCATTGACTTTGAGTAGGAACATTTATGTTGGACCTTACATAAATCACTAAGTTTTCATAAATCAGTTGGCGATGGTTGGATGATCTTTATTTAAGCCAAACTTTAGAGGCTGAGTGGATAAAGATCCTGTTCAAGATTGCAAAGTTGATTTTAAGTGATAGTATCTGGGAATTATGTCAAGTATTTTTTGTTTTTGGTTAGTACATTTACAATAACCAACACGAAATGGCTTAATGGTAAGGCACATAACTTCCTCACAAGAGGTCTAGGGTTCAAACCCCAGTAGGTACACAGTTTAGGGTAGCGATGGGAAGGGTCGAAATGATATACATCGGTTAGGCCGCAGAACTGAAGTCGACTCGCTCTCCCGGTAACTGAACTTGGAAAACCTAATCTTACCCGTTAGTATCATCTACCGTAGGTCTTTTTGGGAATTTGCAATGGGTATTTTAGTCTTTTGCAAGTTAGATTATGGGTTGGCCTATATGGATGTTAGGTCCAAATTGCAACCTTAGTGATCAAGTTAACTTGAAGATGAAGAAGCTTATTGATATTCACCCTAATCCATCCCTATATATACATCTCCTATGTATTTGCAAACCTGTAACCTATGATTAACAATATCCTAGTTTGATTGTTTACATAGCACAATTATCTTGATCATGTAAACCTCGTAAAATCTTTGTGTGTGTTTGTTTGGGTCCGATATCCTAAATCTTAGGCATACACGTCAGTCCAATATCTCTTACTGTTGAAAATATAAAGAGTGTTCCCTATGCAATACTAGTGATATGTCATTTAGTTCATGATCTACTTGAAAGTCCGGACATTTCTTAAAAATCCTTGTGCAATAAGTATAAACACAGGTCCTAACAACTATAACCGGAAATATTTAAAGAAGAGAGCATTCAATTCTTAAATCTTTTCACTATAAAGACTTTTCATCTACATTCATGAATCATTATTTTAGCAATATGACAGCAAAAAATGTTCTTATTAGGTGTCACAAGACTCGCCTAACACATCAAAATTCTTGAATTAGCACTTCATTGTGAGATATTGCACAACATAAAAGACACTCTTAGCCTTAATATATCATTAAAATGAGAAGAGGAAATTAAAATTACCAGTGGCCTCTACCAGCATGAAGATCCCTCTCCCTTGGTTGACAAAGTATTCATGGTACGATGCGACAACATATGTACAACCCTGCATTTCATAATATAATAAACAGTCATCAAAATCAAACATTCTACCACGAAACTAAAATGTTGAATAATGGCTTAAATGAACAAGGCGTCGTTTTGCATTGCATTCCGAAAGTGATCATATGTATATTGCAGTATCAAGCCGCATATAATCAATTTCTAGTTATGGTGGTTTGTTACGGTGGCCGGAGTTAGTTATGGTGGTTTGTTATGGCGGAATGTGGTGGTTGTAATGGTGGAGCAGGATATTTCTCTGATACCATGATACAGTTTGAAAGGGAAGGAGAACTTTGT
This sequence comes from Chrysanthemum lavandulifolium, assembly GCA_022545495.1. Lineage (NCBI taxonomy): Eukaryota > Viridiplantae > Streptophyta > Magnoliopsida > Asterales > Asteraceae > Chrysanthemum > Chrysanthemum lavandulifolium. Next base: position 33,467,403 of record CM040246.1, read on the forward strand.
ATTTAGTTATCAAAAAGTACAATTACAGAATGGAAATGAAGAGTATATATACATGTAGACAACAACTAACTGCCTTGACAACTACTCTACATATGCTATGAATCTGGACTTATTTACATGTACAATACATTCTCACATCATGTAACATAGAACTAAACTTGTATCAAGCATAAGCTTCATCTTGTGTTGGCTTGTTTTGTAGCTGTGAACATTTTGTACTGAATGACTTGTAGATGAGATGTTAGGAGCTTGAGTGGGTACTGTGGTAGTCTCTTTATAGTGTTTGGTATATATCAAGCCGCATACAATGCCAAACACTTTCTTAGTGAACAACAATAGCTATGCCAAACACTTTGTAGCGATTACTCTTAAGCTTATTATAAGTCAAAGATATACATGTAAAATGACCCATAAACACTACCTGGTGCATAATCACTTACAAAATACAATGCCAAACACTTTCTAAGTGAACAACAATAGCTATGCCTATGATAGTCGTTATGGCATTAACAAATAACCTAAAAGAAGAGAATATACCATGATCAAAAAAAAAAGAAGAGAATATACCTTTATAAAACATAGAACCGATCCAATCAAAGATCCCATAACGGCTAATAGAGCCATAAACCTGCAATTATATATTACCTACACCAAAAACAGAAGTACATAACCTTCAACACAATTATCCAATAAATCATTAAGAAAAAATGGCAAATGACATCGATATGTCTGATGTGTAGTACTTTTATCCAATTCCTATTTTGGGTACTCAATTTTTGTTTCCTAAATAAGGATACTCAAGAACAAGTGGTGTTCGAATCTAGACACTTGTCGAGGTTACTAATGCCGGCTAGCTGTGAAAAAAATACTAAGCGTTTAAAAGCCTAAACTAGTACTACCTCCGTCCCATATTAATTATTAAGGCGTCTAAGCTAAACAGAAAAGTTATATATTGATAGAAACCGTTCTGTCTATTATATAAGAACCAAAAAGACACGACCTTCTCTAAAGTCTCCTCCCACCAGAGTGACTTGCCAGTAGGCAATGATTCATGTAATACACGAGAAGAGCCAACGTCAGATATATTTGCAGGCGAAGCAGCAGCCAGTTGGGTATCATGGGTTGCCAGACACGCGACTGGCAATCCAAGACCAGGTGGTCGGGCACGACCGTAGACAAAGCAAAGATTAGAAGACACCTTGGGTGGATAGAAAATGATTGGTCTTGATGGATTGGTAGTTAGCAATCTAGTATGTTTCATGGTCGAAAAACTTTGAACACTAGTATGGAAGTGACTTGGTTTTGTTGTGTTTGAGTTGATGATTGGGAGACAAAAGCAATCAAATGAAATGAAATGAAATGTGATGAGTCGTTGAAAAAGTGAGATTAGAGGAGTAAAGACAAATACGTAACTACGTAAGTGAGGCTAGATTCTGAGTACCGAACATGTGTTCACCAAATACGACTCACGAATCTTGTGTTCCTCGAAAATATCTGGAACCATTTGCCATGCCACGACAAATGTTAACGGGTCATAATAAAGTAGAAACAACGACCAGCCCAAATATCATGAGGAGGTAACATATATATTGGGTCGACAGAGTAGTTGATAATTGGGCTGTAACAGTTGAGTTAACAACAGCCCAAAACTATGTAAAAATAAAAAGTGAGTTAACAAAAGCCCCAAACAATGACCAGCCCAAACATACCACTGCCGAGCGATATTCATGGGCAGAAATGATTTTCTATCCGTCCTTCATCGAAAGTGAAAACTCTGTAAAAAAAAAAAAAAAAAGTGAAAACTTAATTACATGAGAGTATGAGACTAGCTGAAATTCTATAATTGTGGAACCCTTACAACTAGGAAATTGATTTACACACATACACTAATTCATGACTTAAATACTTGTATCATTTTGTTTATACTTAACTAATCTATACTACATATAAAAGTGTAAAGTCAAAGTGAAATTGTTGAATTCTTGAATGTTAAATATTAGTTAAAAGTGAGATAACAGAATTAATACTCTTATTAAAACACTCAATTAATTAAAAGTACAGTGGTTTATACATATTCTACAACCAAATAAAAGATATCTACCAAATTAAATACAAACAATTAAAACACATTTTATTAAAAGTATAATAAAATTTTCACAATACGCAATTTAAACAAGTTTACAACACGATCCGTAGTATAAAATAATTAAACACACTAATTAATGTTATTTTTAAAATACCCTAAAATGAAAAGTACATGTTATTATACACAATATACAAATTAATAAAACACACCAAGTTTTATAAAGCTAACAAGTTGATGGTACATATAGTTTTGAAACCGAACCGGACCAACGGGTTCAACGGGAACCGGTGTCGCCACCGGTTCGGATAACCAATAAAAGCTATCCGAAAACAAACCAGAGATAAGCCGTTGAAACCGATACAAACTGGTAAATCAGGCCTCATCGAGATCTATTTCTCCGTTAATCGTTATAAGGTACCAGCGATACTATATATAAAGGAAAAAACAAAAGTGAAAAGTAAAAGTTTAAACTAAAATAGAAATGTTGAAACATATATTTCAAAGCGAAACTATTAATACACATCGAACCGGTTGACCCGGACGCTCAAACCCGACGGATTGACCCGGTTTAATTTGACTTGTGCTCGACCCAACCTCGTCGGGTTGACTCAGTTTAAATCGACCCTTTTTTTCGACCGGAACGGTTCACCCAGTTGAACCATCCGGGTCGAACCCGTTTCAAAACATTATGTTTAATTCTCAAATCTTTAAACTTTTATTATTTTTCGTTTATAACCCATAAACGTTTTTTTATCACTAAATGATCTGTCGCTATAAAATCTCGTTGCTATGCACGGGTACTCGTCTAGTATATCTAAGGGCCTTTATAGAAGACTAGAAGGGTACAAGAATGCTGGCGAATACCCAAGAAACTACGATTGTGGCGTAGCAAATATTTTTATATATATGTTTTTCCTAACAAAAACTTTACGATATTTTAATTTATGGTAAACTACGATTTTAATTTATTAAATTTTTACAATAAACGCATTTAACGTCAAGAATTTAAATGCCGCATCACATGGCACTCTAGTCAATAATAAAACCAACTTAAGAATAACATTGCTTGCCACCATTAACAACCACAACCCGCTATAATTCACATAAATACAACTTGAAATATGAAACTTTAAATAATGAATTCAAAATACAAAAGTGAAAACGTAAAAGCAACCAAAATACAACTTAAAACTATAAATAATGAAACCAAAATGTCAAAAGCAAATGATACAGTTCATGATGCAACATTAAATTTCGCGACGACGACAACAACCGCTTTCAAAGAACTGTTGTGGCTGATTCTGCAAGGAGTAGATCTACAAAAAACCTAAAATATTATAACAACTCTTATGTATAATAAAACAAATCTTGAAAACTTACAAAAATATATAGATCTATAGAGAAAAAATATATAAAACCTTCAAAACACCAAAATGTTATAACCACATGATTTAGTTGTGGTAGGTCCCGACAAGACAGAGTGACGACAACAAATATTTTCATGCGAGTCAAGAACAAAGATGGCGACAAGCAACAAGCGGCTATTAGAAAACAAAATCCAAAATGTTATAAATTCTCAAATCTACAAATAAAATCCAAAGAAGACCTTCAAGACTAAATTAATATACATAGATCTATTATAAAACTCAAAATATCTCAAAACTTGAAAAAAAAAAAAAAAAAAAAAAAAAAAAAAAACCGATGATGGCGTTGCTTTGTTGCCGTGGGGCTTTCTGTGTTGATGTGGGTTTCGGTGGTGGTTTGGTTTCGGTGGTGAGGTTCCCGTGGTGGAGTGCGGTGGTGTAGGTTCATGTGGTGAAGTGGTGCGGTGGTGGAGGGTCTTGTGGTGGCGGCAATAATGGTGGTGGCGAAAGTAAGTGAGCCGAGAAAGAACCTGTCAGTGGGTTGTGTGTGTTTTTTATGTGTTTGGTGTGTGATAGGCTTATGTACAGTATGTATACTTAAGGTTGGGGCAAGGCTCGATTTTAATGGGTTATTACAAGTTTTTAATCGGCTGTTATAAGTCTTCATATGGTTTAAATATGATGCATCAATATTCGAGGATGTTACAAGTATGAGAATTTAAGACATTAATTTTTTTGTAATGTAACTTGTAATTATGTGTACGCTGAATTTTTATGCTTAGCAAAAGTAACTTTTTTTTTATAGAAATTCTTAAAAATTTTAAGACTATTTAGATTGTTCTAAACCCTTTATAAGGGAGTATAGATATTAACTACCAACGTCGGCCCACCTTCAAAATCGGCCCTAACGATTAACATCGACAAAATCCATTTAACGTATAAACAATGTTGGTATATCGGTACCAAGAAACTGTAAATTAGAAAATAGAGATATTACTGTGTTTTAGTAATTACATAAGAAGGATTACATATGTATTTATAATCAACACATAGCTTTGTGAAAAAGCAATCTAACCCAAAACCTAATGGACTTAAGCCTACAATCAGGCTTGGGCCTTAACTTAGTTATCCCCTCAGTTTGAACGGGAGATTTTCGGACGCACAAACTGGATTGAATGTTGAAAGCTTCTAGCTTTTAGTCTTCTTTGAATTTTGCACTTTCTTTTTCTTTTTTTTTTTCACGGGGCTAGAGTTGTGTTCGGCGACAAAATTGTATAATGCTTGGAGATTTTCTCCTTTTAATGACGTTTATTTTTTACATTATGGCTTGTTTTGCCTTAGGTAGGAGCATCAATTTTTTCATCAAAAATTTTCGAAGACGACAATGATCTCCGGTGTTAAAATAAGGAGTTAGGTTGATGAGACAAACTTTGTTGATTGATTGATAAATCAACATAATATAAGTCTGTTATGATGGCTATGGATTTGTAACTTAGGGTTTATGTAATAAAAAGAAAATATTGAAAAAGAAAACAATAAAGCCATAAAAGATAAATAGACGGGATTCCTTCGAATCATCGGCGAATAGCCGATGACTGAAGGATAACTATTTTGTGACGGGTTGTGTCTAAAGCTCTGATATAACGTAAAATAGCAAATAGATATTATTATTGATTGTATTTTAGTTATTACATAAGAAGGATTGCATTTATAATCAACATACCCTAAACCTGGACTGACCTTAAGCGCTTGAGCCTTAACCTAGTCATAAACTAGAATGCATCCTAAAACCGATACGCACAATCGTTGTATTTTTCAATTTTTTTTCCCTAAATCAAATTTGTCACAGGCTCTTAAAAGATTATTAATGATAAATTCCTAACGCAAAACAAGCAACATAAGTTATCGAAATTAAGAATGAAACAATCACCAAGTAAGGAATACGATACTTTTCCCAAAAAAAGGCATAAACTGAAAGAGCTCGCTAACAAGATGTTTTTATATCGCACACCATCTTTTTCTTTCTCAACAAGTGACATGATCATATATTGTTATTACAAGAAGGAGACATCATGTTCCAAACTTCTTATATAATAAAACTACATATAAACAAATATATATATATATATCGCGATAATTTACACAACATTGTACGGCCTTCTTATCATGCAATCTGACCCTCCTTCTCCTTCCTATGATCGACCCATCGACATTGGTGGACGAACCTACCAACTCTACTGGTGTTACCAATGCCATCGAACTGTAAGGATTGCATCCGACGACACACGAGTAGTCATGTGTCCTAGGTGTTTCGGCCAGTTTGTCTATGAGATTGATCATATAGCTAGGCCAAGGCTTGTGGTCGAATTTACTGAATTCGACCCCTCACCCGAAGCCCGTTTACTAGAAGCATTATCTCTAATGCTCGATCCACCCATTCGACAAACAAATCCACAACATGAAAGACTAACCGACGTTGGAATCCAACCTCCGTGGAGGAGGCGTCGCGGGCAGGAGTAACTCGCTTTAATGAAATGGATGGTTGGGGTCCCGAGAGCGGGATTCTAGCTCGCCCAAGGCCAACTTCTTGGATAATTAGGGTCCCGAATAACGTGAACCGTACTGATACTGAACCGGAAGATGCGGTCCCAAGAGGGGTTGACCCAAGAAATTATTTTGTAGGAGCCGAGTTAAACGAATTGATCGAAGAACTTACTCAAAACGACCGTCCAGGTCCCCTGCCCGCGCCAGATTCTGCTATAAACGGGTTACCAAATGTAAAGATCACACAAGCCCATATGGCGAATGACTCACAATCTTGTGCAGTTTGTATGGATGATTTTAAAGTTGGTGGCGAGGCAATAGAGTTGCCTTGTAAGCATATTTTCCATTCGAATTGTATCGTGCCTTGGCTAAGACTACATAACTCGTGCCCCATTTGTCGGAACGGGATTCCAGTGCCTACTGTTACCACGGACGGTTCAAGTGATTCTTCTGATGATTGGTTGGATTCTTCGGTTGATAGTAGGGGTAGACGCGGACGGAGGTGTTTTAGGTGGAGACGGCTAGCCTCCGTATGGCCCTTTCAACCGAGGTATCAACCTCAAGGTTCTCGTCGTAGTACAAATATTACCACCCGTGAAGAGTCGAGGGTTAACTCATGTAACATTCTTTAGCATGTAATGCCGTTGCTAGTGATCGAATTTAATCCATTCTTCTACATATGTAATCGTATTATGCAAAATGTTAACATAACTGTGTCATAACAGATTAACACGTCTTCCTGAACCTCAATATATGCACACGGTCGAGCTACAAACTCTATTTTCCTTGATTGTTATAGAGTTTAAACTGTTAGATGGTTGACAATAAATTTTACGGAAGCTTCCGAAAGTAGACCAGTCGCGTTAATGCACATCTCATTTGTCCCTTAATTTTTCAAGTCTAAAATAAACCGAAAGCGACTTTTGTTTTGGGCAACCCTTGTCTATTTTTGACACGTGTTCTTTAATCAAATTGATGTTGGAAAATAGTTTTTGCAAAATGAGTTTTTGCAAATTTTGGACACTATTTAATATATGTATATGTTATATATATTTATATTTCTTGGTAGCTTTATGTTCTCTTCGACGAGAGCTTCAGAACGAGCTAAAGTATGTCCAAAATGGAGTTAATATGAATGAGATATCGCGTCTCATAGTGACACACGTGAGACATGAAATTTGGGAAAATAAACACATCCCACATCGCCTAGAAAAGGAAGTGGAGTGTGTTTATATAGAAATCTTGATATGAACCTTCAAAATGATTTGTTGGTTTTACTCCAAAGACTACGACGCTGCTGTGGGGGGTGCGATTCGTGATTTCGGGCCAAATGGGTTCAAGCTTCAACTCATGCGCGACCATGGACACGAATTCACTCAAGCCTCGTGATACGTGCGTATTTTTTGTCGTGCGATTTCGCTTCCTTATTAACGCTTCCAGATTCGTGTCCATCTAATTATAGAATTGATTTAAACTTACGTAATAAGTTTTACTGAAATCAATTTAAATAAATGGAATATATCATATCTCGCTTATAGTGAACAAGATAGGTTTTCAGTAAATAGAACCCATGTCTCATTCGGTTTACACGCATGTAAAACGCACTCCATTGCGTACATATTCCAAAGAACCTTCGATCGAAACACGCAGCCTTCGGTGATTTTTCGTGCAAGTGAGTTTAGTCCCAACAGACAACAATTGCAGACGTTGTACCACGGGAAAGCAGACGGAATCAGATTCAATACGAGCCTCGACAAGTCTCTTTATCGCTTCGCTTATTACAATTCTATAATGTCTGCCTTTCGCTTCTACCCTGCTCGTCTGCTTTGTTTCATTAATTTATATATCGTTATTGTAATCGATTTTATTATTAAAAGTGTACACTGTTTCCCACAGTCTTAAAACAGATTCCGCTTAACCGAATTTAAAAACACTTTGTTAAAATCGGATTAATTTTAATGATTTTATAAATTGTTTTCGTCGAAACCTTGTTGAGTTTCTTTGGAAATCAATTTCTATTAAACAGATTTATTAATACTGATTATGATCTATAACGCTTATAAGAAGCTTTATTATCGCTTATAACGAAACCAAGATTGAGTTTCTATTAAATCGATTTGCTCGATTCATCAAAACCAAGCTAGAGTTTTGTTGAATCGGATCCGTACAAGTAGATACCATTTAAAACAGTTTGTTTAACTGCTTGTGTTTGTTTTCGTGATGACAAACACTACTACCCTCCCGTGACTACTCCCGTGAACGAATCGGTGCGCCAGCTACCAACACGATTGCTAATCATGCCGAGAAACCAGAGAAATTCAATGGGCGAATTTCAAGAGGTGGCAATGAAGATGTTTTTCTATCTCACTACTTTGAACCTTGCGCGGTTCTTAAAAGAGAACCCACCTAACGTGGAACCTCCCGCAGAAGGTCAATCCTCAATCAACAGTTATTCAAGCCTTGGAAGCATGGAAACATTCAGATTTTTGTGTCACAACTATGTTCGAATGGTTTGGTTGATTCTTTGTACAACGTGTATCGCAAGACCAAGACCGCCAAAGAATTATGGGAGTCATTGGAACGCAAGTACAAAACCGAGGATCTTGGTACAAAGAAGTTCGTGGTAGCTCGCTTTTTGGATTACAAGATGGATGATTCAAAGAATGTGATGAGTCGTTCAAGATCTATGTGTTTTGCTACACGACATTCATGTCGAGGAATGACTTTGAGTGAAACTTTCAAGTTCTTCGCTATTATTGAAAAGTTACCCCAAGCCGGGTAGAATTCAAGAACCACCAAGCATAAGCGAAAGGAGATGAGTGTTGAAGACTTGGTTGTTCGTCTTCGTATTGAACAGACAACAAGTCGGCTCGAGAAAAACACGATATCACCGATTCGCAAAGGCAAATATGGTTGAGCATGTTACGTCATCTTCAAAGTCCAATGTCAAAGCTAAAGGCAAAGGAAAAGGAAAGAATGACAAAAGGGCAAAGGAAGTCCGAGTACCTTGCTCCTAAAGTCGCAATTGTGAAATGAAGTTCCAAGGGGTGTGTTTCAACTGTGACCACCAGTCACCGTGTCGCTAATTGTAAGATGCAAGCGGGTGACTCCACGCCAGTTAATATGGTGAATGAAGATGTGGACATGATTGCTATGGTGTCGATGTCATTGCCATGATCTCGGGTTAACCCGGTAGGTTCCAACAATGTGGAATGGTGGGTGGATACCTGGGCTACCCGTCGTGTGTGTGCCGATAAGAGTATGTTTCACTCTTTCGAGCGGTTGATAGTGGAGAGAAGTCGTATATGGGCAACTCGCAATCGCCGAAATCAAGGGCGAAGGAGATGTAATCTTGAAGATGACATCCGAGAAAGAGCTCAAGTTGACTAATGTCTTGTATGTTCCGTAGATTCGCAAGAATCTTGTGTCCGTTGGTCGTTGAACAAGTTTGGTTTTCGTCTTGTTTTTAGTCCGATAAGTTTGTTCTTTCTAAGAATCAAGTTTATGTTGGTAGGGGTTATGCCCCAATGGTATGTTTAAGCTCAATGTAATGGTTGTTAAGAATGATATCAATAAAATGAATTCTTACGCTACTTGATCGAGTCTTCTAATATGTGGCATGGCCGTCTTGGACATGTAAATTTTAATTCGATGCGTCGCTTGATTAAATTTAATTGCATACCTAATTTCCATATTGACTCAAAATATAAATGTGAAACTTATGTTGAAGCCAAACTTACAAGAGCATCTTTCAAATCGGTTGAACGAAAAACCGAACCACTTGATATGATACACACCGACATATGTGATTTGAAATCACTACCCACAAAAGGTGGCAATAAGTACTTTATCACGCTTATTGATGATTGTACAAAGTATTGCTATGTTTACTTATCGAAAAGTAAAGATGAAGCTATAGACAAGTTTGTTCTATACAAAAACGAAGTTGAGAATCAACTTAGTAAGAAAATCAAGGTGGTCCAAGTGATAGAGAGTGAATATGTGTCTCCATTCACGACTTATGTGCGAAACATGGAATTAGACACGAGTTCACCGCCCCTATTCACCTCAGCAGAACGGTATTGCCGAAAGGAAGAACCGTACCTTGAAAGAAATGGTTAATGCCATGTTGATAAGTTCGGTCTAAGCTGTGACATGCTGGGGAAGCCATTCTAACGGCTACTTATCTTTTAAATAAGATACCTCGTAAGGAAAAGAAGAGACCCCATATGAATTATGGATGGGAAGAAACCATCATATCAAGATTTACGAGTGTGGGGTGTCTAGCAAAGGTAGCTATACTAACTCCCAAGGCCCAAAAGATTGGACCTAAATCTGTGGATTGTATATTCATCGGATATGCTAAGAATAGCAGGCTTATCGCTTCATTGTACATGATTCAAAAATCCGGATATACAAAAGGGTACTTTAATGGAGTCAAGGAATGCTTCATTCTTTGAAACTATATTTCCTTGTTTAACGAAGGAAACTCGGAAGTTCATCTAGAATAGATGAAGAAGTTGTCCAAGATAAGAGACAACGAGATGATAATGATCTCCAAGATGAGAGACAAGATCAAACCGAGGAAGAAGAGGTTGAACCTAGAAGAAGCAAAAGGCAAGAACCGAGAAATCGTTTGGACCCGATTTTGTTTCTTTTATGGTTGAAAACGAACCTACTTCATACCGAGAAGCGGTTCTCGAAGGGCCTCAATGGAAAGAAGCCATTAAAAGTGAAATAGATTATATTTTACAAAACCATACTTGGGAGCTCGTGGATTTACCTCCTGGTTGTAAACTACTGGGCTATAAATGGATCTTCAAGAAGAAGATGAAAGCCGATGGCACCATTGACAAGTATAAAGCAAGATTAGTAATCAAAGGATTTATACAACGAGAAGGTCTTGATTACTTTGATACATATTCACCGGTTACGCGAATAACCTCGATTAGGATGATACTTGCTATTGCCGCTTTAAGAAATTTGGAAGTTCACCAAATGGATGTGAAACGGCATTTCTAAATGTAGATTTAGAAGAAGAAATCTACATGAACCAACCCGAGGGTTTCATGGCTCCGGACAAGAGAATAAAGTTTGTAGGCTTGTTAAGTCATTGTATGGCTTAAAGCAAGCTCCCAAACAATGGCATCAAAATTTGACCACGCCATGCTAGAGAGTGGATTCAAAATTAATGAATGCGACAAATGTGTTTATGTCAAAGACACAAATAGTGGATATGTAATCTTGTGTTTATATGTTGATGATATGCTTATCATTGGCGTGAACGACAAGATGATCAAATCTACTAAAGACATGTTGAAATCAAAGTTTGACATGAAGGATATGGGTTTGGTGATGTGATCCTTGGAATAAAGATCATACGAACTCAAAATGGACTTGTGTTAAGTCAAGCACATTATGTGGACAAAATTCTTAATACTCATAATGCTGGGATTCCGGCCTAGCTAGAACTCCAATTGACACCAAGAAGCATCTATCTAAAATAAAGGCTTAGGTGTTGCCCAATTAGAGTATTCAAGAATTATTGGCATGTTAATGTACTTAATGACAGTATCGATTCGACTTAGCATATGTCGTTAGAAAGCTAAGTAGGTATACTAGTAACCCAAGCTATGCACATTGGGCGCCTATGACTAGGTACTTCAAGATTTGAGATACATCGCGATTATGAATCGCATTATGATCGATATCCACCGTTATCGAAGGATAGAGTGATGCAAATTGGATATCCGACATAAAGGATTCTAGATCGACTAGTGGATATGTGTTTACACTAGGAGGGCGCTATATCTTGGAAGTCTTCCAAGCAAACTGTTATAGCTAAGTCCACGATGGAATCGAATTTATCGTTAGATAAATGCGGACAAGAGGCGGAATGGCTACGCCAATTCAGAGGACATACCAAGGTGGCCTAAACCGTAACGCCATTAGTATACATTGTGATAGTCAATCGGCAATTGGCGAGCTCATAGCATAATGTATAATGGAAAGTCCGACATATCCGTCGTCGACATAATTCGACACGACAACTACTCTCAACAGAGTTATCTCAATTGACTATGTGAAGTCAAAGGATAACATCGCGGATCCGCTTACGAAAGGCTTAAGCAGAGAGTTAGTAAGTAAGTCGTCAGAGGAATGGGACTAAAGCCCTTGAAGGAATGAGTTTCTATGAAGGAAAACCTAACCCGATTGTTGGAGATCCCAAGATCCGGGTTCAATAGGACAACCTAATCATAGAAATGTGGGGAAGTCACGCCAATGTGGGGAGTTACTAAATATTGTAACTTTCCTAGTCCATTCCTATAACAAATGTGACTTGTTGAGAGGTTAAACATATGGCTATAATGATTCGTGATGAAATCATAAAGCATAATGATTCAAGATGAAATCACAAAACATATGTTTTTAATGATTCAAGATGAAATCACCTATGTGAGAGAGAAGTGGGGTCGCTCAAGGGAAATGTGGGGCGCAATTCCTAAGAGCTCTTGCAGAACTGTGCTAGTGTTCATGACCATAACGACCACGACTATGAGGACTTGACATTGTCGTGAGAGTCTTGTGTGAAGTGTAATGTCGCTCACGTAAATGGATGATGAGTTCAAGGACATCGCGTCTACTCGGATCTAGAGACTAAGTGCATCTCACAAGGGAAGGTTCAAAGGGTTACACCTACCTATCCTATGCAAGACTTAACCGCAGAAATTTCACCGAAACTTTCGTGTGTTTTTGACCGATTTCCATTCATGTGGGGGATTGTTGGAAAATAGTTTTTGAAAATTTTGGACACTATTTAATATATGTATATGTTATATATATTTATATTTCTTGGTAGCTTTATGCTCTCCTCGACGAGAGCTTCGCAACGAGCTAAAGTATGTCCAAAATGGAGTTAATATGAATGAGATATCGTGGTCTCATAGTGGGACACGCGAGACACAAATTTGGGAAAATAAACACATCCCACATCGCCTAGAAAAGGAAGTGGAGTGTGTTTATATAGAAATCTTGATATGAACCTTCAAAATGATTTGTTGGTTTTACTCCAACACCTACGTGCCGCTGCAGGGGGTGCGATTCGTGATTTCGGGCCAAAATGGGTTCAAGCTTCGAACTCATGCGAGCCCGCGACCTGCGGACACGAATGTAGTTCAAGCCTCGCACGTGCGTATCTTTTCTTTGTGATTTCGTTTCCTTATTAACAGCTTCCATTTTGTGTCCATCTAATTATAGAATTGATTTAAACTTACGTAATAAGTTTTACGAAATCAATTTAAATAAATGGAATATATCATATCTGCTTATATTGAATGTAATATCTTGTCTTGGTGAACAAGATAGGTTTTCGGTATAAATAGAACCCATGTCTCATTCGGTTTACACGCACAAAAACGCAGCTCCATTGCGTATATATTCCAAAGAACCTTCGATCCGAAACACGCAGCCTTCGGTGATTTTTCGTGCAAGTGAGTTTAGTCCGTCAGACAACAAATTGTGTACGTTGTACTCGGGAAGCAGACAAATAATCTGCTTTTAAGGAATCGATTCAATACGAGCCTCGACAAGTCTCTTTATCGCTTTCGCTTATTACAATTCTATAGTGTCCGTCTTCGCTTCTACCCGCTCGTCTGCTTTTGTTTCTTTTAATTTATATACTGTTATTGTAATATGATTTTATTATTAAAAGTGTACACCGTTTCCCACAATTGAATCAAACTGAAATGACTAAAATACCTCTATGTACCAAACCTTATAACAAAATCAAGATTCCGATGACAAACCCAAATTCTGATGACTCCATCACCAAATAATATTAAAAACCCAGACATTACTAACTTTGCGACGGATTCCGGTAATTTCAAGATCGGGATCCTACTTAGGATCGTTTTCGTGTTTGCATGATCAAAATCGTAAGATCGGATTGGGATCCTAAAATCCTACTATAATATAATTTTACTAATGGTCTTTGTAATATTATTCAAATCTACAAATTATTATATATCATAAACACAAAATTATATGAATGTTTCATAAAAATGTTTTCCTAAATGATGAATATGAAATGTTTAAGAAGATTAACATGTTGTTTTTTAAATTCTATAAAACATAATTCATAACTTTGTAAATTTTTAGTTGGGGGTTCTAGAAAAATAAAATCGGATCGGATTAGATGTTAAGATCCTATGATTAAGATCGGGATCTTATAAGATCTTAAGCTTGCTAAGATCCTGCATAGGATCCGGATCATTTTTGCTTTGTAGTATCGTAAAACCGTAAGATCCTAATAACAGGATCGGGATCTTAACAACTATACCGGTAACACAATATGACCGTAACACCTCACTTTGTCATAATATAACCCAGATTATTAAAAACCGGACACAATATAACCGGTAACACCTCACTTTGCCATGATTCCGGTGACACCATCACCAAACATAACCGATAACACCTCACTTTGCCACACATTCCGATCGATAATACATTCAATTAATAATAATTAAGATTCCGATGAACTTATACAAAAATTAAAAGCCTGTTTCAACTTCTTTGCGGATAATGAGATTATCAACTTAACCTTCTTATATAAAATGCGGCTGATGACAAACCAAGATTCTGATGTCACACCTCACCATCACACAACTACAACAAACACAACCCTCAACTGTCCCATTACATCTTTCAAACAACCACCTTGTACAATAAAATTAAAAAGAAAAACAATCAAAGATCTCATATTTGTTCAACCTTTTTAGTTTTTACAGATCTTTAAAGATCTTAGGAGTTTGAACTCAACCCATCATAGATCTTGAAACGAAATACAAAACAAGTACCTACCCGAGACCTTTTTCAAAATCTTGAAGCCTTCTTCGCAGCATGAATCTAAGAACTAATTGTGTTCTTGTTTGTGTTACGAGTTTTTTTTTAAAGAAGAAAGAAGATTATAAGATTGTGTTTGTAGTTCGGTTTTCATAAGTAAGAAGAGAGAAAAAGGTTTTGTTGGTGAAATGAAACGAGGATCAGTTCGCGGTGACTACAAGAAGAGAGAGAAAGGGTAGGCGTGTGTTTTGTGTTAATGCTATTTTGTAAATTAAAAAGAATCAAGAATAAATTAGAGGACAAAGATGAAGATATGAGAATAAAATAGAGTATGAATATGAATATGAATATGAAATGAGTGTGATCTTATTTTGTTAATGTTATTCGATGCAGAGGGTATTTTAGACATTTTAATTTGACTAATTGGACACGTGTCAATATTTAGTTGGATTGTACTGATTGCTTCACTGTCTTGGTCTATTTTAAACTTTGAAAATTATGGGACAAACGGTGATGTGCATTAGCTGACCGTCTACTTTTGGAATTTTCTAAATTTTAAACTAAATTTATTTTGGGACTCGATGTGTTCCTTTCAAAAGATAGCACTTCAAACAATTTTTAGTCGTTTTGCTGTCAATTAACGTAACTAAGCTCGAAGATAAACCCGTGTTATTTTCACAAAATCATCTCTTTGCACCTTACAAGAATGCTTGTGACGAGGAATAGGTGCTCAAGGCTAGTCCCAAATTTTTTGTCTATGAGATTATGGACTTAGATCTCTAAAGAAAAATACGTAATTCATATTTAAGAGCAACATTTCAAGAGAAAAATATCCTCTCACTATCATCCGTAAAAACATAGTGAAATACTAAAATTATATTATTGGATTCATTTAACAATAAAGATTACAAGAGATTAAATAATAATTAACCGAAACAAAACTTAGCAACGGATGGGCCAAACCCAACGGGTTTATGGGCATTCCTCTCAAATTCACAATATTGCGGGGGACATTGGGAGTCATCACAAACAAAAAGTAAACTAACATTTGAAATATAAACACACGGCTTCAAAGCGTCCCAAAGCACAAACTCAGTGCTAGACGAAGTCCCAATTTTATGCAATCCCAAACTGCATGCTACCAACACTGTGAAATCTTTGAGGTCTGAAACAAACGACCAAAGTCGATGCAAAACCAAAAGTAAATGCAGAACTAGAGCAAAGCTACACAAATACATAGAAGAACACAGAGCTCAAAATGAAGCAGGGTAAAAGAGTAGAACACATAGGTGCAAAGTACATATGCATGTAGTGGAAAATAGTAGAACAGGGTAGGCAGGTGCATAGCACAATCAGACAGACCTAGACAAACGTAGAATCACGCGGAATTATATTAGAATCATGCAAAACTAGATGCAGAACCAAGGTCCAAACTAGACAGATACGGATGTGAAACCAAAACAAGTTGGTGATGTTGAGATGCTACACATAGCTACTCAATACTTAGTCAGATTTATTTAGATTGTTAACATCCCCGTCATCAACGCAAATCATATTACCAAACCATAATCCTCGACAACTCAAACGAATGAAAGAAAAACTGTAGATAAAAAATTCTCTCCAAAGCAGATGCAAATACTAATACAAATATTTCGACAAATAGTAATCAATATTACCAATCCATAAATCAAACTAAACCAAAGCTAAAACAATTTTCCATACTATCATTTCCTTTACTTTTCAAACAGAACTTATATATCAAACCAAACTAAAATCCGTATAAGGCTCTTCTAATCGAAATTAATCCCGAACAAGCAAAATTCAAACATTGAAATAAATATAACTTGCATATAATATTTCTATAGAATTAACTGGCCCATAAACTCTATTCTACCAATCAGAATCCATCATGCTCCATCTTCATTGAAATTAAATATAATATATAACCAAAATAATGATCTAGTTTTCGTGAAAAATCACCGTCATATAGTCTAACACAATTTGGAACACTTGAATGGCGTGAACAACCAGGGTTATGATTATAAATCCAGACTAACTAGTCGATATTATGGTCACCAGATTCCTTTTTTTCTTTCTATTAGACGACAACAAAAAGCAACCACAATGAAATGAACTTACGGATCCATGGCCCTAGAACAAAGTAAAAATAAGAGAGAATAATGAAAATTATATTATCGATTCAATTAACTATGAAAATTACAAAGATTAAATAGTAATTAACCTAAACAAAAACTAGCAACTATACGGGTTAAACCCAACAGGCTTGCGGTCTTATATTATCTAACGTCATCATCTAATGGAATTATGAGAAAGTGAATTGTTGTTTTAATACTTTTATGTGTACAAATTACGGCATTAAATGGTGTAGAGTATTTTCAACGAGTTCATGTAAGCACGGGTGTGCATGTTAATTTTATAAGTACAATGAGAGATGAGTTAGGATTGGAATTTAAAATTGAATGAACCCCATATACATAGAATTGGATAAAACCTACAAAACAAGGACTTTTATCGATTTTAGGATCAAATGACAAATAAAATTAAAATGAGTAAGAGTGAGACGTAACTACAACAACACATTTCGATACACCTACAAATATAGATGCATTTCTCTTTAAATTTCTCCATCTCATTTGAAATATGTGACAAAGATTTTTTCTCATTTCAAATTTTCTTCTCACTAGATCTCTTCCTTAATGACTAGACATATGTATAATCATACCCTTTACAAACAAAACGCTCCTAATTTATAAAACCAAAGATCAATCGAAAAATAAAAGTCTATACATTGTAGGTGACGAATCTAAAGATGATAATGGAAAATTATAAAAGTTTTAGTAAGGACATGTTAGACGTAGTTGTAGAAAAACTATCTTTGAGAAAGTGGTTAAAAATTAAACTTTTAGCATGTGCCATCAAGGGTGTCAACGACCCAAACTCAATTAACCTGATCTGATTCGAACCGAATAAGCTTATTTGAATCGAGTTATTTGGGTTAAAAAACACTATTCAGATTATTCAGTCTAACTTTATTAACCCAAACTAATACTATAGTTGGTTTCCGGGTGAAACTTCTACACTTGTTCGGGTTTGACAAAAGTTCAATGCAGAACAGAAAATATCTAAGATCAAGGCGGTGGATCTGAGCTATTGATCATTCTCTCATCCTCCGGTCCACATTAAATATCTCAGATTTATTTTGAATTAACACAAAGGCACATTAGTAATTTCACTCGTCCTCATTTATTCACACACCTCTCCCGCTCCCCTCATTTACTATCCCCAATTTTCTCTAACTTCTCTCTCATAACCGTTTCCCCAATTCCCCAACTTCAAACCGTAATCCCCAATTTCCAAATTGATCTTATTAACTTCAATCAATGGTCATAAGACATGAAAGAGCATTATCTAGAGGTATTTGCTACAATCGTCACCATCAGATCTCGTTGATCCAAATAAGCTTCAAATCGACGATATTAATTAGGGCCTTTTTTTTTCTTTTTCTTTTTTTTTTAGTTTTAGTTTATTAAAGGGAAAATTGCATAAAAAGATACTCATCTTATGTTCAATTTCAATTAAATGTACTACTTTTTTTTCCTCAATTTAAGGTACTCGACTTTTTTTTTGCCGATTTAGGTTTTTTTCTAACTTTCGTTAACCATTTCGTTAGTAACTTATGTGTTTGGTCCTTGAGTTTGCATAGGCATTTCATGTTTGGTCCATTTGTGTCCGTTTTAATACGTTTTCGTCCGTTTTTACACGTTTTCGTCCGTTTTTACACGCTTACGTCCGTTTTTACATGTTTTTGTCCGTTTTTACATGTTTTCGTCCGTTTTTACATCTTTTCGTCCGTTTTTGCATGTTTTCGTCCGTTTTTACACGTTTCCATCCGTTTTTACACGTTTCCGTCTGTTTTTGCACGTTTCCGTCTGTTTTTACACGTTTTCGTCCGTTTTTACACGTTTTTGTCCGTTTTTACACGTTTCTGTCTGTATTTACACGTTTTCGTCATTTTCGTCCGTTTGGCACGTTTCGATTCGCTTTGCACGCCGTCCGTTTTTACACGCCGTCCATTTTACGCCGTCCGTTTTGCACGTTTTCATCTGCTTTTACACTTTTCGCCTATTTTCGATGTTTCGTCCGTTTGCACGCTTCCATCCTTTTCTCCACGCCGTCTATTTTTACACGCCGCTATTTTTGACGTTCGTCCGCTGTTCCTTTTACGTTTTCGTCTTTTTGACGTTTCATCCGCTTTTTGCACAGCCACCGTTCTTACACGTTTAATTCATTTTGCACATTTTCATCTGTTTTTGCGTTTTGTATGTTTTGCACATTTCATCTTTTTTCCACGTTGTCCATTTTACACGTTTTGCATGTTTTACACGTGTTAAAATGGACCGAAGGTGTTAAAACGGACATAAACGTGTCAAATGGACGAAACGTGTAAAATGGACGAAAGCATGTAAAACATATGGAAACGCAAAACAGACGGAAACGTAAAGATGGATGGAAACATGCAAAAAGACGAAAACGGCAAAACCAAGAAACGTGCAAAACGGATGAAAACGTAAAACGAACGAAACGTAAAACGGATGAACACGCAAAACGGACAAACGTCAAAAAATGCATAAAACGTAAAACGGACGAAACATGCAAAACGGACGAAAACGTGTTAAAGAGACTAAACGTAAAATGGACGAAAACGTAAAACATGCGAAACGTAAAACATACTAAACGTGCAAATCGATTTAAAACATGCAAAACGGATTAAAACGTATAAAACGGACAAACCGTGTAATTTACTACCTAAAATGCCTATACAAACTCAAGGACCAAACATGTAATTTACTAACAAAATGGTTAACTAAGTTAGAAAAAAACTTAAATCGGCAAAAAGAGTCTGCACCTTAAATTGAAAAAGAAAAATAAAGTAGTACCTTTAGTTGAAATTGGACTTAAGATGGGTACCTTTTTATGCAATTTGTCCTTTATTAAAAGTAGACTAAAATACACCGTTGGTCCCTAAACATGGCAAGGTGCATCGTTATGGGACAAAACCCGCCTTTTCATCGCCATAGGTCCAAACCTTGGCCATTAAATGCCGAATCGCCCTTGACCAGATTGGGATAGTCAAACCGATTTCCTTCGAGGGTATTATAGACCATTCACTTTTTACCCAACCTTCAACCTGTGGACCAATTGTGAGTATGGCTACTAGCCGTTTCTTCCACGACACGCTTGCATTTAATTTCGGGAACCAATACACCCACCCAACAAACAACTTTACCAATCACATAAAACAACATTATCCGAAACGATAAAGCGCAAATCGAAATCAAGAATATAAATCCTCATTTTAACTCAAAGACCAACCCAACTTCCAACAAAACCATGTCGATCGATCGCTTTACCAACATGCCGATGAAGTGATCACTAACATTTTGAATCGGTTGCCTTTGTTAGAAGCGGTGAGAACCTCTAGTTTAGCACGAAACCGGAGGTCTAAGTGGACTTTGCTCACCGATGTCATACTTGATGAGGATTTCTTTTATTATTTAACATACGAGTTTGATGGGAGGCTTGTTACTAGATTCTTAAATCGGCTTATGGGTTGTTGGGAATTAGATTCCTTGAGTTGATAAGACAAAATAGTATGAAAGATGAAGGACTGTTTATGATAAGGAGGATAACTTCAAAGAAGAGAATATTCGGAAGATCAATATACTTGTTAAAGAAGATATTATGTATATTCACATTTATCTCTTTGTAAACCCTAGCATTCTCTAGTATATAAAGAGATACAGTGGCACGAGGTTATATACAAGTGTCAAACAATGTAAACATCGACATAGGTGTGTGTGTGTGTCAGGGCGTGAGTTTATAAACGCCTAGACTATAGTGTATGTCGACATGTAGTTGGTCACCTCAAGGATCATGGATCCTCGTTAGATTGTAATCGCTTAGAGTTGATCATCTAGGATTGGGGCGTAGATGTGTTTGTAGTACACATGATGATGACGAAGAAACCTTTAGCAATAATAATAATGTTTTGATTTATTCATTGTGCATTCTATTTATTGTTGTTATTGTTATTCCTAGATGAGCTTAAACGATTCTCAACAAGATATTGTGGAGTTTGATAGGACTCCTTGAGATCGTTTTGAGCCTCTAGGTTAACAATAACAATGATAATAAACTTGTACACGCAATGAATAAAACAAATCAAAATTATTGACACAAGGGTTTTCTTTATAATCACCCAAGCCTCAAATATTATTTGATTGGTATAATACGGTTACACTAAACTTGTAACAGGATCAAAGATCCTCGAGGCTAAACTACACAAATCCTAGGCGCCCACTTAGAGGACTTGACGCCTAGACACACACACACACACCTTTAATGACTACATTATGGAAGACTTATCTTTCTAAAACCTCGCACCCATGTCCTCTTTATATACTAGAGGATTAGGGTTTACAAGATACTACGAAGGACTAATAAGTAAATCTTCTTTGCAAGCAAGTCCTTCCATCTTTTGTAGATTTCTTCTCTTTTCTTTAAGCCCTTGATGTTTCATTCTTGTATTTATTTTGTCTCATCAAATCCAAGGAACCTAAAACCCAACAATCTTCCCTATTTGATGATGACAAAACAAACAAAGTCGTGTACGAACTTCCCTAGGCAAGTAGCGTAAGTTGAGATAATTAAATCTCACCATGAATGAAACATTCTTGTCTTCCTTTGTCTTCCCTTAATCCATGCCATGCCACTCTAACATCTCTTCCCTTTTGTTATCAACAAATAGAGAATATAACCAAGAGAAACTTTCCCTTGAGTGGTGCATGAACATCAAACGATTCTTCAAATCAGAAGCTCCTTGTAATGATCACTTGTGAAGAAAACCAAATATAACGAATTTGATGAAGAAGTAAAATAACCCAAACTTGTGTCTTATGTCTTGTACTATCCACGTGACTCCAAACTTATACTAACACCATATAAGTAGACCGCAACCTCTTGACAAAATCCTCATCTTCAATGAGACACCGAGCACTACAATGTAACTCCTTTAAGTGATAGTTAACTAGGTCTTCATCCATCCACCCCTTGACCTATGAAAACTAGATTTTGCAAGTCTTCGTCAACATCCTTTAAGCACGAACAGTTATCTCCAAAGTGTAACACCCACTTTGAGATATGATAAGAGCACGAACTGTGTTACTCAACTATAATATCAAATAGGTTATGATCAATCTTCTTCGTAATCAATTATGCAATAAATCCAAATCCGAGCTTTTTAACACTTTTAAGAACAAATAAAATCCAAAACCCAAACTCCTTGTGTGTGAACCAAACTCCCGTGTGTCGCCAAAACCAAAATACTTGTACATCTTCCCTCAATTTCAAAACCACACTAAAACTAAAACATGTACCGTCCGATATCGAGCGAAGTTAGCAGTAGAAACAAGCTATATCGGACAATATTAGCAGTTAAAAAAAACTTAGAGTATTATCTATTTGCATGGCCACTAATAAACATAATAAGGAATCCAAATAATCCTCGCATAATGCATTCTCATGAAAAGACCAATCATAGATCAGGAATAAATTAATTTCATCAGTGAACTATAATTGCCTTGCGTCTTATGCAAGATCGAGTGCCCATCATCAAAACATAACCAACCAATTAAATTCGAGCCATGTTGATTACCACAAAAAAAAATAACAAATCCATCTACCTGTGTTTGTCATTCTCGACTTCCAATCTCAATTCCAAAAATAGTAATAATCTTCCCAAGTTGCAATCTTTAACCAAAAATCATGTGTACCTTCACCTTCACGTCATGTTCACAAAAAGCCTCCTATAGCACCGCCCATAATCCACAAGTAACCAATCAAATAACACAAGAATTCTTCAACCAATCAATATAAGTCAATAATATCATGCCCATGGATATTAAATTGACACAAAAGTTACACTCTTTTCGTACATCCAACCATGCAATTGTAGACCTCAAAATTACTAGTACCAACTGAGCAATACCACAAAGAAAATAACCATGTTGCAGTAGTAACAATAAGAACCTAGCAATGAAAACGAGTAAACTGGGAGTGGTTACGAAGATACTAGCAGTGGTTACCTTTCGAGAAGCCCATTAGTGGTTACAAGTAAAACTAGCAGTGGTTATGATTTGGTCTAGCAGTGGTTTCTACAACATAGCAATGGTTCTAATCAACGATCAGTGGTTACCTTTCGAGAAGCCTAGCCGTGGTTACGAGTAAACCTAGCAGTGGTTTCGATATAACTAGAAGTGGTTTTGAGAAGCTTGTCAGTGGTTACGATGAATGTTAGCCGTGGTTACGAGATGAAGCTATCAGTGGTTGAGAAAACGATCTCAACCACTGATTTGTGTATAAGAAATTGTATTTAATATTTAGTCCCTACGTCTAGGTTACACACACACACTCTAACCCTAGACTATCCAATTGGATCTTAGATGAAGCTATCAGTGGTTGAGAAAACTAGCCATGATTAATGCATCAGTTGTTCACCTCGAGTAGTAGGAATAGTATCGATATCAAGAGCAAGATAAACCATGAACCTAATAAGCAACATTAATAACTCCTTACTAACAAACCAATAGCATCGATAGTTCCGTAGTCCCATCAAGAACAAGTATCCACGTTATGATCATTAAATCAATTCCACACATCGAGCATTAAAACCAATGAGCAAAAGCATTAGTAAACATGGAACGATAAACCCTCGTAGCAAAGAGAGATTGAAAACGCAATAAAGCAATGACACTTTAATTTAGTATCATGTTGCAACAGCAGCTTCAGCACTTAAAAACATGTCGAGAGTAGTAGTAACTTCGAATGCTCAAACTAAAACAACTAGAATTGATTGAACCATGAACCATCAAACAATAAATTTAGTCAACTATATCATGCTTCCACCATCCACTGATAAAAGAATGTACTTACGATTCGTAATATTGGCAAACTAATATTCTTTTAAAGCTCCTAGCCAACACCACCAACCACATATCAATTTTAGTACTAGGTTTACAATTAATGAATCACCAATCAGCTAGTAATGATGATGTCTAGCACAAGATGACAAAACATTAAGTACAAAACCCTAAAATTCGAAATTAATACCTCCTTCTGCAGCCCACTTTGACAGCCTATAACTTACACATGAAAGCTCAGATCGACGATCCCTTCGGTGGAAAGTTAGATGAGTATATAGAGAACGTCGACCAAAAATTTCATCATGATCCAACGGTTAACGAAAAAGTTATCGCTTTTAAACTCAGGTCGTTTAAAAATACGAACTTTGTACCACTTCAATTTTTCATCTTCTTCATCGAAAAACCTTGCGAATCCCTAGGTAACGAGCTCCCGAGCTCGATACCAATTGTGGAGTTTGTTAGACTCCTTGAGATCGCTTTGAGCCTTAGGGTTTAACAATAACATAGATAAAGAACATGCACGTGAATTAAACAAACAACTATGTTATTGACACAAGGTTTTACATTCACCCAATCTCCTCCAATTATTATTTGATCGAATAATACGTGTTACCTAATGTAACAGGATCTAAGACACCTTAGATCTTGAGGTAAACAACTAACCTAGACGCTACAATAAACTACACGCCCAGGTTACACACACACACCTTTAGACTACATTATGGAAGACTTGTATATTAAATCTATACCCCATGTCCTCTTTATATACTAGAGGATTAGGGTTTACAAGATACTACGAAGGACTAAATAATAAATTTTCTTTGCAAGCAAGTCCTTCCATCTTTTGTAGATTTCATCTCTTTCACTTTAAGTCCCTTTGTTTCATTCTTGTATTTATTTTGTCTCATCAAATCCAAGGAACCTAAAACCCAACAATTGTGGAGTTTGTTAGACTCCTTGAGATCGTTTGAGCCTTAGGGTTTAACAATAACATAGATAAAGAACATGCACAACGGAATTAAACAAACAACTATGTTATTGACACAAGGTTTTACATTCACCCAATCTCCTCCAAATATTATTTGATCGTAATAATACGTGTTACCTAATGTAACAGGATCTAAGACACCTTAGATCTTGGAGGTAAACAACTAACCTAGACGTTTACAATAAACTACACGTCTAGGTTACACACACACACACCTTTAGACTACATTATGGAAGACTTGTATATTAAATCTATACCCCATGTCCTCTTTATATACTAGAGGATTAGGGTTTACAAGATACTACGAAGGACTAAATAATAAATATTCTTTTGCAAGCAAGTCCTTCCATCTTTTTGTAGATTTCATCTCTTTCACTTTAAGTCCCTTTGTTTCATTCTTGTATTTATTTTGTCTCATCAAATCCAAGGAACCTAAAACCCAACAATTGTGGAGTTTGTTAGGACTCCTTGAGATCGTTTTGAGCCTTAGGGTTTAACAATAACATAGATAAAGAACATGCACAACGGAATTAAACAAACAACTATGTTATTGACACAAGATTTTACATTCACCCAATCTCCTCCAAATATTATTTGATCGTAATAATACGTGTTACCTAATGTAACAGGATCTAAGACACCTTAGATCTTGAGGTAAACAACTAACCTAGACGCTACAATAAACTACACGCCTAGGTTACACACACACACACCTTTAGACTACATTATGGAAGACTTGTATATTAAATCTATAACCCATGTCCCTTCATATACTAGAGGATTAGGGTTTACAAGATACTACGAAGGACTAAATAATAAATATTCTTTTGCAAGCAAGTCCTTCCATCTTTTGTAGATTTCATCTCTTTCACTTTAAGTCCCTTTGTTTCATTCTTGTATTTATTTTGTCTCATCAAATCCAAGGAACCTAAAACCCAACAATCTTCCCTATTTGATGATGACAAAACAAACAAAGTCGTGTACGAACTTCCCTAGGCAGTAGCGAAGTTGAGATGTAAACATCTCCGTGAATGAAACATTCTTGTCTTCCTTTGTCTTCCCTTAATCCATGCCATCGCACTCAATATCTCTTCCCTTTTGTTATCAACAATAGAGAATGTAAACAGAGAAACTTCCCTTGAGTGGTGCATGAAAATGATTCTTCAAATCAAGAAGCTCTATGTAATGATCACTGTGAAGAAAACCAAATATAACAAACTTGATAAAGAAGTAGAATAACCCAAACTTGCATCTTATGTCTTGCACTATAGATGACATCGAACATATACAACCTATGTATATGGAGACCGCAATCTCTTGAAAATAATCATCGAGCACAATAACGTCACTCCTTTAAGTGTTATGTCAATTCTTCGTCACAATCATTGAAGCACGAACAAGTTACCTTAAAAGTAGGTATGATACTTTTAAGATATGATAAAACGCGATCCAAGTAATTCCACTTCACCTTCAAATAAGTGATAAATAATCCTCTTCGTAATCAATTCTTCAATAAAATCAACTTGAGCTTTTTAAAATCTTTAAGAACAAATAACCAAACTCCTTGTGTGTGAACCAATCTCTTGTGTGTGTCGTCCAACATCATCCAAAAATCCAAAACCGAATCCCTTGCTTCCATCTTAAACCAAACGGAGATAAACGACTTCTCCTCAAATCATCACTTGACTTTCATACGATATAAACACAAACCAAGAGTAAATACACTTAATAATACCAAAATCTATTATTGAATATAATGGAATCATATAAAAGAATAGTGATCCTTAAGACGCTCAATGATTCTCCTTCTTTATCCATCGACATGCTCACTCGATTTATCAATATTAACGTACTCACTGTTGTGATTGAATTTGTACCCATGACAAGTAACAAACCAAAACACATGCAATATTAACATGCTACCAACAAAATAGTCGTTTAAACAGAGATATCAAGCTTTCACCAACCAAAGCTTGATTCAATTAATATCAAAGAAAGTATACCACCCATGATCCGTGTTATCATTCAAAGCACCAATCGTAAAGAAGATAGGATCATGCAATCGAGTACTATCCAACGACCAAGTAGTACTATCCAAAGTTTCCATCAACTTAGTCAAACCGCCTTTAATCGAATAAAGAATACAAACCGCTTTAATTCATGATAGCAACATCAATAAGTAACATGCGCCTAATCGTCAAGTAGCAGTGGAAACCATAACTCGAGCAAAGGATATGGAAAAGCTTATAGCGATGGTTTCGATATAACTATCGGTGGTTTTGAGAAGCTTGTCGGTGGTTTTGATAGAACTATCGGTGGTTTGAGAAGCTTGTCGGTGGTTTCAGTCATGATTGATGCTAGCGATGGTTTCGAGATAGTAGCGATGGTTACGAATCTCAAGCATTCAAACCGATAAAGATGAGCAATGGAACAAGATACCATAAGTAGCAAAGAAGCTATCAAGTAGAGTAGCAAAGTTAGCCCACCATATCAAGAACCTCAATATAATTTGCTCTCAATATACCAAGAACCTTCAAACGCAGACACCCAAAATTCCAAAAGTACTCACATCCCTTTTTGTGCTAGAGTGCATCGCACAAAAAAAAAACCAAAAGTACTCACATCCCTTTTGTGCTAGAGTGCATGCGCAAAAACCAAACCATCGTCCAATAATGTTATATTATTCCAATTGACCCAAATCCATATATAACCAATTAAAGGCATACACTGATAGCCTTTAATAAAGATAGAATCGATCAATTGATACTGACCCACTATCAATTAATAAAAAATGTTGCCACTGATCTATATATTAGTAATAGATGAATTTGTTTTAATCAGCGAATCAGCAAAGAATTTTATTGAAACCATGATGTACTAGACGACAAATCTCATGAAGACAATTATATATTATAGCAATCATGATTGGATAAATAACAACCTCGTATATAACCAATATCGACCTTGAAGACTTTGAGCAAAATCGACAACGAGAGTTCTTAGCGTTATAACACATCATGTCAACATCACAAAGAAGAACTTCTTTCGCAGACCATATTCGATAATCGAATAACTTTTGATTGAGAGCTCCGATCGACGATCCCTTCGGTGGAAAGTTAGATACGTATATAAAGAACGTCCACCTAAAATTTCGTCATGATCCAACGGTTAACAAAAAGTTATCGCGTTTTTAAAACAGTGCTGCAGAAAAATACGAAAATTGTTGAAACTCGATTTTTTTTTCTTTTTCGACACATAAAACCTTGCGAATCCCTAGGTAACGAGCTCCCCGATCTCTGATACCAATTGTGGAGTTTGATAGGACTCTTTGAGATCGTTTTGAGCCTCTAGGGTTAACAATAACAATGATAATAAACTTGTACACGCAGCGGAATAAAACAAATCAAAGTTATTGACACAAGGTTTTTCTTTATAATCACTCCAAGCCTCAAATATTATTTGATCGGTATAATACGGTTACACTAAACTTGTAACAAGGATCAAAGATCCTTGAGGCTAAACTACACAAATCCTAGGCGTCCACTTAGAGGACTTGACGCCTAGACACACACACACACCTTTAATGACTACATTATGGAAGACTTATCTATCTAAAACCTACACCCCATGTCCTCTTTATATACTAGAGGATTAGGGTTTACAAGATACTACGAAGGACTAATAAGTAAATCTTCTTTTGCAAGCAAGTCCTTCCATCTTTTTGTAGATTTCTTCTCTTTCTCTTTAAGCCCTTGATGTTTCATTCTTGTATTTATTTTGTCTCATCAAACCAAGGAACCTAAAACCCAACATGGGTCCAATAAGAAAGTTTTCCTTCATTGTAGAGCCAAGATCAATTATTGGAATAGACAACTTTCATTATGAGCAGTATTCATGAGTGGCTCTTATTTTTGGCCGACAATGGAATTGAGGAGTCGATTATTACAAACCGGTATGGTGACCCAAGATGTTCCCAACTCAACTTTACTCGTAGTAAGTTGAAACATCCGTACTTCATGTTTGTACTAGGGCTACTTTGGAATATTTTCATGGCTTTCCAAATCTACTGAGCTTATAATTGATTCATGTCAATTTTCTAAGCGGTACAGTTTGGGACTTTATTGCTGGTTGTCCCTCACTTGAGTCTCTTAAAATGAATCGTCCTAGTACAAACGAGATGAGACTATGGGATATTGCAAAACTTGGGAATTTGTAGAAGTTACATTTGTCATTAGGTTGTTATAATGTTGTGACGACAATCAAAACATCCGATATCTTTCACTTGACAAGACTTCAAAATCTTGAGACCCTTACATTGGATTTTGGTGATTGCACGGTAAGAACAATTTTAGTTTTACAACTTATAATTTAACAATGTTATAGAGATGTGTAACAGTAATGAAATTTAATCAGAAACTTCTTGTAGTTGATACATGAAGCTAATCCTAGGATGAAGGTGCCCTTTGTTTCCTCGATTAACCTTAAGTCGTCCGATGTCAATTTTGGGAATAGTGTTATGGTAGCGTTCACCATTGTAATGATTCGGTCATCTCCGAATTTGAAAATCTTGGATACCGAGTAAGTGTAATGTCAGTAATGCATATGTATCAAATAAAACATTCCTAAATTGCCATGTTTGTGTATCTCAACACTATTTGATTTTCAGTCGCAAACACGATTAGTGATCTACCTTTGCAAAATTTTCCTTCTTGTCAGACACAAACACATTCACCATGGCGACCATGCACGGTGGTGTTTCGAGCTTTTCCCGAGCAGTAGCATGAAATAACTTTAATAAAGTGTATACTTGTGTGTTCCGGTCGCTAAAGACAATCAATATCGTGCAAAGCGATAGAGTCATGATGGGAATGAAAATACCAGAACAATCGGGAGTTGGCTAGAAGTCGTTGAAACTCCACCGAGCTTCCCCAAAGCCGTGGTAGATTTCTTTGACTGGTTGTAGTTTAAGTTTGGATTGAATACCCTTGGACAATTAATGTTGCAAAATAGTTTTGGTAATTTTGTACAGTAATTGTGTGACAACCGGCAATTTAGGGAGTCTATTTTAGGTAACCGCATTACGTTAAATTAAACTGAGTTTTGCCTTTAACACTATTTTATAAACCGTGGCTTGATTTTATATCGTCGATTGGTTTTTACGGTTTATTTCATTATTAAATGAGTTATCGTATGCGTTTTAACTCTATTTGGTAGGCACTATTCGATTCGGCACTAGAAAAGCCTAAAACAAAAGTTATTGTAACTTTTAGACCGAACTCGAAAATTGACAAATAAATAGTCAAAACTTGTGGAAAACGTGAGTAACGATGTTGGGAAGTTAAATAAATGTCGGGACACTCGGGGACGATATGAGCTCTGGAATGGGTAAACGAGATAGATACGAAAAGTTACAACCCGAACCCTCCTTTTTATTTGTAGTCGCGCCCCTCCTAAATTATTTATTTTGAGGTCCCTAGCTCATGAGTATATATACCCAACCCAAGCCTCACTTCCACCTTTCATTTCTCTCACTAGAAAACACACACAACACTATTTTCTCTCTAGTTTCTCACTCTAAAACCCTAGCCACCTCCACCACCGCCGCCACTATTCCGCCACCACAGTCGGCGGCGGCGGCACACATCACACCTCCACCACCAAAAGATAGATCTCTTTCTCCTCTTTCCAACCATATATCATACACTCAATTTGGACTTCATTAACACCTCCAAATTCAAGAATTAAGATTCGACTTTAGGGTTTCTAAAGATTTCAAAGGGCTTTTGTAATTGGTGATTAGAGAAGGTAAATAGAACATGTTTTGAGCTTGTTTGAACAATAAAAGCCACTTAATTGGATTCTAGGGTTTCACCCATGAACAATTTTTGGGGCATTTGGGTGGAACATGAAATTAAAGCTAATTAGTGATGAAATTAACAAGTAATTAGTGTTTGGTACATGTGTGGTGCATTAATTTGATGGGTTTTGCATTTTAGGGTTTAGTTGCATGTTCTTGGTTAATGATAGTTGATGGGTTTTGTGTTTAGATAGTGTTTGGAGCTTGAATGATTGGATTTGAGTGTTGTAGTGTAACGCCCCGACCCGACAAGGGTAAAGGAATCACAAATAATGGTGTCATATCAAAGCAAATACAAATATCCAAAAGAAATCTTAACATAAATGCGGAAATAATTCAAGTCAACATGACTTCAATACATAGGTCCCAACGGAAAATAAACACCAATAAAATATCTGAAATAGTAAGGTCTTAAATGGCATCATAAGATCAAAGCTAAATAACTCTAAGGTAAGTCCACTCAGCACTCATCCCAAAGCAAAACCCGGCTCCAATGCTTAGATACGCCGCTGAAGAAAAGAAATGCGGTGAGCTTCAAAAGCTCGGTGAGAATGATATAAAAGCAAAGCGAATACGAAACGATATCGAATACAAAATATAGTGAACGAAATATAGCAAAAATCATAATCATTTTCAAAGTATAAATCGAATTGTCGAATAAAGTTTATAGTTAACTACCACGAGCCCGAAACAAATATCGATCATAATCATATTCAAATTCATATTCACACAAGGCAACATTTGTAGGGAGACCTACCGAGTTATGAAGGACGTGCATGCACGCAAAGATCAATCATCGATAACATATAATGATAATGATAATGATCTAGGATGCATCCATACGCCCACGCATGATATTGGTCATATAACATAACTTGAGCTCATAACAGAATGAGATAAGGGACGTGGCGAGAACATCACTCATCGCCCTAGAGTCATGTCGAGGTGCATCAACGACACGGACATGGAACCCCTATGACTAGTGAAATATTTGGCTCGGGTGTCAAACTATCTTAGGTCAAATCGAATGTCAAAACATGACATGATCATATTTTATCGAAGATTAATCATATTTCCAAAATTAGAGTTTTCATATCATATAGTTCAAAATCGATGTTTCATAATTCAAATCGATTTCGGATAAACAACAATTTCAAACAAAATGAATGGGGTTCATAGCAAAGGCTTAGAAACCCTAATATAAAAGCTAACGAAAAGAAAACGTTATAAGGAACCTTTCTTAAAAGGGTCGAATATTTGTACCTTATTCCAAAGCAAATGACCAAAAGCGTAAATACGGAAAGCAAAGGATTACTCCTTCTTCACAAAACCTATACACATTAACGGTCGTACATGTTATTTATGATTCCATAATTGTCGAAATGATCTTTTAATGTTTGGTGTTTATACTTAATGTATTCAATGATCTTATTACTTTAGAGATTTATGATTAAATGAGACTTAAGTGTTTTATAACAAATATTATAGATTAGGGTTCATTATGTCATTTATTAAAGTTTAGGGTTAAATGTGAAAATAGTTTAAACGCTATAACTCACACATGAAATAATGAATTATTATACTTAGCTTCAAACCCTAATCGACTCTCATTTATGTTCTAGGGTTTTCTCATTCTTTTAATATCATATTAATGTGCATTCACTTTATATGTTACGTCATTTAATGACTCGTTACTTGACCTAGCACGTAATGAAAACAACCTTTCTTTTTATGCTTTACCATACACGCACTCACACATGCAAACACTTATTCATACTCAAGTTGACTCACATAACTCATTAACTCTCGCTTATTTACTCAACACCTTCATGTCTTAACCATCGTTACTTATATACACGTTATCGTCAACTTTTATTCCCATACACGCTTATGATTTCATGTGACAACCAAAAGTTACTTATTATCCGGATTAGACACATCGACACACACATGCACTATAGCTTCGAATAGATATGACCACGCACTATGTTTACATATCGACAAGCTCACTTGACTTATAAAACACACGATGATAAACGGTTCACAAACCATTTAGGGTTCGGCATGCATGGTTCGGTTCACATCACTCTAGGGTTTAGGTTTTACATGACCTTTACTCGTTTAACACACTTCCATCAACTCTTACATGTTTCGGTTTATATATAGGGTTCGGCCTCCATGTTTTTACGCAAACCCTAGCTCATCTACGTATCTTACGTATTCACGTTAGCATGTTTTTACCTTGGCCGATTTAATTACATGTAGTTCGATTCATATGTATATGTGGTTCGGTTCTCTTGTGCTCGACATACCTATGATCCGATTCAAACAATACATATATATTACATGTTCTTCTTAATATTACAAGGTTCAATTCATATTGGTTTGTTGGTTTCATATGGTTCAGCCAAAAAGAAAAAGAACCAAAGCTCGACTAAAACAAACATGATACAATACATTATACGTTAGGTGTTATCAAAGAAGACGAGAAGATCATTGTTATACCTTAGCTTGTTGGAACAAAACTCTCGACACCAAGGGTGTTTGTAGCTCTCGGCCGAATAGAAGAAAAAGAGAGAGGCAAAGAAAACTAGGGTTCCAAATTATGTTTAATGTGTTGTATATATAGCTAGTACAATTTTCGGTTTAGGGCTTTGAGATGGGGTGGCTTCGGCTTGGGTCCAACCGAACAAACAAACACGGCCCAAGTGGCTCTCTTGGCTCTCGGCTCACTTGTCCAAACAAACAAAACATACGCCCATCTAATCGCCCAACACTTTAGCGAGACGTTTAATCTTAGTCGCATACAAAATCGATCACGCATACATATTCGTTAAGTTTTAATTATTCGTAAGTTAACTTTTAATTTCGTTAAATGATTATAAATGTCTTTTACGTATTTTATAAATTTCGATTCCAAGGGTATTTTAGTCTTTATTCATGTTTTAGATTTTTCAGGTTTTACATGTAGATTGGATTTGGTGAGGTTTGCTTGTGACATATGGGGCGTACGCACCAAGAAGCCCACGTTGGGGTCTTGGTTGGTGTCGTACGTGGCCTATGATTGATCATGGGTTGAGTCGGTTCGATTTGGTAGCTTATTGATTGGGTTAGTTGAGGTTTGGATGAGACGCGTGGAGCCGAAAAGCTTTTAGAAGCTTGTTTGGTTCACGTGGTCTTGACCGCGACCGTGTCATGACCATTAGGGTCATAACATTGGTTTCGAGTATAATTGGTTGATTGATTGGTTGGCGAGATTGTTTTGAGTTGGTTTGGGATTGAATTGCGACGTTATGACTTTTAATCATGGACTTGATATATATATTGTGACTTTGAGCTACGCCGGCTCACTTTGACTTTTAGTCAATAGTTGACTCGACAAAGCCGTAACATGGACTTTAGTATAATTTGGACGATTGATTGATTAAAAGCCGAGAAGTTATGACTCGTGCTCGTGGACTCGAAGCGAATAACGATATGAGATTTATATTGGAATTTGACGAAATATATTTATATATGGAAATGCTAATAAAACTATGAAATGTAAATAATAATGGGCTTTTGTATTAAAATATCAATAACAAGATTTATCTTGTTATTTACTAGTTTTAAATGAAACTAACGACTAAATTGGAGAGGTTTTGTAATAAATAAATAATTAACGTTTCGAGTATATCGTTTATCAATAAATGTCAATTGTGGACATTTAATGTTGGATAAGTAATTATTTATTTGCGTTATGTGTGCATGGGTTACGGATAACCTAACGTTAATATTGTTGATCCACGTGGGCAGAGACTTATTAGGTTGACTTAATCTAATAAGAGCCCGCCAGGTACGTTGGGTAACCTTATTAATGGGTGAATTATCCTTATGACCCTTTAAGGATACGATTGATTTATGGGATAATAAGCGACACGAGTAAATAAATGAGTTTATCGAGTTGACGAATTCGATAAGGTCTACTATTTATTCCGAAACTTATTGAACTATGGAGCTTATCGCTTAAAGGTCTCATTGTGTCGCATTGAGTTATATATTGGTTGTTTGAGTGCATTCATGGCATCATATTGAGTCGATACACCCACATGAGGATACCAAACACTAGGATTAAATGGTGAAACGAGACGTTTTTGGAAATAAAGGAATGAAATATATTGGGGTAGTTAACGTTGATTTTGAGGAATATGTATATTAAGTTGGTCTACATTAATAGGTTGTGCCGAGTCGATAGTTGATGTGCCGTGATTTCTGTTATCTTCTGCTAGTGATATTTGTGCGTTGATTGCTTTAGGTGAGTTTCATAGCCCCACTTTTATATACGTTTTGAACTATTTTGGGGTGAGAATCATGCTACTTGTTTTGGACCGTTAAAACTATTTGGATTTGCTTATATCTTGTTGAGTAGATAGATGTGCGATAGTTGTTGCCTTAGTCTAGGTTTTACCGTGCCTAACTAAGAATAGACTTCTATCTCGACCTAGCCGGGGTTGGCAACTGTTCTAGAGGTTGCCACGATAAGTCTTGGACTAGAGTCGCAGGGCCCGAGTAAGTGATTATATGATTGGAGATCCGGTAGGATCGGTGTGTGAAATGGTATTTGCCTATCTAGGTCTTGCATAGCAAATCAACTCTTACAGTCCACTATGATTTTGTTGAACTTAAATCTATGAACTCACCGATGTAAGTGACCTTTTAGCATGATTTCTCGGTATTTGAGAGATGTTTGGATTATTTGACGATGTGGAAGCTTGGCATGGGGCGTGGTTCAAGGATCATTTTCGACTACGATAAACAATGGGGACCTATTTTGTTAAACTATGTTTTGGGCCTAAAATGTAGGATATTAGTTTTCACATACACATCAAACCATAACAACAAGGTGGCGTATAAGTGGAATTCTAGAGAGAGAAAGTTAGAGGTTTAGGGAACTTAGTGAGAGAAAGTGAAAGATATTATTATGAGCTCAACTCTCTACCTTGGGAGGTAGAGAGTATTTATAGTCTTACATAAATCGCCACACATCGGGTGTGGATCGGGCATACGGTGGGTAAAGACCCGTCCGTCCTCCACGGTGTTACTTAACTTAAAAGAACTACGACTCACGAGCTTTCTAACGATTACATATACTTGAGGTGACCGACTCTTTAATACACGGAATTTCTAATTCCTAACAATCTCCCCAAGGAGGTCGCCTCAATCATGTACCAAACTTACATTGAATACAAATAGATATTACATTAACAATTGATCTTGCATTCTTGATGTAGTCCTTTGCTCCTAAGCTCGTAGTCAATGATTCTTCACATTGCATGTTTGGTTACTCCAAGTGGAGGTCTTTCTTGATCCACGTGATAATAAATTTGAGCCATCATTTGAGATCATCGACTATCAACAATCTCGACACATCCTTTGTGGTGTTGGTAATATGTGATGTTGTGACTTTTGGACCGACATGCTCACATTCGGATCATGATATCTTCTCATCGTAGTAGCGAAGCATTTGTTGAATCATGATATTGGCGCAGCGTAGCGAAGCATGGGTGAAAATATCGAGTCATTGATGCACTAATCATGATTTCTTTTGAGATGAATGTGTTAAGTGAGCATGCGGCTATGGATTGACCGCTTCATTACGATCGACTACAAGCGTCGGGTGTACTGCATACAACAGTTAGCAATGAATCGCGCGAAAGTGTCTTTGATCACTTCGTTGAATTGAGGTACACGCCCACGGTTCCCGTTGATCGGTACATGTCTTACTGTGATCGATATAATTCAAGAATTTCCTTGACGGGGTTTCAATGCTCTAATGTTCTCAAACCGGAACATCTCAAAGAAGACAACACGGAGTGAGTGAACCGGTAATTTTAAGTCCAGCGATTGATGAAAAGAGATTTAAAAAAAACAATCGTGTATTGCTCAATAGAAATTGTTTTGCAATACAACGAAGGTTTTATTGAAAATCAATTATCAATCATAAAAACACCTTTTGGTTTGAAAATGAGTACACGGTCGATGTCTTTGAAGAAAAGATTTGTTAGCACAAAGACCGGTTTTCAAAGGTATTGATGTGCCGGTAGGTGCAAGTTTTAAATTTATAAAGGTGAATTACCAATTTTACCAATAACACATACGAGCAAGTATACTCGTCCGTTATAGCAAGATTATGAAGGTAAGTCGGGATCGATTCGCGAGGATTTGAGTGAATCGAACACAAGTTTGAATTAACTAGTCGATCAAAAACATATAACAAAGCAAATAGATATAATGAAATTCAGATGATTAAAAACTACACTTGCTCAAACTAGTATCATATCATAGATTAATGTGATTGTATTAACTACTTAACATGTTGGTTGTGATAATTAGTTGAAAACTAATCTATTGTTCTTACAAGATAAACCTTCGTCAAGATTTTAGTTCATAAAAACAAGCTTTAAGTTTAACCAATCAATTCAAGATCAATTCAAGTTTCATAAGTCTACTTTCATAAACTTAAACACAAAAACATCCACTTGTTCATCAAATTGCTTAAGAAATGGTCAATACAAAAGGTACCCGATCATAGACAAAAGGCTACAATTAATTTTCCACAACTAATCTTACGACCATTTAGATGTTTCCAACTAATCCAATTTGATAATCAAAAAGCGTTTCTATTACAACCACACCTTAGTTCCTTTGTATAATCAAGAATAATGGGTAAAACAATCATCCATAGACAAAATGATTATGACTAGTTGAATAATACGAAGTTCTTTCGACCCCAACGATAGTTACCAATTAGCCAAACTTGATTAACAAATGTCACTATGAAACTTTAGCACAATTGGATCTTAGAATCAACTTGAAATTGAATTAAAACATGTTAATACAATCACTAACTAATCATATAATAATCAACATCATTTAAGCAAGTGTATAAAGAAACTAGCCACTCATAGCAAACATGAACATAAACTCATAACTTTGATCATTAGAAAACATGATTAAAAGTCTTACAATGCTTGGAATAAGATTACAAATGATGAAGTAATGATTCCCAAAGGATCGTGGTGGACTTCTTAGTGTTTGACTTGTGATGGAACTTCGGAACTCAAACTTCTCTGGATTTCTAAGGACGAATTTCGAGGAGGTTAAGGCTTGGTTTGATGAGAGAGAGCTTTGTAATTGAAGTGTATATAATATGCTCACAATTAGCCTCTATTTATACTAATTCCAAGGCCTAGGGTGTTAAATGCTTGACTTGGCCTCCAAGGAGTAAGGAAGGGACTAGAATACACCAGAGAAGGACCTAGAATCGTTTGGATGCAAAGGGAAGCTTAGTGATGAAGATTTGACAAGCTGCAGCTTCTCAACCGGATCGGTCATACGACCAACCGATCCGGTTGGTCTTCAATAATAACACACCGACCGATCCGGTTGCGGGTTGCGACCGATCGATCGGTCATGGCAAAAACATGTATTCGACCAAATGCCAACCGATCCGGTGAAGGTGTAACCGGATCCGGTTGGATCTTCGAGATAAGAAACTTGATCTTTCTCTCTTCACTCGACTTGTAGAACTTGGTTCTTCAATCACTAAGGTCTTCAAAGGTACTTGGGATTTAGCTTTCTTGAGGCGGGAATCTTGATTAGCGCATATTTCCACATTTTCCTTCATTTCCACAGACTTGGTTATGAATGCTAGACAAACATATCTAGATACGATTAAGTGCTAAAATCACACAAATATAACCAAATAATGAGATATAAAAGTACACACCTTTGCTACTAAAACATGCACAATCTGAGTGTTATCAAATTCCCCACACTTAAACTTTGCTTGCCTCAAGCAAATCTAGGACAAACATCCACTGGGACAAGATCGTGATTATGAAAATGTGATGCAAATCAACCAAGTATAAATACGAGAGAAGATTCATCAATTATGCTTATAAAGGTGAAACATCAAGATGTTTGACAATATCCAATGATTTTCTTGTATGATAAACATTTCAAAACACCTCACGAAAAATAATGGAATATAATTCACTCAATCACTCATTTTAGTGGAGTAACAAGATAAATCACACTCATTGCTCGGTCATGATTAGATTATTACCATAAGCTTGTACAAGAAACAAAACTCCACCGGCGTGGCGTGAGCACCAAGTAAAAACATCTAAAAGGGCTTTTATTAGGGTTATAATGATAGGCTAAGGGGTAAGGGTATGGATAAGGCATGGGAATGTTATAATGAAATTGGTGTTAAAATAAAAATGAAATCAAGTCTAATACCCGTGTTGCTAGCTATCAAACATTCCACGAACCAAATAAGCGATTATAGCTTTGCTTTCTTCTTTTCACTTTCCCACTTTTTGCTTTGCCATGATAATTATTCTTGATCATAGCACATTGGCTATTATTTCCATACTTTCAACACAATTTTTTTTTTTTTTTTTTTTTTTTTTTTGAACATAAACTCAACACATGGCTCAATCAATCACATATGATGTGGTACTCATAATCATTTGAACAATCTTCACTTTCCATGAAACTAGCAACCAACCGTTAGACATTGATAAGGGGTAGGCTAAGGTTTAAAGTGTCAAATCTTTTGTATTTTAAGGTGAAGCAAAAATGAAAGGATGGCTCAAAAGGTGTAACTAGGGGTATCTAGTGCTAAAAATGAGCACTACAAATGGGTCCATGTGGGTGGTTAACTAACCGATGAGGCTAGCTAATATATCATTAGATGTAAAATGGAAGGCCATTTGGGTTAAATCCTAAGTTGCCTCTTTATCACACGAATTCACTTATATCGCATTTAATGCAATCTCACTGCGGTCTAGTAATGATTTACAAGCACAAGTTCTAGAATAAATAAAATCACCAGCACACTCATAAAAGTTCTAAGCATAAAAGGTGTATGCTAATAAGAAATAGGCTTAAATCCTCACATTTTAGTGGAAAGGGTATAATATGTGTTAGCAAATGTTTATCGATCCAAAATGGATTGCAATAGTAATCGGAACACATCTCAAGTTTCAAATATTACCGCTTTTTTTACCGGTGGAATGATCCGGTTATTCTAATAGATAATCCTAAAAGTGTGAAAACAACTAGATCATGGCAAACAAAATTTTAATTTTAAGCATGAAAACTCTAATTTTCCTATTCACCCCCACACTTAAGTTAGACATTGTCCTCAATGATAAACGAACTTCAAAGTATAGAAATAGGAAAATAGAGATGAAACCAGATATGTCAACGAGTTTATCGACTTAAAATTCTTTCTTCATTCTGGCGTCCACTAGAGAAATCATCACCGCACACAATCTTATAAACAAACAAAAGATTTTATTAAAAGGGTGGCACCCCCACACTTAAGTTCAACCAAAGGTTAAGACTTTGGGAGTGACCACGAAAATCAAAATATGAAACACACGGGTTGCCTCCGAGAAGCGCTTGTTTATTACCGAGTCATCACCGACTCGATTCTTCCCAATTTATTCATTGCAAGGCGCTTTGAACATTTTATAGAGTTCGGGGATGTACATGAATTCTTCACGGTATCTTCAATATCGTTCCAGACGAATTCAGCAGTTGGTTTCCATGGGACAGTTTGTGGAATTCTTCCAGGAAATGGTGCTACAAAAGTGATAGTTTCGAATTCATTCTCATGGTGTCTCCAGGACACTGCCGCAACTGAAACTTCATTCGTTTGCTCCTTATCGTAGTATAACTTGATTCGGTGTCCATTAACAATGAAACTTCCACCTTGTTTGTCATATAGTTCGACATACCCAGATGGATATCCATGTTTAACGACGTATGGTCCAAACCATTTTGGTTGTAACTTAGGAGCTTTGAATTTGAATTTCATGTTAAAAAGCAGAACTTTATCTCCAGCTTTGAATTCTTTTCAATTAGTAGCTTTTTATCATGATAGGCTTTTGTTCGGCTTTATCTGGTTTGGAGTTTTCATAAGCTTGGAGTCTTAATTCATCGAGTTCGTGCAATTGCAAAAATCTTTTCTCTCCGGCTATTTTGAGATCGGTGTTACATTGTCGGCGCCCAATAAGCACGATGTTCAACTTGAACGGCAATGACAAGTCTTCCATACAGGAGTCTGCATGCGGAGTTGTACCAATTGGTGTTTTATAAGCCGTCTGAAATGCCCACGAGCATCATCAAGTTTCCTTGCCCATAAAGGCGGATTGTCTTTACGGTTTTTCCGGTATTCTTTTGAGAGCTCATTGGTATTTTCGACTTGACCACTAGTTTGTGGATGATAAGCGGTTGCAAATCGATGATGAACTCCATATCTTTTCATGGTTTTTCCATTTGTTGATTGCGAAATGAGTTCCACGATCGCTTATGAGTGCTTTGGGAATTCCATAACGAGCTAAAAGCTTTTGAGAAAATTAACGACGACACGAGCATCGTTTGTTGGTAAAGCTTGACCGCCCATTTGGACACGTAATCTATAGCAACGAATGTATTCGAATCGTGGGATTTAGGAAAGGTCCCATGAAATCTATTCCCAAATATCGAATATTTCACACACTTGAATGCTTGTTAACGACATTTCATCCCTTCGAGAGAGATTGGTGGTTCTTTGACAAGCGTCACGATTTTGAACAAGTGTATGTGCTTCTTTGAATATTGTTGGCCAATAGAATCCAAGATCAAAACTTTCTTAGCTGTGGTGGAAGGACCATAATGTCCCCAGTTGGGCCATGATGACATTCATCAAGAATTTTACGAGTTTGGAACCAAAATACATCTTGGATCATCCCATCGGACACATTTTGAAAAGATATGGCTCTTCCCAAAAATAGTATTTAAGTTACAAAAGAATTTACTTCTTTGAGCATGAGTTAGTCCTTTTCTCGAGAATTCCTCCGTGAGGTAGTTTGCAAAGTCGGCAAACCAAGGATCGTCATTTCGCCGATGGTCATGAGAGTTTCATCGGAAAATAATCATCGATTTCTTCCTCTTTAACTCCTCAAGATTAGGATTTTCGAGACGAGATAAGTGATCGCAACAAGATTCTCTGCTCCTTTCTTGTCTTTGATTTCGATGTCAAATTCTTGGAGTAACAAAATCCATCGAATAAGGCGTGGTTTAGCGCCTTGCTTGTTGAATAGATATTTGAGTGTGAATGATCGGTAAAACGATCGCTTTTGAGAGCACAAGATATGATCGAATTTGTCAAAGGCAAAACGACGACTAGTAATTCCTTTTCGGTGACGGTATAATTTTGTTGGGCACTATTCGGTGTCTTGCTTGCAAAATATATAGGCCGAAGTGTTTCCTTCGCGTTGCCTAAGACGACCCAACAAACAAAATCGCTTACACACACATAAGTTCGAAAGGTAGTGACCAATTAGGTGAAACCATGATCGGAGCACTAGTAAGTTGAGATTTCGATGATTCAAAGCTTTTATGCAATCAAAGATCAAGTCAAAGATAGATTCTTTCTCAAGAAGTTTTGTCATTGACGAGATATTTTGGAAAATCTTTGATGAATCTGCGGTAAAACCAAAGATGTCCTA
Organism: Chrysanthemum lavandulifolium; assembly: GCA_022545495.1. Lineage (NCBI taxonomy): Eukaryota > Viridiplantae > Streptophyta > Magnoliopsida > Asterales > Asteraceae > Chrysanthemum > Chrysanthemum lavandulifolium. The sequence continues at coordinate 33,509,634 of CM040246.1, forward strand.
AAAACTTCTAACGGCTTTGACGTTGGTTGGTGGTGGAAGTTTGAGATGACATCGACCTTTGCTTTGTCGACTTCCATTCCGGCACTAGAGATTTTGTGCAAGCACAATTCCTTGGTTACCATAAAGTGGCATTTCTCCGCTTGAGAACAAGATGTGCACTTCGCATCTTTCGAGCATTTTATCGAGATTAGAAAGGCAAGTTTGAATGACTCTCCAAAGATCGAAAAATCATCCATGAAAACTTCCATGGAGGTTTCAAGCATGTCTTGAAGATGGCGATCATACACCTTTGAAAAGTCATGGGTGCATTACAAAGACCAAAAGGCATACGCCGATATGCGAGGTTCCAAAAGGACAAGTAAAGGTGGTCTTTTCTTGATCGTTAGGATCGATGGAATTTGGAAATATCCACGAAAATCCGTCGAGGAAACAAAAGAATTTATTTCCGCTAGTCTTTCAAGCATTTGATCCATGAATGGGAGTGGAAATGATCCTTTTCGGTGGCTTTGTTTAACTTACGATAGTCAATACAAACACGCCAACCGGTGATGTTCTAGTTGGAACTAGCTCATTTCTCTCATTAGTTACAACCGTCATTCCTCCTTTCTTTGGAACACGGTGAATGTGGCTTACCCAAGGACTATCCTCAATTGGGTAATGATTCCAAAGATCAAGAAGTTTAATGATTTCCTTTTTAACAACTTCTTTCATGTTGGGATTGAGTCTACGTTGACGCTCTACCATGTGTTTAATCCTTCTTTGATTTTGTGTTTGCAAAAATTAGGACTAATTCTCGGATATCGATGTTTTCCAAGCAAAAGCTTGTTTGTGATTTTGAGTACGGAAACTAAACTTTCTTTCTCATCATCCTCGAGTAATGAAGATATGACTACCGGAAGAAGTGAGTTTTCCTCCGATAAGCATATTCAAGATGATTTGGAAGAGGTTTGAGTTCGAGATCTGGGTGGTTCTTCGATAGAGGATTTTATTCGCATTTTTCATTGAAAGTGATTTCCTCAAAATTTTCTTCCTCTTCCTCTAATTCTTCTTCTTCCGAGTTATCTTCTTCCAATTCTACTTTCATGAAATCATCAAATTCTTTGTCAAAACTGTTTCATTGATTTTTGAAGTAGTCATGAATGGATCGGATTCGCTCAAGAATGCATCTAATTCCTCATTAGTGACTTCATCAATAACATCGACGTTAAAACAAGTGTCATCAACTGAATGTGGTAGCGCATTGCTTTATCGATAAGAAAAGTGATTCGATCTTCCCAACTCCAAGGTTGAGTTCTTTCCTTTAACTTTGAAAGGTCTTCCTAAAATGAGTGGGACTTTACTATCTTCTTCCATTTCCAAGATTACAAAGTCCACGGAAATATGAATTTACCGACTTGAACAAGCATATTCTCAAAGAATTCCTACAGGATATTGATAGGAATGGTTTGCCAATCGAATGCTCATTTTGTTGGTTTCAGTCGTTGTTGCACAACTTGGAATAGAGTGAATAAGGCATCAAATTGATACTTGCGCCAAGATCGGCTAAAGCATCACATTTAACGTTATTCCGAAAGTACATGGAATAAGAAACCCTGTGATCTCCTAGCTTTGGTGGAATTTTGTTTTGAACTATGGTCGAGCATTCTTCGTTAAGAAAAGTTGTCGATATTTGCTCAAGCTTGCTTTTGTTATTAAGAAGTTCTTTCAAAAATTTCCGTAATTGGGCATTCCGGCTATAACATCAACGAGAGGAACATTGAGTCTAACCTCTTTGATTATTTCGATAAACTTCTTATAACGCCTTCCATCTTCTCTTTCTTTAGGCGTTGAGGATAAGGAATTTTCTGTATACGCCTTGACCGGTGGAATGTCTTTCTTTTGGTGGTTTGAGTTGTGTTTGGTTCTTCGTTTTCATCCTCACTATCAACGGTGATAGGAGTATTAGGATTAGGTGGTGGATCGCACGAGACCACTTTGTGAAAACAAAGATTGATATGTTCATTTCGTGTTTGGGGTGGACTGCACGCCTTATCATTTGATGGTTTTGGATTGGATTGAGTGTTACTTGGTAATGAACCGATGGTCTAGAAGAATGTTGGTCGAAAAGTCTCGCTAAGCTTGTTTTCAAGATCTTGGATAGATGCTTGATGATTTTTCCGTCCTTGCTCAACTTTGGCTTTAAGATTGAAAATTGATTTTGATAAAATCATTTATGATTTTTGACCGCCACGAATTCTCTCATGGTTTTTCAATTCGGCTTCTTCGCCTTTTGCGGAAGTTTGGTGTGGTGGATCGTCAGTTCGTGGTCGAGAATCACGGTTGTCATCCCTTGGTCGGCGATCTTGCCAATTTCGAATTTCGACCGTAATAGTTACTACGATATCCGCCTCCACGGTATCCTCCTTGAACGTAATTTGCTTCTCCTTCTTTGGTCCACCCATAGGTTTATCGTCGCACTCTGGACGATGGGTGATTTCTCCACAATTGTTGCATCCGTCTCGCATTTCTTTCATTTCATCTTTAATATCCTTGTATTGCAGTTGATTTATGAGGTTAACGCCCATCTTCTCCATGAGTTTTGAGGTATCGTGTTTTCGACAAAAGCAACGGTTTTCTGGAGAGGTTTGGTTTTGGAATCTTGGACCAATCAAGTTTGAGAAGTACTCGATCTTCGAGCAATTGATGTGCATCGTTGGGAGTTTTATAGAGAAAATTCCTCCAAAGATCAAGGATGCCTCGAGAGATTTCATCTAGTCCATGGTAAAAGATTTGGATAATGGTTCCTTTTGATAATCCATGTCCATGACAACTACGGCAAATCTTTCATTCGCCAAGCTCGACAAGTGATTCGCTTGGGTTTTGGTTAAAGCGAATTTCTCCCATTAATCGATCAAACATGGCAGTGGAAAGAATCGGCTCACAAAGCTTGCCTCATCTCCTCCCAAGTATTGATGATTCCCGGTTAATTCATTGTACCATACTTTAGCATCTCCGCGAGTGATGATGGGAAAAGTTTGAGTTTGATGGCATTGACATCTGTCGCCATAACGGAACATGCCGCAAATTTCGATGAATTCAGAATGTGCTTATGCGGATCGGCCACACGGCCATCGAATTGTCGGTCTTTGATCATAGAAAGGTGATGTCCCTTCACAAAGGAAGTTGTCACCAAGGTTAATAGCAACAATAGCACTTTCGGAGTTGGTGCTACGGTTCGTTGGTTCCCACATAGGTTGATCGTCCGCCATGGAAAAGGTATATTGGTGAAAGGGTTGTAAACAACTTTGGCTTCAATGAGGTTATCAAATGGTGGGTTTGGTACCTTGGTACACGATTTTCCAATGGTATGAAACGTTCTTCTTCTTCTTCGAATCAAACGCCGGGTTGGTAAGAGGTGTAATTGGTTCTATTCTCACGTCGAGTGTTCATACAATGTCCTAGAGAATCCAGCAATATCTAAACACGCGGACAAACAACGAAAACAGTTTATATGGAACAGAGGAAGGTAACCGGATCGGTTATGGGTTGCACCGATCGGTCGACTGCTGAATGATGGTAAACGCAGAACCGATTCGGCTGAGGGCAACCGGATCCGTTAATGTTTCGTGAAAAATATATATATTTTTTTAGAATCGGTGAGGAAATTCAAAACTTGTTGAAACACAATCAAATCCCCGAATGGGCGCCTAAAACTTGATGTGCCTTGTAGGTGCAAGTTTTAAATTTATAAAAGGTGAATTACCAATTTTACTAATAACACATACGAGCAAGTATACTCGTCTGCTATAGCAAGATTATGAAGGTAAGTCGGGATCGTCATAGGATTTGAGTGAATCAGAACACAAGTTTGAATTAACTGAGTCGATCAAAACATATAACAAAGCAAATAGATATAATGAAATTCAGATGATTAAAACTACACTTGCTCAAACTAGTATCATATCATAGATTAATGTGATTGTATTAACTACTTAACATGTTGGTTGTGATAATTAGTTGAAAACTAATCTATTGTTCTTACAAGATAAACCTTCACAAGATTTTAGTTCATAAAAACAAGCTTTAAGTTTAACCAATCAATTCAAGATCAATTCAAGTTTCATAAGTCTACTTTCATAAACTTAAACACAAAACATCCACTTGTTCATCAAATTGCTTAAGAAATGGTCAATACAAAAGGTACCCGATCATAGACAAAAGGCTACAATTAATTTTCCACAACTAATCTTACGACCATTTAGATGTTTCCAACTAATCCAATTTGATAATCAAAAGCGCTTCTATTACAACCACACCTTAGTTCCTTTGTATAATCAAGAATAATGGGTAAAACAATCATCCATAGACAAAATGATTATGACTAGTTGAATAATACGAAGTTCTTTCGAATTCCAACGATAGTTACCAATTAGCCAAACTTGATTAACAAATGTCACTATGAAACTTTAGCACAATTCGATCTTAGAATCAACTTGAAATTGAATTAAAACATGTTAATACAATCACTAACTAATCATATAATAATCAACATCATTTAAGCAAGTGTATAAAGAAACTAGCCACCATAGCAAACATGAACATAAACTCATAACTTTGATCATTAGAAAACATGATTAAAAGTCTTACAATGCTTGGAATAAGATTACAAATGATGAAGTAATGATTCCAAAGGATCGTGGACTTCTTAGTGTTTTGCCCAACAAGGAACTTCGAACCCAAACTTCTCTCGGATTTCTAAGGACTAATTTCGTGAGGTTAAGGCTTGGTTTGATGAGTAGAGAGCTTTGTAATTGAAGTGTATATAATATGCTCACAATTAGCCTCTATTTATACTAATTCCAAGGCCTAGGGTGTTAAATGCTTGACTTGGCCTCCAAGGAGTAAGGAAGTGGACTAGAATACACCAAGAGAAGGACCTAGAATCGTTGATGCAAAGGGAAGCTTAGTGATGAAGATTTGACAATCGCAGACTTCTCCAACCGGATCGGTCATACGACCAACCGATCCGTTGGTCTTCAATAATAACACACCGACCGATCCGGTTATGGTTACACCGATCGGGTCGGTCATGGCAAAACATGTATTCGATTAAATGCCAACCGATCCTACTGGTGTAACCGGATCCGTTGATCTTCTCGAGATAAGAAACTTGATCTTTCTCTTCACTCGACTTGTAGAACTTGGTTCTTCAATCACTAAGGTCTTCAAAGGTACTGGATTTAGCTTTATCGAGACGGAATCTTCGATTAATCGATATTTCCACATTTTCCTTCATTTCTCAAGCACTTGGTTATGAATGCTAGACAAACATATCTAGATACGATTAAGTGCTAAAATCACACAAATATAACCAAATAATGAGATATAAAAGTACACACATCGCTACTAAAAACATGCATAACTGAGTGTTATCAGTATCCACAATCCATAACTCGAACCAGATTGATTCAAGAGATTGAATCGCCCCATTGTTTCATTCATTGTCACATGGTTGATCTATATAATAGATCTCACATGCCACCTACTGTGAGCTTGTTAGATGTTGGCTCCAAGGCTTTCCATCTTCATTGTGAATATGTAAACATATCACTCGGATGTTCCGCAATACCACAAGGATAATGCGAGGACTCAAGATATAATCTCTCTTCCACATTGTGTGAAACAGAGTCTTCATTGAAAGTGTCCTAATGAGATTTATTGATGATCTCGTGGCTCTAGACTCAATTTTGTGCATATTTGGATCCCGTGCGTAGACTAGGAGAGGTCTCCTTCTTCAATATCAACAACTTAAGAGAAAGTCGATAGATAATTTTGGTTCTCGTGAGAATGAAACAAGTCCTTTTAATAGGAACTTGAGTGGTTTGGAAAGTTGAAGTGCAAAGCGCCACCGGGTCCATGACGCCTTGTCTTCAATACCGATGTTACCATCAAGAGTATATGAATTGAACCCAGTTTACGCCTAAGGTTGAATAAATGGAGGCTATTTGTTTTCACCCTTTCTCATTCAATTCTTTTAATTTTCAACCCCTTCAAGCTTACCGAGACTTCATAGCTAGAACCTTGTTGGGTTTATTCCAAGACTAGCTCGGCCTTAGTCCGCACTCTTCCCATATCTCATTTTTCTCCTTTATCATCATACCTAAGGACTTCTACACTAACTAGTGGATTGTCCCTCGGTAGATCCCTCCTGCTCAAGCGGATCATGGGAACACATACCTAACCTTATCATCCTTATATCACCGCTCATAAAGTAAAGTTGGTCGGTCAATTTGGTATTGTTCATCCGCCATTGGAACCAATTGAAAACCATTTGAAAAATCAATCCAGATACTTGTGATATATTATCAAAACATTTTGTACTGAATTGTTTTGATATTTTAGAACAAGTGCTCCCCTCAACATGTGCATCAAATGTTTGAAATCGCTTTGCACACGGAGGCAAGAGGAAGAATTAACTTCTTTGATTACCATTTTCTAAAGATATCAACATCACTTCCCACATCAAATCAAGTAGGTATAGCATTTCCGGAAGGATGAGGTTTCCATGAATTTGCTCCCCTCAATATGTGCCTCGAGGTTTGAAAAGAGTTTTGCACATACTAGAGGAACTTGCACATTGAGATAAGTTGATCACATTTCAAATCATAGGTTTAAGATAGATGCCCCTCAACATGTGCATGGAAAATTTGAAATCGCTTTGTCACATGTGGAAGGACAAGATGTACATCCTTATAAAACCATTTACCGAATTATCGCTTAAACCAATTTAAATCACACATTCTCCCCGATCACAATTATCAAATCATTTGAGATTTGTGATCTCTTATAGATTTAAATTGATTTTGAAAGCTTTTAAGGAGAATTGTGACTTGATTATGAAAGCGTTTGAACTCGATAAGGATCGGATTTAAAGACTTTAAACTCCATTGATAAAACATGCATGTATATCTTTTGAAAACAATTTAATGCCAAATAACTTTTTAATTTAATTGAAATTATTCTCCCCTCAATCAATGACATAGGTTGTTGATTGAGAGATAGAGATTTTGACAAATAAGTCCCGATGATTATCAAAAATAGAGATCGAGTTATTTTTAAAAGCATTTAGTTTTCAAGCAGATAAATGTTTATAGAATCGAGCATGGAATTTTGAAAGCATGATAAAACATGGCTCGTTTTTCTTTTAAAACCGGTTATTGCTCGAAATGACAATAAACCATTGTTTCTCTTTCTCCCAAAAATTTTTTTTGATTTTTTTTATTTTTTATTTTTTTTATATATAAAATTAACAACATCTAAAGTCCCGTGTCATTCTTTGAATGACAACATCAAGACCGTAGATATTATCGAATCGAGAGAAACAAGACAAAATGACAATATTTTTGAAGATTTTCAATTTTTCAAATTTTATGGATTTTGAAAGTTTTATATTTTTCTATTTGATTTTGAAGGTTTTATAATTTTGTATTTTGTTTTTCTAGTAGATATATACAAGAGATAGAAGAAGAAAGACCTTTAGTCCTCGCCTTCCTTCCGATGACGCTTGAGTGTTTCGTTGAAGGCTTTTCGCCAAGACGGAAGAATAAACTCAAAACGCTCTTCGAAGAGCTTTGGTGAAGATGTCGCTAACCGGTATTCATCCTCACAAAATAGTAGTTCCACCACACCGCTTTCCACTTGCTCCCCGATGAAATGATGTCGAATGTCGATGTGCTTTGCTCTTGAGTGTTGTACGTTGTTGCATGAGAGAGCAATAGCACTTTTATGATCACGATGTAGGATTTGTTGAATACAAAGCCATAGTCGCTAATCGAGATCTCATCCATAGGATTTGAGCACAACAAGATGACATGGCTATGTATTCACCTGTAGAGGAAATAGAAGTACTCATTTGCTTTTTGACGACCACCACAAGCTTATCACCCAAAACCGAGCACCTGCACGTACTTCGACGAGTATCTTGACACCCGCATGATCTCGTGATCTCGTGACATGTCGTTAGTGACATACCGGTGTCCTTCGGTACCAAAGTCCCATATTGATGGTTCCTTGAGATACCGAAGACCCGCTTAACCGCTTCAAGGTGCTTTTAGTAGGCTTAGCTCGGTATCTAGCACACATGCAAACAGAAACAAGATGTCCGGTCTACTAGCGTGAGGTACATCGTGGATCCAATCATACTACGATATTTCGCTTGGTCACCATGATCCCCGAGTGGTCCTCATCTAGTTTGATTCGCTCAATCATGGGTGTGTCAACAGGTCACTTGAATCAAATCCAAATTTCATTAAAATCTCATTTGCATATTTAGATTGATTTATGAAAATGCCTCCGGACTTTGTGAAATTTGTAATCCCAAGAAAATGACATTTGTCCCATCATTGACATTTGAAATTTTGAACTCATTTCATTAGAAAAACGATCACATCTATTGGGGTCATCAAGCAAAGATGATATCATCAACATAAATTTAATATGGATTAAATGTTTGCCGTCGACTTCCTGTGAACAATGTTGGATCAATCGCTCCTTGTGAATCCGTAGATAGAAGAAACTTTGATAGCGATCATACCATGCCCTCGAGCTTGCTTTAAACCGCATGAGCCTTCTTCGCACGATAAACGGGTAGGATGCTCGGATTTACAAAGCCTTCAGTTACCGATATAGACGACTTCTTTAAGATCTCCGCTCAGAATGCCGCCTTCACGCCCATCCGATAGACTACCATGTTTTACTAGCAAAGATTAGCTAAAAAGATTCTCGATTGCCTCGATTCGAGCAACAGAGCAAAAGATTCTTCAAAGTCTATACCTCCTCTCGACGCAGATCCTTTAGCAACTAATTGAGCCTTGTTCTTCAACACATCACCATGCTCATCAAGTTTCACTTTGAAAATCCATTTTAGAGCAATAATCATTGCATAATCTGGAGTGTACTAACTCCCATACATCAAGTCGATCAAACTCATGAATTTCTTCTTGCATGGCATTGAACCTATTGTCTTCATTCATGGCGGTATTAACATCTTTGGTTCGACCTTAGAGAGTACGGAGTGAAGAAGCACCACAAGGCATCGGTTGCAAGTTGTTTACGATGTGGATACAGGACGAGAGGGATTTCAATGATGTTGTCCAATGGATGATCGTGAGACCATTTTCCGAGGTGTTCATGTGGCGTTGGTCGAGGACCCAAGTAGCAGAGTCGATGTCTTCAAGAAGATAGTTCGATGAAGATTCGTGGAGCAAATACATTTTCAAATGGAGCATCTTCGTGAGTAGCAAAGGGATTAACTTCATCATAGATACCGTATATAGTTCCATGATGTACCTCGAAGTTTGATGATTTGTTGATGAGACAGAGTGATCGTGAGTCCCGCCTCGACTTAATGATATTGAGATCAAGGATTGACGCTATTCATGTGAATATGAGCAGCCTCAAGTAGGAATTGTCGCTCATTAGCACTTGGCTCATAATGTTCATCAAACATGGGATCAAACAATTTCTTTAAATCAACATCGATGGAGATACATATGGAGTTTCCGGAGAAGAATTTGGTATAAGGATGAACTAATGGACTGTTTAAGTGCTGGTCCCGAATCGAGTGTCCAGAGCCATAGGACCACCGCGATAGAAACTCTCTCGACTATCTTTATCAACCCATATGTAGACAATTTGAAGTGACCATCGATAAAGAAAACCGATATACCAAACTTGAAATCAAGAAGAATTCCATGCATTTACATCTTAAGCTCGCTTTGTGAATTTTAACTTCAATCTCAAATAAGTGATAATTGATTAACTCAAGTAATCGCCTTGTGTCAATGCCCAACACGTGAATAAACGACAACCGGATGTACGCCGATCCACCGAATGAACCGACCAAATGATTTCGACATTAATGCATTCTTCCTAAAGGTATACATGTAGAGACCGATCCGAAGATTCACCACAAATGTCTTCGAGTTTAATGAGGTAGTCATTTTCCTTAATGTTCATGTGGTTGATTTATAGCGTGCACAATGAGAGGAACAATAATCCGTAAAGATTTGGCAACGGAATACCAAAGAGCGGATCATTATCCATGAACAACAATCCGTGAAGATTTGGCACAAGAATACCAAAGAGCGGATCATTATTCAATAGTGCAACTTACAATATCATGATAGTCATTATAAACGCCTTGTGAAATAACAGAGATAAGGTTTCGAGAATTCTAAGTACTTCTTAGATGGTAAACCAAATTGAGTCAATAGAAATGAGCTTCGTGTCGGATGATCAACATTCGTCAAGGTTGAAAGTACTCATCAAACCTATCTTTGAAAACAATGAATCCCAAACATTGATTCCCAATTATCCTTAGTAAGTGAAGCATTAGGCGCTGGAGGAGAGTCATCAAAATCAAAACTATGAATCCCGCTTATCCTTAGTATATTCACTCTTCATCAAAAGAATATACACTCATCATCATCAAAAATTAAGTCGTATAACCATTCTTCAACCATCCATCATCATGTAGTATATTCACTCTTTCTCCCTCAAAATTGCATCCGGTTGCCATTTTGATTTAGCAAGTGAATAAGAATATACACCAATGAACGAGATCCACTTGATGACCGAATGAGCATGGGAGAAACATGAAGCTTGTTGATGAAGAATGTCGATGAGAATGGTCATAAACATGAAGATTTCTTCTTCTCAAGATAAAGCGATCAAGCGCATAACCTTTCTTTTCTTTAAGGAACGGGGCTCAAGTGTTATCTGCAGACACCATAATGATGAAGTACGAGGCCCGAATCGATTTGAACAGACGCCATTGTTAAGAGCCCAATATATGTTTAGAGTCACTCAATCCAAGTACCAAGGGACGATTTGTACGACCGCGCTGGACAATGTATTTAAGACAGTAGAATTGGAAACATTGGATCCCCACGTCGATGGGTTCCTTTTGGTTAGCACAAACATGTCTTTGAATCACAGAAACCCTAGATGCAATGGCATTAACCCTAGGAGTCGAACTAGTAGAGGCATCGACTTAGTCAAATGACATTTTGTGCTTAATGGGATTATTCTACCGCTGGCTTCCAAACCTTAACAGCACTATTCTCAGATAGTGGATCTAGTTAAAGAGCAAGGTTTGCCATTCGTGAACATTCGACTGTTGGCTTCCACCGAAATCCTACATTGGTAAAACCTTCCCGTAGGTTTCGTAATTGCTTAAACTGCTTTGCTTTCCAAACTTTCTTAACTCGGGGTATGATTCTTAGATCTTTAAATAACACATCACATTTATCATGATTACTTAAAATAAACATTTTTACATGTTTTGCAGACAAAGATAAGGCCTCGAATTAATTTCAAGAAGCTTAGAGCTAATACTAGAAATAACACGATTCTTTTGTTCAAATCAAACTTCTTGTCCCTATGGTGTTCTTTTACTTTATCATGATCACTTTTAGTTTGCTTAATCCTATCCTTCTTTGCATTGCTTCTAGGTTTCGACCCGCTAACTTTAGTGTCAATCTTAACATCCGTAGAAGTAACGATGGGAACATTACATGGCTTCACTATTTCAGCATTCCCGGTCTAGAAGGCTGGATCCAAATTTAGGAGGCACATCAAAGGTTGCTTGCTTGAATTTCGACATGGAACAAGGCATATCAAGGGTCACATGCTTGGCTTTAGGCATAGAACAAGGCACAACTATTCTATCTCGCCTATTGTTAGATTTCTGACTTGTGACAATTACATACCTAAGAGTTCCCGAGATCGTTGGCATCCATGCACGCATAAGCTATAGTACTATCAAAAGGTTTTTCTAATCTTTCATCTTCAACAACTCACCGAGACCCTTCAAACTTTCCTTAAGGTATGAGAGGTATGCTTTATGTGCAAGTTCATTATTCCTAATGGGCTGAGGAATATATAACATATCGATAGCATATTTATCACAATCGAAACCTTAGGAACAGTAGTATTTGCAATTGGGGATTGGCAACTTTCCTTTCACCTCACGCTTGATTCTCAATATCGTTAAGTAAAGAAGTTATCTTTTCAATTTGTTTATCATGATTAACTTTAAATGAATCACATAACTCTTTGTTTTGATCATTAACCTTGAAATTTCAAATTTTAAAACAATCATTTTCCTTTGCAAGTTATCAATTATGTTTTGAAGTTGGAAATTCGAGAATCTAAAGGTGGAGGCATATGGGAACCAATACATCCTTCTTTTCACCTTTCGCCAGAAATTTGGGCTTTCAATCTTTGATCAGTGGCAATGAGCTCGAATTTGTTCATCACGCTTGCTAATTTCAAAACTCGTGATCAAACTCTGGAGCATCGAGGATGTCTTGATATTTGAGGTTTTAACATTTTCTTTGAGATGTTGATGTTTTAATTGCAAAGCAAGATGTTCAACTTCTAATTTAGAATAATGTTTGACCAAGTTATCATAATCATCCTGTTTCTATTTTCTCATGCAATTTTGAATTTGTTGTTTCAAGCTCAATGACACGATCATGGGAGACTTTCGTAGCAATGATAATTCATGAAATTGAGAAGCATTAATGGAACAATTTGTAGCAGTTGAAAACACATCTTGAGCAATACATTCAAATCGATTCTTATTCAAGTATGCAAGTTCTTCCTCTCAATCTCATTATATTTTAATTTCTCTCATAATCACTAACCTCAACAATCATTGCATCAAATTCCTTTTCCATTTCTTTAATGTCCAATTCATTCCTTTTTAAGACTCTCAAAATGATCTTTTAGTTGTTTAAAGAAAGGCATGACTTCGCTTAAATAACATTCTTTAGTTTGCTCAAACCCTTTTCTCCTTCAAGAATACCGGTGGGTGTGATCCTTTTCTTGCAAGTTTTCTCAAAATCAACAAATAGTTGAAAGATAATATATTGACTAATTAAGGTCTTGCTTTTAGTGGCAATTGTTCTAGGAACAAGATGCATTGTGTATTCGGAGGATACACAATGCTCTAGGCATTTTCCTATGGGAGGGTTCGTTACAACAAGATTATCTCGCTTTTTGCTTATCTAAATCCTTTTCCGTAACACTTGTTCTGTGGGTTAATGTAGTCTCGAGGCTTAAACTTGTTCAAGGAGATCCAATTTTCTTTAGTGTAATTATGGGGTTTAATCGTTATGTTATTCTTTTTACACTCGTGATCTTCTAACTTCTTATTCATTTTCTCCTAGTGACTTCATCGATCTCTTATCTTCCTCTGCACTCAACGCAACTAGGTTTTCGCCTAGGCTTAAGGATTTCATTACCATCATAAAGCACCTTATGAGCATTTCTAGCCTTTTTAATTACCTCCGATTGGTTCCTCAACAAGGGAATGCTATGCTTATCGCTAAGACTCGATGCTTAGTGATCATGAAGAGCTTGAATGGTATTCCTTGTACGCACAACTTATTTTCAAGCTTGTTTTTCAAAATTTTAGATTGGAAAAATCATTCAAAAGTTTTGATTCCTTAGCCTTGAATTCTTGCTTAAGCATTTTAACATTTTTTGAAGTTCGTGTTTTTGCTTAGCGCTTTGGAAAGCTTTTCTTGTAAGGAGTTTAACTCTTGTTTTAATACTTCTTCTAAAATTACTTTTTCTAATAATTGTACACATTTGATATCCATCTCCTCGCTCACGAGTGGTAAGTTCAAACTTAGCACGTTGTTCAGATATGGCAACTTGATCCTTATAGGTATTGAGTTCAAGGGTCAAGGAATCATCAGCACAAATGCAAAGTGTACTCATGCAATTCATAATCATCATTTTGAGAAGAAGATGCATACCTAGGTACCGCAGAAACTTTCATGCAACTTTCCTCTTCATTAACGTGC
>CM040246.1:33523589-33754760 GCA_022545495.1 Chrysanthemum lavandulifolium
AGGACTTACCACCTCATCTTGAGTATGCATTTCTTGAAGGTGATGATAAATTACTAGTCATTATTGCTCGAGATTTGAGTAAAGATGAAAAAGTTGCTCTCATAAAAATCTTGAAGTCACACAAGCAAGCAATTGCTTGGAAACTCTCCGACATTAAGGGTATCAACCACGAGTTTTGTACTCACAAAATCTTGATGGAGGATGACTTCAAGCCAATGATTCAACATCGAGAAGAGTAAATCCAAAAATCCATGATGTTATCAAACAAGAGGTTATCAAACTTCTTGATGTAGGATTGATTTACCCAATCTCGAGACGGTCCTTGGGTCACCCAATTCATTGTGTTCAAAAAGGGTGGCATTATTGTTATCACAAATGAAGATAACGAGTTAATACCAACTCGATTGGTAACAGGATGGCGTGTTTGCATCGACTATCGTAAGTTGAATGACGCCACCGTAAAGACCATTTTCCTCTACCCTTTATGGACCAAATGCTTGAGAGATTAGCGAGAAATGAATACTATTGTTTCCTTGATGGTTTCTCGGGTACTTTGATTCCCATTGATCCAAAGGATCAAGATAAAACCATTCACCGCCCATACGGAACTTTTGCCTATAGGCGTATGCCTTCGGCCTATGTAATGCTCCCGCACGCTCCAACGTTGTATGATGGCCATTTTCCACGACATGATCGGAAACTATGGAGGTGTTTATGGATGACTTCTCGGTCATTGGGGATTCGTTTCAAACATGTCTCTCCCATCTAGATAAAATGCTCAAATGGTGTGAAGACACCAATCTTTGTCTAAACTGGGAGAAAAGCCACTTTATGGTCAAAGAAGGCATAGTCCTTGGCCATAAGATTTCCAAGAACGGGATTGAGGTAGATAGAGCAAAAGTTGATGTAATTGCTAAGTTGCCTCATCCTACTACCGTTAAAGGTATTAGGAGTTTTTAGGTCATGCCGGTTTCTATCGTAGATTCATTCAAGATTTTCCAAAATCGCCCGACCAATGACCCATCTTCTTGAAAAGGATGCTCCTTTTATCTTCTCACCGAGTGCATCGTAGCTTTTGAAACATTAAAGAAAAAGCTTATCAAGCACCCATTCTCGTTGCTCCGATCGGGATTTACCTTTTGAACTTATATGCGATGCAAGTGATTTTGCTATCGCAGCAGTCTTAGCAACGAAGAAACAAGCATTTTCACCTATTCACTACGCAAGTAAGACTATGATCAAGCTCAAACTCATTACACCACCACGAGAAAAGAGCTATTAGTCGTGGTGTATGCATTTGAGAAGTTTCGCCGTACTTAATCGACCAAATGTAGTGTATACGGATCACTCGACTCTTAAATACCTCTTTGCAAAACAAGATGCAAAGCGAGATTGCTCCGTTGGGTTCTCCTCCTCCAAGAATTTGATATCATCATACGTGATAAAAAGGAGCCGAGAACACGGTCACGATCATTTGTCCGATTAGAAAACCCTCACCAAGATGTTTTCGAGAAAAGGAAATAAATGAAACATTTCTCTCGAGACACTCAATGCGGTTTCTTTTCGTGGAAACTCTTCTACCCCATGGTTTGTTGACTTTGCAAATTACCATGCGGGTAACTTCATTAATGAAAGGGATGTCGACCAAGAGAAGAATAAATTCTTCAAGGATGTTAAACATTATTTCGGACGACCCTTTCTTATTCAAAATCTGCGGATCAAGTCATCCGACGGTGTGTTTATGGACAAGCTCTTGACATTCTCAAAGCTTGCCATCTTTGGACCCACCGGGGCCATCATAGTCCAAACTACACCGCCAAAAAGGTGTTTGATTCGGGTTCTATTGGCCCACAATCTATAAAGATGCCCACGAATTTGTCAAAGCTTGTGATGCTTGTCGACGTTATGGAAATATATCTCAAAGGAATGAAATGCCACAAATGCCATTCAAGTTTGTGAGATATTTGACATCCGGGGTATTGATTTTATGGGGCCATTTCCATCTTCTCGTGGTAACAAGTACATACCGTGGTGTTGACTATTTGTCAAAATGGGTTGAAGCGAAGCTTTACCTACAAATGATGCCCGAGTAGTTGTGAAATTTTGAAAGCTCTCTTTGCGGTTGGAACTCCTCGTGCAATAATCGGTGATCGTGGTACACATTTTTGTAATGACCAATTTGATCGTGTCATGTAAAAGTATGGTGTTACTCATCGTCTTTCATCGCATACCACCCCAAACAAGTGGGCGGTGGAAGTTTCAAACCGTGGTATTAAAAGAATACTTGAAAGGACGATGGGTGAAAATCGTGCATCACGGTCGGATAAACCGGATGGCGCACACGGGCTTTTCAGATGACTTACAAAACACCAATTGGGTGTACTCCATACAAGCTAGTGTACGGAAAAGCATGTCATCTTCCGATTGAACTAGAGCACAAGGCTTCTTGGGCCTTAAAACATGCAAACTTCGATATCTGATACCGGTGATCACGGAAAGTTCAAATGAATGAACTAAATGAACTTCGTGATCAAGCTTACGAGAACTCTTTAATTTACAAACAAAAGACAAAGAAGATTCATGACTCTAAAATCAAGAACCGCGTTTTCAACGTTGGTGATCGAGTCCTTCTTTTCAACTCTAGATTGAAGATTTTCTCGGTAAAGCTTAAGTCCCGTTGGTCTGGTCCATTTACTATCACTAAGGTTTATCCTTATGGCACCATTGAGTTATCTCAGCCTGATGGTCCCAATTTTAAAGTGAATGGTCATCGATTAAAGCATTACTTTTGAGAGGACATTCCCCCTGTGGTTGTCCCGGATTTACAAACATTCCCCATGAACCAATGAATGCGGGGATCGAGTCAAGCTAGTGACTCGGTAATCAAAAACAAGAGTTGAACATGGGTTTTCACCCGTGTACCACCCTAGTGTGGGAGATGCCCCTTTGTTGTATATAGATCTAAAAATGAATGAAAATTGTAAATATTTAAAAAGAGTATAAATGTTGTGTTTCTACACTTAGCTAGTAATGTTATCTTTTACGTTCTAAGTTTCATAACGATCGGTACTTTGAATATTGAGGACAATATTCATTTCTAAGTGTGGGGAAATTCGCTGAATTTGATCATAAATGTACCCTTTAGTCCCAATTCCCCGTTTTGGCCAAAATTTTTTTGGAGCAAGTGTTTTCACTTACTCGACAAATGGTAATCATCCGCCATGTCTAACCCACATAAGGATTGGCTAATCCAGAGCAAACGGCTCTTGGTAAAGATATCTCAAATCCGTTTATGGCTTGCAATTTGCCTAAAATTGTATGGTGTTCAACTCACCATATCTTTAAACTAGTGAAAAGTTGGCTAGCCCGCAAGTTTATGGCTTGTGGTAAAGGCAATGGAAAAACCATAATTGGTAATCACTCACCAAAGATAATATTGATAATTTATCTAAGAGTTGGCTAGTCCGTAGCAAACGGCTCGGTAAAGACAAATCAAATCCGTTCACAGCTTATGATTTGCTCAAAATCATTTGGTTATCATTGTACCAAAGTTCTTACTTGAACTAAAACAATTGGCTACTCCAGAAGTAATGGCTTTTGGTAAAGAGATTAAAATCCATTATGTTTTCTCAAATCATTGCTAGGGACTAGCAATATCTTAGTGTGGGGGATTGATGAGTGTCTAAATACTCATCATTTTTATACTGTTAGAATGCCAAAAACATCTGAAAACACTCAGAAACACATCAAAATGATAAAAATATCACAAACAAGTGTTTTATATGTTTTAAATGCAAAAACATCAAAATCGATGAAAAGCGTATCAAGTTTGCATAATTGGCGCTTTAGTCCCTCGAGTTACAAAAGTTGTCAAAAGCAGGTCCTCGTAATTCAAAAACTTGTAAAATATCATTTTAGGTCCACGAGATTCAAAAGTTGTCAAAATAAACCTTTTAAAGTTCAAAAATCACAAAATGACAACTTTAGTCCTTTAACTTTGGAAAAATGTCAAAAATAGTCCTTGGTTAATTTAAAAAGTGAAAATTATCAACTTTTAACCTTATTCTATTCATAAATGACAAAAATGGTCCTTATGATAAACTTTTTGAGAAATTACAATATTGGTCCCTCAAGTTTCTAAATTGGCAGTTTTGGTCCCTGGATTTACAAAAAATGGAAATTATCAACAATGGTCCTTGTACTAATCTTACTTGGCAGTTTTAGTCCTTATGAGAGCTTTGGAAATGTTCAAGATCAAACCTTCAACTTTGGCTAAATTGCAAAAATGGTCCTTGTTGTTAAATAAAACCAAACGGATCCTTTATTATTACTAAGCCCAATCCAAGCCCAAATACTTTGACCCGGTCCAAAATTTAAATTCAGTTAAACCGCCTCTACTGTAGACCTTCTTCACCAAAGCAGTTTTAGCCAAAACCAGTGGTTTTAACCACTGGTTTTCACCTTTACACCTCACCACATCCACTTGAGTACCTCCCCCTCCACCTCCACACCAAACCAAACCCAATTAATGTGAAAAACCTGCTCATTGAAAATTGGCGCCAAAATCTCCACTTGGCAATTCTGATGATCTGGCTTAAACCAACGGTTGGATTGTGGTGGGAAAGACTCAAGGATGTCGACAAAGCTGAAATGATCAATATAAAACAAGTAGGAAGCAATGTTGTAATAGCAGTAGTGTAATTTTTAATTTTTAATGTCGTTTTAATTAAAGTTAAAATTCCAGTGTAATTTTAAGCTTCCAAGTACCTTGTTCAAGTTATTTCAGTGTATTTGAATCTTTTTCAGTGCCTATTTTCAAGTTTTAATCTCGTTTCAAGTTTATGCAAAATTCTACTTTTGTTCAAAATTTCAATAAGATTTGAATGATGTTGTTAGGTGTTGATTTGGACTGAGTAAAGTCACTTAAGCTCCTATAAAGCTTATTTATGCTTTTAGAAACCTTGAAATTCAGTCTAGTACCAAAAACCAGAAAATACCAAAAATACTTAAAAAATAGTTGAAAAATAAAAATCCATGGTGAAGATGCAAGAAAGCTGAAGCAAGGTACATTCTGGATGGCCTTGGTTTAGTGCTTCTTGGGAAGCTATAGGATCTTGTTTCAGACCTTAGTTCTCATTTTGAGCTTGGAAGAAACTTGTAAGCCCTTTTTGATCATTTTGGTGTTTCACCGTTTAAGTCATTCTTTAGCTTGCATCTTTGTGTTTCCATGTTCGATAGTCATGATTAAGTCTATTTAACCAATATAATCAGTCACTTGTTCTTTTAAATCAGAGTTAGCAAGAATTTTATTTTGATGATTAATTTAGCATAATTGGTATTTCTTAGTTTTAAGTTGTTAATGTTGTTGTTTTATGTTTATTTAGTCTTCATATATGATAATATAAGCTCTGTAATAATTTGCATGGTGCGAGCTCGCAATACTCTTTGAAAAAACTCAAAGCGTCACATAAAGGCTTGTTTGGTTCAACTTGTTTCACTGTACCAGAGGTTGTGCAGACCTGTGTTTTTGGTTGTTCTAAGTTACACTTGGTCCTATTACCTCAGTTCAACAAAGAAAGTCAGTCCTTAGTTGCTACAAAGTAAAAAACTCTTTTATCTCACCTTATAAGCTACCTGTTAGGATTTAGAAGTTAAAACTCACCACAGTAGTTCATAACTTGTTGACTTAGCCTAATTTAATCTCACTATAGCTTAATATTACATAATAAGTGTTTAGGATCAGTTCAAATTTCATTTTAGTCAACCTAGTGTTCATCTTAAAAAGTCAAAATGGTGCCCTGTGCACAGTTGTGCAGTCCATCTTGATAAGCTCACAGATAGTTTGTTAGTTGGACTTAGCTTTTGAATTTTAGCTTTTTGTGTAGCTGACCTAGGCCTTTTAATGTCCCAAGTTTTAATTTTCACTTTGCAGCTTGTTTGACAGGGCTGCATTAAGCTTGTTGCTTTGTCCATTTCTGTGTTAACTGCATAAGCAGTTATCTGGACCCTTTTTCATAAGCCCCTCATAAGCTCCTCAGTGCACCACAGTGTATGAGCTTGGACTTTTTGGAAAGCCCACCAGCTCTACTTGATACTACAGCTTTTGTTTTGAGCTTATCAGCTTATTCTCTTAGCTTATTTTGGCCTTGATTATTCTTGCAGGCCTGTTTGGTTGCATAAGTCAGTCATAGTGCTTATTGCTTATTTCAAGCTTATTAGTATGCTTATCTGTATAATTTAGCTTTACATAAGTAGCTTTTCACTTGTTCTAGCTTATTTCAGCTTTTATCTCAACCTGTAAGCTTGTTTGAGCTTATTTCACCAAATAAGCTAATAAGCCAAAACTGTTGAGATTTTTAGCTTTCAAAACAGCTTAATTTTGATTTACAAAATTTTTGTCTTTGTTAAAGTAGCTTAATATCAGTATTTAAGTAGTTTTCAAAAAGAAAATCCAGAAAAACATCATTTTTAAATTAGTGATAGCGTTTATTTAAGATAAATTAGCTTTTTGATTTTTCTTTTTAGCTTATTTATAAGCAAATTCTGTTTTATCATTTTCTTAGTCTCCTGTCACCTTAAGTTATTTTTAGAAAAGTTTTAGAATTTTCTATTCTTGTTTAGTATTTATTAAAATTATAAATAGTTAATAAGTATTAAATAATTAGTAATAAATAATTAAAAGCATAAAAATATCTTTTCGCTTTTAAAATTAGTTTTATAATATTTTAGATTTTTCCAAGTTAAATTTTTATTTTCCGGTCTATTTTCTATTTTCTAGTAATTAAGGGTAATATAAATAGTAATTAATTAATAATAAATAGATAAAAAGTGTGAAAAATATATTTTAGTTTTAAAATAAGTTTTATAGTATTTTAGATTTTCTGAATCATAATTTGATTTTTCTAGCTTTATTTCCTATTTTATCATATTTTAGGTTATTAATAAATAGTTAAAAATAGTTTTTAATTAATAATAATTAGAAAAATAGTCATAAAAATAATTTTCTTTTTCCAATAATTTTCTTTTATTATTAGGATTATAAAAATATCATTTTCATATCTGTAGGTCTTTTATTTCTTTAAAACTCACATTTTTTTTTGTACGTTTACGTAATTTTATTTTAAACGTAAGTTTTAAGTTGTAGGTTTTAAACGTTCATCGACTTTAAAAATAGTGATAGCGTTTATTTAATATATTTTATCTTTTATTTCTTTTAATTTGCATTTAAGTCGCTTTAATTTGTAGATTTTCTCTTTAGGTATAATTTTCCATCCAAAACCCCACCGATCACTATCCTTAGTGATCATTCTACCATCGATCAAGTGTTTTACACCAATTCATCCTCCGTGGGACTTAACGACCGAGAATTCCTATATTCCTCGATCTTAATTGCATTTGTGTTTTGAGCGGTTTAAGTCCATTACGGTTAGCCATTCACAAGTGGTTAGCTTGTGTGATTAGAACGATTGTTTAGCACGGATCGATTACGGATAACCTAACGTTAATAGTGTTGATCCATGTGGTAGCGGACTTATTAGGTTGTGAATCTAATAAGAGCCCGCTAGGTACGTTGGGTAACCTTATTAATGGGTGAATTATCCTTATGACTCTTTAGGATACGATTGATTTATGGGATAATAAGCGACACGAATAAATAAATGAGTTTATCGAGTTGACGAATTCGATAAGGTCTACTATTTATTCCGAAACTTATTGGACTATGGAGTTTATCGCTTAGACGCCTCATTGTGTCGCATTGAGTCACATATTGTGTTGAGTGGAGTTGCATATTGCGTTGCGAAGCATAACATGTTGGTTGTTGAGTGCATTCATAGCATCATATTGAGTCGATACACCCACACGAGGAATACCAAACACTAGGATTAAATGGTGAAATGAGACGTTTTTGGAAATAAAGAAATGGAATACATTGGGGTAGATAACGTTGATTTTGAGGAATATATATTAAGTTTGGTCTACATTAATAGGTTGTGCCGAGTCGATAGTTGCTGTCTTGTGATACCCGTTATCTTACGCTAGTGTTTATTTGTGCGTTGATTGCTTGAGGTGAGTTTCATAGCCCCACTTTTATCTACGTTTTTAACTATATTGGGGTGATAATCATGCTACTGTTTTTGGACCGTGAAAACTATTTGGATTTGCTTATGTGCTTGACTGTATAGATAGATGTGCGGTAGTTATTGCCTTAGACTAGGTTGAACCGTTTCCTAGCTAAGAATAGACTTCTACATCGACCTAGTTCGGGGTTGGCAACTGTTCTAGAGGTTGCCACGACAGTGCTGAACTAGAATCGCGGGGCCCGAGTAATCCCTGGATACGGGATGTGAGTATATGATTGGAGATCCGGGTAGGATCAGTGTGTGAAACGGTATTTATATATCTTAGGTCTTGTATAGCAAATCAACTCTTACAGGTCCACTATGATTTTGTTGAACGTAAACCTATGAACTCACCAGCGTAAGCTGACCTTTTAGCATGATTTCTCAGGTATTTGAGAGATGTTTGGAATACGTTATCGGGGGCAAGAAGGCGGAGTTCAAGGATCATTTCTGACTCTGATAAACTATGGGGACTTATCTTATTAAATCGTGTTTGGGCCTAATATTTATACTTTGGATTAAATGTTTTGAATAACTAAATTTGGGATTGGTTTTGAATGTTAAATGACTATCTTTTGCTATACTTGTATGCGATACCAATCCAATAGTAACGCATACGAAAACTTGATTAAGTATTCCATTGCATCGAGATTTGGGGTGTTATGATTGGTATCGAGCTCAAGGTTATAGAGAATTAGGTATTTTATAAACCCTAAACTATAACCACTTTTAAGAAAAAATTGATCCTCTACCGACGCACGCCCGCTTGCCAAGCCGAAGCTTCTTATTTGATTATGGTATGAACTGCGATTTAAATTATGAGATGGTATGTTAAGGGATATTGTGAACTGATTATGGAGACGTTATGATTATGAGATATGATTATTGATTTTGGAAATGAGATATGATTATTGGTTTTGGAAAATGAGATGTGATAATCGAGATGCTATGGTATATGATTTGAGTAAACGATATATTATGATTTTGGTATTTTGAACTCGATTGATTTGATATGGGATTATGTAATGAAACTGAACTTATGTGTTTTATTAAAGGCATGTTTTGAGTAATGTGGTACCTCTACTTTTAAATCTTTCTTTATATGATACGTGTTTTGGTTAAGTTGATGCGCTTATTAAAACTAGTTGTTTCGAACACTTATACCTACCCTATGCCGTTGTCACAGACTATGCCTTCACTAGCTTTTGATGTGTCTGAGGAGGTCCTTGCCGTTGCTAATTCGCCAGCATTGACTCTCATGACGATTGCGCAAGGTGATCCTTATGAGATTGCCCGTCACTCTAGTTCATCATCATCAGATCGTCCTAGCTCATCTAGGCAGCTCACTTTACATTAGGTTTTAGCGCAAGCACAGACTCCTAGGCTTGCTTATAGCACCGCCCGCATGTCCGTGAGACCACCATCATCACCTATTCGCTTAGCACCCCACTCTCTCCATCATCACCACCAAAGATCACCATGTCTTGGGAGGCCTAGATCTCCTAGTGTACCACCTCGGGATTTACCTGCACGAGACTCGACTCATGGAATCTCCCCATGGATGAGGCGAGGAGGAGCATGAGGTTGAGGAGGAGCATGAGATTGAGGAGAAGTATGTTGATGAGGATGAGGATCCTCGGGAGGAGGATGATGAGGATATCCTGAAGGGGTACTCTCCATTGCGTAATCCTGCACATTCTCCAGGACCGTGTTCTCCTTTTGCATGAGCCCCGAGTCCCCGGATGCCTTTAGACATCGACTCACCACCTTACTCACCTTATATAGGTAGCCCGTTAGGATCGAGATACCATCGGAGATTGTTTCGAGCAGGAGAGTGGTGAGGCGGGTCCGATGGGAGAGGATTACATCGCAGGGTACTTGGCTTAGTCAGTTGACGGATCGATTGGTTGGAGTATCTAGGGCTAGTATAGAGGATCTGAGAGCTTATATGGGTACTGTAGTCAGGAGGACTAGGGTTTTGCATGATGGTATGTCGAAGCTCCAGGAGCAGGTTGGGGACCTGATGAGAGGGTTCGCGACAGCTCGTAATGCTGATAGAGCGATTTGGCGTAGGATTGGTGAGTTGGAGAGAGAGGTCGCAGAGCTTAAGAGTGATCGCGACGCTCGACGTGTTGAGCTAGCATCATTATGGAGAGAGGTTGACGATGTTAGGAGGTCAGTGAGTGGTATTCGTAGACGTGGCTAGATAGTATTAGAATTTATGGTTTTGTACCATCTTGAAACTGAGTAGTACTTGGTTCGAGATGTAGGATTATCCCAGTTATTTACTAGTATCGTTATTAGGATCGTTTTTGATTTCTTCGTATCCTTCCATGTATTTCCACTTTTGAAACCTATGAGTTATGGTTATAGGAATATGCATCCTTTAGATATGATTCGGTATTTGATTGTTTCGCTTTGGTTTAGCGTTATCCCTGTTGGCCTTGATCACGTATTCAGGCGTTATTGGGTGACCCTTGGAACCCAACTCTATTTTTAGCACGTGAGTTGTGAACTTATGAAACTGTTCTTCTTGCCTTCAGAATGATGGTAACAAGACAAAACCCGGTAGGAACAACCGAACGACTCTTCTGCTTTGTTGTTGCCCACAGTCGTCGAGGTTGTCTTAGGCCCCACCACACCACATGTTGAGAACCCGAACATTGATAACCCAAATGTAGAAAACCCGAATGTGAACGACCGTCTTGAGAATGGTCCTGTTCCACGTAACCTCCACTTGTGAACCCAACCCACATTGACCGGCCTAGTGTCGCAGTGTCGCCGAATCGCTAATGAGGCTAATCTCTAACACTTCTAGTGGAACCCCAATCTTTGAATCGAACTCGAGGTTGTACCTACAAAGAGTTTCGATTATGTGGTCCCATTGAGTTTGGAGGAACCGAGGAGTAGTTTACCCGACTAGGTGGTTGGAGAAAACGAATATGTGTTTCTTTGTGAGTAAGCGTGATGAGGATGGTAAGGTTAAGTATGCAACATTCACCTTAAAGGACGAGGCTTTGACACGGTGGAACAACTATCACAAATCGGAGGAATTGATGTAGCTTATAGTATGACTTGGACTCGGTTTAAGACTCTCCCGATTAAGACTTACCGTCCTAGGAATGAAGTTAAGAAGTTAGAGTGAGTTCGGAACTATAAGGTTATGGTAACTGACATGGCGACTTATACTCGTCATTTCCAAGAGTTATCATTGCTTTGCCCTGAAATGGTTCGCACCGAAGAACTTAAGATTGAGAGGTATATTGATGGATTGCCTTTGGCTACTCGAAATGATGTCATCGCTGCCAAGCCAGTTAATTTGCATGATGCAATTGTTGTGGCTCAGCGTTTGATGGACTCTTATGTACTGGAAGTAGGAGACAAGGGTAAGAGTGATAGGAGTGATAAGAGGAAGAGGAATGAAGTTGCTAAAGGGAATGGCAACAAACGGCAAGAGACAGCCAGGGTGTTCGCCATCGGAAATGGAAATAAGAAGGGTTATGAAGGTATTAAGCATGTGTGTGGTCGTTGTAACCGACACCACCATGGACCGTGCCCGATTGTGTATAGGAAGTGCTCTAAGGTAGGACACATGGCCAAAGATCGAGGTCTCGCCCACTGCTGCTGCACTCAACCGCACAAGGAGCGGATGGAAGGCCATGTTACTGCTTTGGATGTGGAAAGAAGGACACTTTAAGAATGAGTGCCGAGAGCCGTGGATGAGAGGAAATCCGGTGATGTAGGAGGATTTGCTAACCAAGGTGTAGGAGGTAATGGCTTAAACCACGTGAAGCGTGAGGTCGTGGAAAACCGGAAACCATGGTGCTAGGAATCGAGAGAGACATGGGAACAGCGCGTGTTTACGCTATTGGGAAGGAAGCTGGTGAGGACCCTAACGTAGTTACGAGTATGTTCCTTCTCAATAATCGCTATGCTTCCATACTGTTTGATAATGGTGCGGATATGAGTTTCGTATCCACCAATTTTATGCCGTTACTAGGAATCTCCCAAACACCTCTAGGGTTTAGTTACGATGTGGAATTAGCCAATGGGAATAGAGAAGATAGACACCGTAGTTCGAGGTTGTACCTTAAGTTTCCTTGACCGCCCGTTTAGTATAGACTTATTATCGGTTACCTTAGGAAGTTTTGACGTCATTATCGGAATGGATTGGTTGTCGAAGAACGGTGCACACATCATCTGTGATGAGAAGATTGTTTGTTTACCGTATGGCGGAAAAGTTCTAAGCATACAAGGAGATCGGAGCGACTGTGGAAGTCCTTCCCGGTTGAGCATCATCTCTTGTATTAAGTCCCAGAAGTACATCGATAGAGGAGGTTTTCATTTCTTGGCTCGAATTTCTGAAAAGAAATGCGAGGATAAGAATGAAAGAAACCTCAATGATGTACCCGTCGTTAGAGAATTTCCGGATGTGTTTCCCGATGATCTGCCAGGGATTCCACCTGTCCGACAAGTGGAATTCCAAATAGAGTTGATACCCGGTGCTTCACCCGTAGCCCGGGCACCTTATCGACTTGCTCCAAGAGAATTGGAGGAACTGTCTAAACAGTTGGAAGAGTTGTTAGAAAAGGGATTCATTCGACCGAGTTCGTCACCGTGGGGAGCACCAGTGTTGTTTGTGAAGAAGAAGGATGGATCGTTTCGGATGTGTATCGATTATAGGGAATTGAATAAGTTAACAGTGAAGAACCGATATCCGTTACCTAGAATAGATGATCTATTCGACCAACTCCAAGGAGCTAGTGTCTTTTCTAAGATCGATTACGATCCGGTTATCACCATCTTAGAGTTCGAGAAGAGGATATCCCTAAGACTGCGTTTAGGACTCGTTATGGACACTATGAATTCCAAGTGATGTCGTTTGGTTTGACCAACGCGGCGATTTTCATGGATCTCATGAATCGTGTGTAAGCCATATCGGACAAGTTTGTGATAGTATTCATAGACGATATCTTGATATACTCTAAGAGTAGTGAGGAGCACGAAGAGCACTTGAGGCTCATTTTAGGATTCTTTGAGAGGAGAAGTCAGATGCCAAATTCTCTAAGTGTGAATTTTGGATTCCGTCCGTGCAATTTTTAGGTCATGTAATAGATAGTCGAGGTGTTAATGTTGACCCAACTAAGATTAAAGCCATTAAGGAATGGGCAGCTCCTAAGAACCCATCAATCCGGCGGTTTCTAGGGTTAGCGTGCTATTATAGGAGATTCATTGAGGATTTTCCAAGATAGCTAAGTCGTGACCAAACTAACACGAAGGATGTTAAGTATGAATGGGGAGAAAAGGAAGAAGAAGCATTCCAACTTCAAGGAGAAGTTGTGTAGTGCGCCCATCCTAGATTTACTGAAGCGGAGCGAAGACTTTGTCGTGTAATCGCGACGTTTCGCATAAAGGCTTAGGTCTTGTTTTGATGCAACGTGAGAAGGTGATTGCTTATGCATCCCGACAACTTAAGAAGCATGAGAAAAACTACACCACCCATGACCTTGAGTTAGGAGTGTAGTGTTTGCTCTTAGGATTTGGAGACATTACATATGGAACCAAGTGTAGTATTTACCGATCATAAGAGTTTGAAGCATATCTTAGATCGAAGGAACCGAACATGAGACAACGTCGTTGGTTGGAATTGCTTAGTGATTATGACTGTGAGATTCGTTATCATCCTGGTAAGGCTAATGTTGTGGCTGATGCACTTAGTCGTAAGGAGGTCATTCCACCCCTACTTGTTAGATCATTAGGAATGACCATTGTTTCGCCCTTACCGTCTCAAATTTTAGCCGCTCAAGCAGAGGCATTGATGGAAGAGAACCGTCCTTATGAGAATCTTCATGGAATGGTAGAAAGTGAAAACGGCTTCTTGAAGCATTTCGACGGAACATTATGCTTCAAAGACAGAAGCTGGATACCATTTCGTGGTGGAATCCGTGAGTTGATTATGCACGAGTCGCATAAATCAAAATACTCTATTCATCCAGGAGCCGATAAGATGTATCAGGATCTTAAGAAACTTTATTGGTGGCCTAATATGAAAGCCGATATAGCTCGGTATGTCGGTTGGTTCGACTTGTTCTAAAGTTAAGGCCGAACATCGAAACCACCGTGACTTTTAGTTCAACCCGAACTCCGAAATGGAAATGGGAGCGAATAACCATGGACTTTATCACTAAATTACCGAGAACGGTTAGCGGAAATGACGCTATCCGGGTAATAGTTGATCGCTTAACTAAGTCTCGCTCACTTAGCTATTAGTGAAACCGATAGTCTTGATAAGCTTGCTCGATTGTATCTTAAGGAGGTAGTATCGCGTCATGGAGTACCGATATCTATCATTTCCGATAGGGATAACCGCTTTACATCCCACTTTTGGAAGTCGTTATGACAAAGATTAGGAACGAAATTGGATATGAGTACCGCTTACCATCCATGCACCGATGGTCAAAGCGAGAGAACCATTCGGACTTTAGAGGACATGCTTAGAGATCGCATTATTGATTTGGAAAGGTGGGAGAGACGCCTCCCTTTGGCGAATTCTCTTACAACAATAGTTATCACTCTAGCATTAAGGCCGCCCCATTGGAGGCAATTGTATGGCCGAAAATGTCGTTCTCTGTTTGTTGGGTGAAGTTGGCGAGTCAACTTAGAGGTCCCGAACTTGTCCTAGAAACCAGAGAAGATAGTTCGATTCGTAATCGGTTGCAAACCGCTCGTGATCGACAAAAGAGTTATGCCGATAAGAGACGTAAACCTTTAGAATTTCCGGTTGGAGATCGTGTTATGTTGAAAGTTTCTCCTTGGAAAGGAGTGATTCGTTTTGGAAAGCGTAGAAAAATCAATCCCCGATATATTGGTCCCTTTCCAATCCTGGAAAGAATCGTACCAGTAGCATATCGCCTGGAGCTACCATCGGAACTGAGTAGTGTACACAATGTCTTTCATGTTAGTAATCTTAAGAAATGTCTTTCGGAGGAAAACATAGTGGTGCCTTTAAGATATATTCGTATTGATGAGAAATTGAATTTTGTTGAGGAACCGATTGAGATTATGGATCGTGAGATTAAAAGGCTGAAGAATAGCCGTAGATTATTAAGGTTCGTTGGAACTCCCGGCATGGACCAGAGTTCACTTGGGAACGTGAGGACGTTTTCCGTAGGAAGTATCCTAAACTTTTCATGACATCAAGCAACTCGGAGTGAAACCCAGGACGGGTTTCTTCTGAGGCGGGGAGGCTGTAACAACTGGCAATTTAGGGAGTATATTTTAGGTAACCGCATTACGTTAAACTAAACCAAGTTTTGCCTTTATCACTATTTTTAGAAACCATGACTTGATTTTATATCGTCTATTGGTTTTTACGATTTATTTCATTATTAAATGAGTTATCGTATGAGTTTCAACTCTATTTGGTAGACACTATTTGATTCGGCACTAGAAAAGCCTAAAACGAGAATTATTGTAACTTTTAGACCGTAACTCGAAAATTGACAAATAAATAGTCAAAACTTGTGGAAAAACATAAATAACGATGTTAGAAAGTCGAATGAACGTCGTGGGACACTCGGGGGACAATATATGAGCTCGGGAATGGGTAAACGGGATAGTTACGAAAAATTACAACTCAGACCCCCTCTTTCTCCCTAGCCGGCCCCTCCCCATATTTATTTATTTTTGAGTCCCTAGTGTCCTAGTATATATACCCTCACCTCACCACACTTTCACCCTTTCATTCTCTCTCTAAAACACACACACCACCCTCTTTCTCTCTCTACACCATCTCTCTAAAAACCCTAACCCTAAACCACCTTGGCCGCCGCCACTGTTCTGGCCACCACGGCCCACCACCGGCGCGTCACCATACACCACCACCACCATCTTGAAGCTCTCTTTCTCCTCTTTCCAACCATATATTACACGCTCCATTTGGACCTCCATAACACCTTCAAAGCTTCGAATCAAGATTCGTACTTTTAGGGTTTCAAGTGGCTTTTGCAATTAGAAGCCACGAATTGAAATCTAGGGTTTCAACCTAATGATGAAATTTGGGGCTTTTGGGTGGAACATGAAATTAAGTCTAATTAGTGAGAAATTGATGAGAAATTTATTGTAAGAAATAGAGAAATTGAGACAATGTAATGAAAAAATTAACGAAGTAAAGGAATGACCAATGTAAGATGGGTTGATAATAGTTAATGTTAAGTTTTGAAAGTCAAAGTAAGCCAAGATTTCCCTAAGTGACCCTTAACACTTAGCAAAAATCCTTAAAAATGAAATAACGAAGATGAGGAATTATAGCAAAATTTTAAAGCGAAGAGTAGAATGAATATGGTAGAAATGAAAATGCTAAGTTGTATATGTTAATGTTTGACTTATGTAAAGTCAAAACGGTGTAATTTACTCAAGTGACACATAGTCCTTGAGTAAAAGTTAGAATGAAGTAAATAAGAATGTAATGTGATAGTATTGAAGTTGATTAAATGATATGTCGGGCATAGTGAATGTGTCTCGAATGACATAATAACCTTAGTAAGAGGCGTACGCTCTTAGAAAGTTAAATGATAAATAGAGTAGATTAAAGATTTTGATATATATATTACTTAATGTTGCAAGATCAACTAAATCATCACAACGGAACGTATGAATGGAAATGTGCTTAATACTAAGAATGGAGGTAAGAAGTGACCAAGTCAAGGTTAGTTTAAACGAGAGATTTCGAGGACGAAATCTAAATAAGGGAGGTAAAATTATAACACCCTGAAACCGGGCCTAAGCGTTTTATTTCAAGAATGCCATTTGAATGGTTGACTATGACTTTTATAAGTTTTAAGGACTTACGGGATTGGTTAGTCAAACCCGATAGTCAAACTATAAGTGTTAACGTTATATAAATGACTATAGAAAATATGACATGTCACATTTATAAGAAAGAGGTACTTAAGGGACCTAAGTTGCCAAGTGCTAAACATATTATAAAGCACGGTGTGGCCAAAATAGAAGGAATGAGACTTGAAGGACCTAATGTGCCAATTAGGCAAACATACCACCTATATATGTCTGGATCCTTCTCCTTGTATCATTAGATTTCCAGAATAATTTAGGTGTGTATGTGTGTGTCGTGAAGACGTGAAGTGAAAAAGGAGGGAAAAGACAAGATGGTCTTGATGATCAAATTGATGAGGTTTAAGGGCACGTTTGGTAGAGAGAATTTCAGAGATTAGAAATGAAGTAGAGAATAGAATTCAGAGAAATGGAATTGAATGAGAATTTGTAGTGATTTCTCATGTTTGGTAACAGCAGAGAATTAATCGATGAAAAAAAATAAAAAAAATAAATTCTTATAAATATGATATGCAATCTTACAAATGATATAAGAGAATTAATATTGTTTATGAAAGTGTCATCTGCTATCAAATTTAAACTTGTGCTAAAAATTAAGTTATCAAAATTGCTTCATCGCTATCTTACACGAAGAACAAGATGGGATATTGAGATACTATTTGCAATCTCAGTTTGTATTCTTTTTCAAAACAAAATGATTGAATCAAAATACTAACAATCAGATTTATATATTAAAGTTTTCTGAGTAACTTGATTTTTAATTTCAGGAAAAAAAAAAGTACAGTAGGTTAGTATGACTAACAAATAGTCAAATACAAAAGAAGATTGAGATACAAATTTGAGAGCTTATAACAATCAGAAGAAGGGGTCAGTGGTGGATAATTGGATTGCGTATCTTTTGGAAAACATCCCAAATAAGCACAGAGTCATCAACAAGAATTAAAAACCTGCTTGAAAATGGATGATATTTGGGGATAGGGTTTGTGACTTTTTTAGATTTGTGTGAAATGTGAGTGGCACGTGACCTCAATTATTTATACCTCTGACCTTTTACTTTTGGGAGTTTCCTAATTAAAAGAAGGAGCACAGACATATCCCATTTCCACTACTAAAGGAGTGGAAATCAAATTACAAAGGAGCCATATCTCGAGAAATTGCAAATCTCCACCTTTTTGATTTCTTTATGTACCAAACAAGAGAAACTAGATCATTTCCATTTCTCTAATTTGAATTCCCTTTACCAAACACACCCTAAGAGTTCCAATCCAAGAGTAATGTGCCTAGCAATAATCCTTGCAAGTAAGTAACCTCAGTGTTTAATTGATGATTGGAAGGTTAGAGTTTATGAACCCTAATTGGGAGAATTGGGTAAATGATGTTTATAAGCTAAATTAAGAAGTTATGATGAATATGGGTTAAGTATTATTGAAGTTAAGTTAATAAGTTAGTGGGATTAATTATCATATAAACATCATATGATTATGTGATAATTAATAATGGTTAAAAAGGGGTTATGGTTATTATGGCCATGACATAGTTGATTAATTATGTGTTTATGTCTATAGTGGTGTTGGCTTAAATGTCAAGTATGGAGAAGATGATGTCCTTGGTTTCACTAGCTTGGAATTAAGGTAAGTAAACCGGTTATAAGTTAAAGTTATATGGATTTCAATGCATTATGTGTTATGTGATGTTTATGTTAAAGACATGGTATGACTCAAATGTTTGTGCATATGTGATATTGAATAGTAAGGCTAGTTTGGCATAACTAGCAAATAAATGTTAGAATAGGAGGGCTTGACTAGGAAGTAAATGGTGAAGCTTAGTGATGGCTTAAGGTATGTCTTATGTTCAAATGTTGTAATGGATGAATGGTTATAATGTGTATTGTGTGATTGATGTATGATGTTAAGTTATATCTGTTTTGCTTACTAAGCCTCGTGCTTACGGTTTAAGTGTTTAATGTTTTGTATTGATGCTTGACTTGGACTAAGGTCTAAGGTTGGATTATGCGGAAGTTAGAAGATGGTAATAAGGTAGAGCTTAGGTAGATACCGAGCTCGTTTCAATGTTGTTCCCTGAGAGTTTTAAATGGGTTAAATGTTTGTAATGTCAAGTCTTTGATATGGTTTAAGAGTCATTTTATAGGTCCTAAATCATGTTAAAGAGTTATGTTTAAATAGTGTATGCAAACGGGTCAAAACAGGTGTTTGGCATAACACCCGTTACTTTGTAAAACACATTTCCGTGGGTCATTATGACCAAGTTTATGCATATATTTGATGTTTATAATGACCTAATGATTTCTGGAAGTTTTGGTGTTAGGTCATGTTATAGAAGTCGTTTTCCGGAAAATGGGTCAAAAGTACACAAAAGGGTTATGCAGGAAAATGGGTGTTTGGGACAAGGTCTATTTTAACCCATTTTGGGTCAAACGGGTCAAGAATGTTTGGAAAAACAATGTATATGGTTAAGTGTTTGTAAAGTGGTTAAAATAGTTGGAGAACTAGTGGAGAACTAGTTGGAGAATTAATCGAAGTCAGTTTTCGAAAAATCATATCTTTAAAACGGTAAGTCGTCATGGGTCCCGCCACCCAGCGTTTCAAAGGTAATTGAGTCTAGTTTCATGTAAAAATACTTTCAAGGGTCAGTTTGTTAAAGAATTATATCAGTTTAATGATTAGCAACATCATGTCAATTTTAAGTCAAGTCGTTTTCGCGTAAAAGTTCAAATTTTTTAATGATTTTAAGTCGTGCCGTTCACCGGTGTAACACAAGAGGCCTTTGGTACCGTCCTACGCCGTTTTAATGGCTTACAGTCATCCCCTATCATCTTCCCCTCAATATTCTTAATCTTGGACGCCCTATCATCTTCCCCTCGATCTTCCTAGTCTTGGACGCCAAATCAACAAGTTTAATCGATTCGATAAAGGTTTGGAGTGTTTGATTTATGAACAAATCTTGTAAAAGAAAATTTAAACCAAACTGAAAATGCTAAAATGTATCTTTTATGAAGCACTCAACCTTTTAATTTCAAATGTTTCAAAATTTTAGATTATAAACTAAAGGGTTTAGGTCACAAAATAGCAACTAACGTTTTCAAACTCCCGTCTTGATATGTGAACTAAAAGTATCATTAATCGTGAACTTTCATAAAGTGTTTAAATATGCACATTTTGATTTGTTGTTATACTAAAAAGTCGACACATGTCATAATTTTTAGTGACAAATATCAAAATGTGCATATCAAGACTTTATGAAATTTTGTTGCATTTAATGATTTTTTTATAATTAGGAATTTTGAAAAATTCGTTGTTACGACCTAACCCTAAGAGGCCCGGGTAGCCTGTGTTTTCCACTGGCGCCACGACGCGTTTTAGGTGTGGCGTCATCCCCACCAGCCCAAATGGTTTGGTATTTCATTTTTTTTTTGGTTTCGTATTTATGTGTATGCGTTTTGTATTTATGTGTTTGTTTTGTTTATTTATCTTTGTGTGTTTATTGGCGGAGGAAGAAGGCGAGGTATGGTGGTGGGAGGAAGAAGACAACAAATTTTTAATTTTACACTTTAACCCTTGTTTTTA
The DNA here is from genome assembly GCA_022545495.1 of Chrysanthemum lavandulifolium. Classification (NCBI taxonomy): domain Eukaryota; kingdom Viridiplantae; phylum Streptophyta; class Magnoliopsida; order Asterales; family Asteraceae; genus Chrysanthemum; species Chrysanthemum lavandulifolium. The sequence goes on from CM040246.1 coordinate 33,544,147, forward strand.
TATATGTTTACATTATAAGTCCCTTAAGTTGTTATTCTTACACCGTTAGACTATTATATTTACAATATTAGTCTTTTAGTTACTTTTGTTACATTTTTAGTCTTAAAATGTATAAAGTTTTGTTTAAATGTATAAAATGAAATGTGTTATTTTATTTAAATAAATGAAGAAAAACCGTGGGTCTAAAGATGCACCATGACATCGATTCGATGTGATATAAGAGATGGATGTTTTAGAAAGGTGATTTGCACTCTTTTAATCGATCGACACACTTTCATTTAGAGTGTCTTCGATATTTATATTCTTACAGGATGAAAATGTGTAAAAGTGATGTGAAGGTATTAATATCAAAACACTTTAAAATTGAATGAGCTAATCAATTTAAAGTGTACAAATTACTTCCAATGTTTTTAATGTTGCAATAATTCCGATGTTATAAAAATATTCTCCGTCACTAATAAATGTTCACTTTGACTTTTGCGGTTTTTTGTTCAACTTTAACCTTAAATATTTTAGTTACGTTATATAATACTTGACTGAAAATATATATATGGATTGGATTATCAATGTATTTTCATTGATATAATTTTCATCAAGATTATATAACACAAATAAAATTATTTAAGATTAAAGTTGAATAAAAATACTATAAAAAGTCAAAGTAACATTTATTTAAAACGGAGATAATACGCTTATGTGACAACAATTTTCCATACCACATTACCATGAGTAATTGAGTACCTATGTTCTAAACAAAATTATAAAAGTCCAAAAGGTAAAGCAATTAGGTACCGGAGTGGGGCCTTTGCGTACGTTTTACTCGTGAAAAAAGTAGTTGAAATTTGGCCCCAAACTAATAAAAAGCTACTCCGTATGAGTAGTAGGTTTTATCAAATTTAATTCTTTCAATTCTTTGATAAATCTTTTTTCTTCTTCCAAATATTAATGAACCGGGTCTAAATTTACTATCGTTCGCGTCACCATTTGGTTCCATCTGGTGTACTAAAAATCTGGACAATATACAGCTGTTTGAACCAGGTTATAAAGAGATAAAAGAATATTAATGACTCACGCATGACTCAAAAAACGTGAATCGTGACAATACTGTCTACACGCGCCGAACTATTATAGAAAAGCAATAGTTATATGTGGACCCCACCACCTGTAGCTGCTTTGGATAGATTCAAAAAAAAAAAAAAAAGCATTGGACAGACAGACCACATCTGTCAAAAGAAACGGCCTACTACTTTATTCTATGGATGTGTTTTTAACGTTTTAAATCTGTTAGATTCGGTATATGTTAGGCAAAAACAACTGGTTTTGGTTTTTGGTTTGGTTCGGATATGGCTCAGATGAAAGATATGCCAAGGAACAAGTTCTCTTTAGATCCACCAGCTCCTGTGGTTGCCGGTGACTCTAGATATCTAACTCGGCTTTATGTCTCCGGAAAGGGTGAGCAACCCGAGGAGCGTTCTCGGTCTGAATCATCTCAATCCGCAATCCCAAGCGGTATGTTTTTCTGATTTCATTCTATATATATCTAGTCTAGTTGTAATAAAGCCTTTTTTGTTTCTTTGTTAAACTAAGCCATGAAAAAAGTTTGTAGCTGTACTGTAGTTCACCGTTCCGTTTAAACTATAGGTTTTGAGCTGAGGGCTGATAATACTGACCCTCGTGATAATATAAGAGCTGCACTAAAGTTATTAACTTTCCGTGAGCAAAACGTTCTCGTCCAGTTTTGGTCGCCTCGTGTTGTTGGAAAACACCACCAACTTACTACTGTGGATCAACCATATGGTGTTGGTGCAATTGATGACCGGCTTTACATGTACCGGAAGGATTCTGTGTGCAACTTTTATGTTGTGGATAAGGATGATGAAGAAGAAGAATTCCTTGGTCCTCCTGCTCGAGTATTTAGCCGAGGATTACCAGAGTGGACTTCTGATCTAACTAATTACAGACCAAAACATTTTCCACAACAAGAGTGTGCGATACATTGTGATCTCCATGGATATTTGGCTTTACCGGTGTTTGAAGCTACTACAGGGTTATGTGTTGGAGTCATTGAACTGTTGGCTTCGTTAAAGTATACGGCTTTTGCTTACGAGGTTCAACAATTTCAGAGGGCATTGAAGGTTTCTAAATTAACACTTATTGTTTGTGTATTTGTAATTTTGTATGAGCATTAGACATAAATCATTTTACATGGACTGAATTGAATCATTGTGCCTCAGCTGCTGCCTAGAATTCATACAACCAATTCTAAACATTGGTTTCTTCAAGTAACATACTAATATACTTTTATCATATAAACTCTCATAATGCAGTGGAGGAGAATAACATTTCATATACCGACATTGTAAGAATCATGTTTTAAGGTTATATTCCTGTTTATGCCTTCCTCATGTCCATATTGTTGTGTTGCAGTCAGTAAATCTAACAACCAAGCATGCACTAGATTCTCCTACTTTAAATGTGAGTTGGGTTAACCAAGGTTTTATGTTACTCAAGTTTTTCATTAGACCCTAATCTACTTTCGAATGCTTATCCTTGAAGATGCCTTTGGTACACAGGTTCACAATGAACGCAGGGACGACTTGGAAAAGATTTTAGTATTCTGAAAGTTGTGTGTGAAACTCACCGATTACCTCTAGCTCAGACATGGGCTATGTCTCCATTGAGTAGTTTTACATCCCATGAAAAATGCTAAAAAGAGCTGCAATAGTTTTAATACAAGATGCGTTGGAAAAAGCTGCATGTCAACTGGGGCTCTTCCTTTTATGTTCAAGATTTGGGCTTGTGGAGATTTCGAAGTATGTCGAGAACGACACTTGGACAAGTCATGTGGCTCTGTGGGAGGGCATTGTTGTCTCACGGTTCAAGTTTCTGTGAGGATGTAACTAAACTCAGTGAAGAAGAATACCCTTTAGGTTCTTATGCACGGATGAGTGGATTGACAAGCTGCTTTGCGATCTTCTTGCATAGTGTTAAAAGTAATGATGGCTATGTGTTAGAGTTTTTTCTATCATTGAACATAGAAGATGGTAGATATGTACAAAACTTAGTGCAGACATTGAAGGAAAACACAAAAATGGTTTCTGGAATTGTATTGGGTGATAAATCACCAACACAAGTTGTTGGACCACCTACTGAAGCTACTAGTCTATATTTAGATACAGACCCTCAAAGTACCATCATAGCCTCAACCACAACAACAAAGAACAAGGCATTAGAGATTGTTTCATCTGATTCAGAGTCTTTTGTAGCAGATAAAGCTAGAACTGACTTTACACATTCCGGGAAACAATTGTCACCGAAACAAGAAATGATTACAAATAATGATGGTGGTACCATTAAGAGCTCAGAAATTGTGGTTCAGGATGATGTTAAAAGAGACAACATAAATGCAGTTGATGCAAGAAATAATGATGATGCTTCTGATAACCATATCAGTACGCTGCTAAGAATTACTGATGTTGGAGAAACAAGCAACCGAGTGAAAAGAGGCAGAAAGCGTAAAATAGACAATCTTACAATGGAGGCAGTTAGAGAACATCTTGGGAAACCAATAGATGAAGCTGCCAAAAGCCTTCATGGCAAGTCATTTAAACTTGTTTATTATTGTTTGTAATCTTTCATTAGTTCATATTTCTTCACCATAATCAAATTTCTGGCCATCTATTTTCTTTTGCAGTCAGTCGGTCTACATTAAAGCGTTTTTGTCGGGATAATAATATGTCCAGTTGGCCATTGCCAAAGCACAACAAGAAAACTGCGCATGTTACCGACTCAAAGCTGGCACAAAGTTCGCAGTCTTCAAACATACGCTTTAGTTTATTTGCTGTTGTGTTCCTGTTGGTAAGGGTTAAGCGGTGGAGTTGTTCAAGTAAACGTCATGGGTTATCAGGCAAGTGGTGGGTTTGTGGCAAGCATAGCTATATTCCTTCTAAATCAGATTCTATATACCAAGTAGCACAACTTATGGTGTACCTTAATCGGTGGAAAAATAAGTCAACCAAGCATGCGATACAGAAAAGAGATCAGCTTGCTGTGCGTGAGAGCACAGAAAAATCCGAACATAAATCAGATGTTGATTTGAAGCTTCCAGAGTCGAGTCTTGTTTATGCATCCCCAAAGCAGATTGTGGCCAGTGCTATCTCAGATGAAAGGAAGGTGACTGTGAAGGCTGCTTTTAAAGATGATATAATAAAGTTCCAATTCCCAATTTCATCGGGTCTGATTGAACTAGAAAAAGAAGTGGAACAAAGGATTAAGTTGCAGAGTAAAAGGCTTTGTCTAAAATACATGGATGAAGATGATGACCTGATACTCCTTGCTTGTGATGCTGACTTAGACCAACTTCTACAGTATTCAGCAAGTAACAACGCTACTACTATCAAACTAATCATCACATTGGTCGATGAATAAGCTATGAAATTATTCCACTTCTGCAATGGTGGTGCCATGTTGTATTTTATGTAAACTTTAAGTTCTTGTTGTCTGTATTGTGAGGAAAAACCTTTTAAATAAATGGTTGGACAAAACATGATCCATCACACACAATGTCATATGTATCATATGTAGCAAGTATTGACAGCACAACCTGCAGATGATAGAATCTACATATGCTTTCAATGTTAATCACATCTGATATAATTCAATTTATGTCGCTTTTGCATACAACAGAAAACTAATATGCATCAGACGGCCTCATGCAAAAGTTGAGTTTTATATGTAACAATACATAAATAGAACTTTATTGCGTTGGTTAAATGTGGTACACCCCGGTAGTCAAAGCTCAAAATGGCGTATCAGCCACTTGACAGGTGCACGGTACAAGCGGTTAGAAGGTGAATTGCTTAATGATTTAGTCTTCCAGTGATGGGCCACACTAAACAGCCAGAGCCACAATGCAGCATTAGATAATAGATAGATCAGAACTAGGGGTGTTGTTTATAACCAAATAACCCAAATACCCAAACTCTTAACCGGGTCGGGTTCGGGTGAAACTTTTCCCTTATTCGGGTTCCAGTATACCCAAATAACCCGATTAGTTGTGGTAGAGTTTAAAGGAGCACAGTTGGCAATAATCCCTAAGCGTTTCTTAGAGTATTGGAGTTGTGTTTATTGGAGATTTTAGTTGAAGTTAGTTTTTTAGGTTTCTCATTAGTTGGGAAGAAATACGTGTAACTTCCATAGTCTGCTAAATAGTATGTGTAATTTCTAGTTTCTGTCAAAGTATTCTAGTAGTCACGATAACCACCACCAAATGATCTACCGGTAAGTTCTTAGGCATCTTTACAAAAGGTTAAGAGTTCAAAACCTTGCTAAACGTGTGCATTTGGAGGTGGCCAAGGAAAAGGGTCGGAAAACGGTCCCGAGATTAACCCGGTGATGCCTCGCCTGAGTCAAAAACTCGCCTCCTTGGAAAACGTGAACACGAAAAACCTCATCCGCTTATTTTAGTAGTCATGATATGTTTCTACCCTATATCGCATTGCGCAATAGTATCTGCAATCGCTCATGAGTTATTTGTAATTTTGCGTTTTTTTTATCAAAGTATCCTAGTATCTATGAGTAGCAGGAGGATTATTGTGTTTGAGAGGTTAATATGGAAACAGTCTACGATTAATCTGCTTTATAAAATTTGTTAAACTAGTCTAATCATGCATAACAATATTGAATAATTAAACATAAGACTGAAATGAAAGAGACCTGGTTAACAGCAATTGGTTCGAGCCAGAGAGCATGATAGTTGATGACGTAGAATGTACGTTTAATCGATCGATGAATTAGCAACAGACTTGAGGCAATGAAGAATTTGCATCGGTCATAAACCCTTGATAAACCTGAACTATATATCCTAATACTCCGTTGATATTAGGGATTTTGAATGTACGTATAAAAGCCCAAATGAAACAGAAGACCTTCAATTTTCACTGTTATTTCTCTTTATTATTGTCGAATTTTTAGTTTTAACATTAATGAAAATGACATTTTTCTACTAACTTTAATGAAAATGACATTTTTAGTGTTAACCAGATCTTACAACCAAATGAGTCTTTTAGATATCTTGGATCGAGGATTCATAAATCTGGGAGCATAAACGAAGACTTATCCCACCGTATTAAAGGTGCCGTTAAAGTGGAAGGTGGCCACATGAGTCTTGTGTGATAGGAATGTCCTCTATAGCTAAAGGGTAAATTCTACATAGTGGCAATTAGACCAGCCATGTATGAGTCTAAGTGGTGGCCAACTACAAAAGCCCAAGCAAATAGGGTGAAAGTGGTGGAATTGAGAATGCTAAGGTGAAATTGTGGTAAAATAATGTTGGACATGATTCCGAATGGAGTTTATAGAGCGGAGCTTGAAGTTGAAACGATCATCAGCAAGATGAGGGAAGGATGGTTGAGGTGGTTCGGACATGTCAGGAGAAGACCACAGTCAGCAACAGTTAGGAGAGTGGAAGCTCAGGTAGTCGACGGCTTGAGGAGAAGGGGTAGACCGAAACTTAGGGGTCGAGGACGATTGAAGCTTGAGATGAAGGAGCCTCTCTGTCCGAAGACATGACATGTGATAGGAATGACCTGGAGGGCTAAAGTTAGATTAGGAGGTTAGATGGTAGGTCTAGAGTTGTTTAGTTAGTTTCCTTTTGCTTTTTAGGTGTGTTATAGTAGCCTCTCATTTTCTCATTTAACTTTGCCTTCGCTTTAGGTGAGTGCCTTTTGTTTTGTGCCTTTTCATTTTTGTTGCCCAGTAGGTCTTTTTTATTTTTGTCATGTTTCCCTTTGCTTTTGCTCTTTTTTCCCCTTGCTTCTTTTGCTTGCTTGCTTATGTATGCCTTTTTCATTTTTTCTTGTTGTCGTTTCTTTGTGCTTTTGTGGATTTTCTCGAGCTCTTGCTTTTTTTGCTTTGTATTTCATTTGTTGTCATGCGTTGTTGGCCTATATATCTCTCTTCTTTTTTGTTCTTTTTGATGTTTTTTTTTTTATCTTTGCCCCACGTTGCATGCCTATTTGCCCCTTTGTGTTTCTTTTCTTTGTTCTTTTTATTCATTGCTTCTCTTGTCATGTGTTTTATGCATTCTTATCTTCCTCTCTCATGTTTCTTTGCATTATCATGTCCTTCCTTCTACATGATTCCTCTTTTTTTGATCAATTGCAAACTCATACATTCACTCTGTCAGAGATCTTTTCGGAAGTAGTCTATTTACTTTCGGGTTTACCCAATGGTAGGGGTATGATATTTCTACATTCTACCTCCATCTTACTCCACTCGTGCGGGATTGGGTATCGTTGTTGTTGTTGTTGTTGCCCTTTTACTTATTTAAGTTTGTCATTTTGAATACATTAGATTGTGTTTAGTTGGAGAAAATAAAGACTTTATTAGAAGAATTTAAAAAAAAAAAAAAAAAAAAACGTGTTATTTTTCTAAAATTTATTTTAGAATAGAAAAATGGTTATAAATAATAATCATTAGAGAAGTGCGATTAGTATTTTCTACATATATGTTTCTTTACACTTACTTTGTACTTTTATTTTCTAAAAGGCTTGATCTTAATGTGCTTTTAAACTTTTAACGGTTTTCTACCTTTTGTTATTTCTAAAGAAAAATAATTTTGTGTCTAAAACGTGAACAAAAATTTTAACCTAAAGATTTGATTGGTGTATTTGAAAAATGATTGGTGTAAAATGGTTAGAGATTATATGTGTGTCTTCATGCAGTTGTGTTCATCTCTAGTTTTATTAAAGATTACTAAAACCTAGTTAATGAAATTATGAGTGATTAAGGGCTCATTAATCACCACATAATAAGCCTCCATGATAGTAGGAATCAGTGGTTACACGACCAATTAAACATGGTCATTAATGCATTTATAACTGTCACTTGAATAGGTCAAAACCGTTATAAGTTAGTTATGAATCAATCCTAGCTTGATGTTACACTCGTTGATGAGCTAGCCTCTGAGAGGGTTGTTCCCTGAGTGTTCTCACTAAGAGGTTCACTCACTGATGAGATGAACCCTCTGATGGATATTACTCCCTGATGAGAACCTTCAACTTCCACTTTACTCATCCGCTGATAAATACCATTCAGTCCAGAGTATCACTCACTGAAGAGTGAACTCAATGAACTTCATCAGAAATTGAATCAACACTTTAACCACTATCAGAGTCAGGGTATTCAAAGACCTGATAGATGTACACTTTGTACCTCCTGACCATTACCATGTGTGATCGAGACCTTCAATTGAACTAAATTTCCAACAATCCTCCCAATTTGGTACAATTCCTTAGCATGGAAATAAACATAAAACAAAACCGGTGAATAAATGAAAATATCTTGAAGATTGAATTTTCATCTTAGTACATTACACGCTCAAACATTCGAGAATAAGAGTGTTCTAAGAATTGAAACCTCCAACGATTTGAATACTTGAAGATAACATACACACAAAGTTTTCAAACACTTAAATGTTTCTAACACTATTCAAGTCATGTGTCCATATCCAATTCATAAATGTTGTAAGAGCCAAAATTACAAAGCTCCCTGAAGCGGCAAAACCTCAAGATTCACATATGCGGCTCCTCTTTATTCATGCTCATGCCAATCACTTTTCAAAGAATTTAACAATTAAGAAGTAAAGACTTCATCCTCCTTTTCAAAGACGTTCGAACACAACCTTGAGATGTATTATAAAACATGTGCTCGAGCCTCGATCATTAAGCTTTCCCATTGAAATCACCCAAAGTTTCATTCGGAGGAATTGGGCCTCGAATGCTCATCGACTATGGAGGACTTTAAACCTAAAACCAAGTCTCTAGCCAAACTCTTCTTCAGTGATCGCCTAAATTTTGTTGTGACCTAACAAAATCTATAGATACCACCCATTCATGATAAGCTCACGAATCATACTATGCCTGACACCTAAGTGTCTATATTTCCCATTGTAGATCTGGCTATAAGCCTTTGCCAATGTAGCTGCACTATCACATCTGATAGAAATAGGTGCTATAGGTTTAGGCTAAAATGAAATCTCAAGAAGCAAGTTTTTCAACCATTCAGCTTCTTTACCAGCAGCTGCTAGAGCCATAAACTCCGATTCCATTGTTGAACTAGTAATGCAAGTTTGCTTCTTGGATGCCCAAGAAATTGGACCTCCACCAAGCAAGAATACCCAGCCACTGGTAGACATTTTTTTTATAGTGTTACTGATCCAACTTGCATTCGTGTATCCTTCTAATAATCAAGGATAACCAAGATATGAGACTATAATCCATATTTCTCTTCGATACTTCATTACCCTCTCGAATCGCTTGTTAGTGATGAGCACTAGGATTACTAGTGTACCACCGGTTACCCACTACAATAAGCAATATCGTGCGGTACAAGTAATGGCATACGTCATGCAATCAATTACCCTAGAATATTTAAGTTGAGATACACGACCATTACTAGGCTTCAACTTCTCACTTGTATCCATAGGAGTACTCATCGGAGTACAATCAAAGTAATTGAATTTTCTCAAGACCATGAGACCGAGAGATTAAAATTTCTTACTTCCATGTTTAATCCTTATACCAAGGATAACATCGCCTCCCGATGTCCTTAACGAAAACCTTGATGACAAAAATCCTTTGTCGATCAATCGATCTTGATCGGTGCAAAGGATTAGCATGTCATCAACATATAGACAAATGATTAATCTTTATCAAATTCATCAAATTTGCTATATACACATTTGTCACTTGGTTAAGATGATAACCACTAGACAAAATCACTTCATCAAATTTCGATGCTATTGTTTAGGTGTCTACTTTAGCCCATACAAAGACTTAATCACCTGCACACCTTATTTTCATTGCCGTGCATGATGAAGCCCAAGTTGGTTCATATAGACCTCCTCATCCATTTCACCATTTAAAAAGTCGTCTTCACATCCATTTAATGAATAATCAAATTGTGAATTGATGCTAAAGTAATCACCGTCTTATAGTACCGACACGCGCCACTAGAGCATAAGTAACAAAGTAGTCTATCCACGACTTTTGTTTAAAGCCCCGAATGACTAGTCTAGCCTTGAACTTTTTAATAGTTTCATCTACTTTCATTTTCTTTCAAAGATCCATTTGCAACCCGTAGGTTTGTAACGGTGGTAGATCACCAACACCCAAGTGTTGTTGCCTATGATGGAATCTATTTCATCATTTATTGCTTCTTTCGTAAAGCGGCATCAAGAGACTTTATTACTTCATCAAATATTTTAGGGTTAGATCTAATAATAAATCAATATGAGTATTGGTCAAGCCTCGTTTCTTGTACCTTAAATTAAGTATAATCGAAACTCAGTCCAAATGACTTTGAGTCCTACCATTTTGTTTTTTCTAAGCTCGCTTAGGTTGTTGAACCACAACCTCATCGGGACCTCATCACGACCTCGAAACACCAATGCCATCAATTCCAGTTGCAATCCTCTGACTTGGTCTAGGGATAGATGAGAGTTTATTCTCATCAAAGATTGCATCCTTTGATTCAATTATTGAGTTAATTGAGAAAGATTCATTAGGTTCAATAACATAGAACCTAAAATCCTTGGAATGGGCATATCCAACAAAAATGCATTAAATGCCTCTTTCACCTAAAACTTTTAGCTTTGGACCAAGGAGTCTTACAACATCCCTACAACCCAGACCCTGAGATAGTTCATGTTAGGTTTTCTTTTAGTCCAGAGTTCATAAGAGGTAACCTTATTCCTTTTATTGGGAACCCTATTTAATAAGTAGCAAGATGTTAATATAGCTTAACCCTAGAACCCTTGACTCAACCACGAAAAGGACAAAATAGAATTAACCATCTCCTTCAAGATTACTCTGTTTTCCTTTCAAAGAATCCATTTTGTTTAGGGACCCTTGTTGTAAATCAACTTGATTTAAACACTTTAAATTTATCTAATGTTTCATCCTTAGAATGCAATAAATACACGTAGCAAAACCTAGAAGCATCGTCAATAAAATTCACAAAGTATTTCTTATTCCCAATGAGGAGTAGTATGTAAGTCACATAGGTCACTATGTATCACTCCAAAACATCGGTTAATGTATTTGAAAATGGTTTCTTAGTTATTTTGGTCAACATGCAAGTCTTTCACTTTTCGGTGTCCATATCAAAAGTCGGAGTTAACCCATCCTTGGACATATCTCACATTCTCTTAAAATGTACATGGCCAAGTATAGCATGCCATAGAGTTTATTCATTTAGTTTAGAGGTGGATATAAAGGTGAATTAACAATATTAAGCTCGAACATATGATTACACAAATAGCCAAAACCAATAAATACAACATGTTTAGATAAAACAAACTTATCATATTCAATAGGGTTTTGGCCGTACAATAGCAACGCTTTTCAAATGTACCGATCTAGTACGCTGCTATTTTTTGTCCCACTTAATGTAACGAACTTTCTGCTTTTTGTTCCAATCTACCCATAAGTGACCGCCACCGGAAAAAGTTTGAAACCGCTATGCATCATACTTGACATTTTTATTAAGCGTTTTGGTGTATAATAGCAACGTATTTTTCAAATGTACCGATCTAGTACGCGTACTATTTTTGTCCCACTTAATATAACGATTTTCATTTTCACGGTTTAAGAAAGTGTTGAGGCGTTAAAGGCTTTTGAACTTACGGTTGTTAAGTATGTTAACAGGGTGTAGTTCAACCCGAGATTCGACGATTCTAGATGGTATCCGTTCTTTAAGGTAAACTCGAGACTATTTCATAGTTAACAAATTCATAAATCTCTATTACTTAGCAATTATTTTTATGCGTAATTGTATTGAGCTATTGATGGTACACATGTAGCAGCATGGGCGTCAGATCAAAACAAAGGACATTTCGAGGTAGAAAAGCGATGCTTGTTACTCAAAATGTCATGGTCAGATGCTCTCATGACATGATGTTCACCTTTGTGTATACGGGTTGGGAGGGAACAATGAATGACTCGCAGTATTTTATGATGCTATACTTAGAGCCGAAAACAAGTTTCCAATGCCGATTGGTGGTACGGTTTCTTTTACTTTAACTTGTTATTTTTTCTTAACAAGTTCAATTATTCATAACTCAATTATCCATGTACTTAATTATGTTTGCTTCAATTTTACATTTTAAGATCTGATTAGCAAGTTGTTTGCTAATTTGCTGAGTTTCTGTTAAGTTAGTTATCAAGCATTTATATATTTACATGTAATAGTCACTAGCTAGTTGAATTGGTTATTAAAACCTTATAGTAAGCTGAACCAGTTACTAATAGAGTTAGGGCGTAATTGATTTTATCTAAACCATTTAGTTGGTCATATTATTGTTGTATTTTGATTACGTATGTTTGGGTCGGAGTAGTATTTAAGATCATATATTCTATCTGGCTCTATGCTAGTTCAAGAGAAGCGGCAAAAAGATAGGTTAAACATTATTTCATGGGCAACTATAAGTAAATGTTTCTAAAGGTGATGCATAGCGTTATTTTATCTTTTTCATCAAAACAAAGATGTATTGAATATGACAGTAATGCTTTAGGTTTTGCTTGATTGATATATATATATATCAGTCTTTCTGTTTGGTTAATAGTTTGGCTAACATGTTGAGTTACTCTAACTATGGTATGAGCCCCATGCACTTTGTTAAAAGTGATCATGTCTATCTATGTCAATATTTAGACCAAAAGTTATGTCAATATGTATTATATTTACCAACCTTTTTTCCTTTTTTCAATGAATTTGTTCAGATTATTACTATGTTGTTGATAGTGGGTACCCAAATCTGAAGGGGTTCTTGGCTCCGTATCGGGGTGAACGGTATCATCGTTCTGATTGGCATGGTCGTGGAGGAGTTAGAGGAAAACTTGAGTTGTTCAACTTTATGCACTCGTCGGTTAGGAATGTCATTGAACGAGCTTTGGTGTACTTAAAGCGAGATTTCACATTTTGAAAGATATACCAAACTATCCATTAAGGCGTCAAATGTTGATTCCCATGCTTGTTGTGCATTACATAATTACATTCGAATGGAAGATAGGGTGACAGACTCTTCAACTTATATGGTGAAGATTATCACGAAGTTTCAACGAAGGTTCCAACATAGTTGAAGAAGGAATCCCATTAGACATGAGCAATCACGATGAAATGGTTCAAGAGAAATACAATTGCAAATGAATTGTGGGAAAATATACGAGTCGTCGTGCTAATAGAGGTGCTCGGCGTGATATGGTCATGAGTGGGTTTGTTTAGAGACGGATTTATTGTTTTATGTTGAGTTGTAGTTATTTGAATTTATTTTTCATGTTAGATAATGTTAAATTTTACTTTCTAAACTTTTTAGTCGTGTTAAATTTTACGTTTTGTGTTGAATTTATGTCGAATTTATTGTTTTTATGTTGAATTTAGCGTCATTCGAAGATTTAGTTGGTTAGTTTATAATATTTATTTTTGTGTTTCAAATATGTCTTTATAATATTAGAAATGTGAATAGAGAATTAAGATAGAAAACAACACTACTTGAACATGTTTTCTAGTTTTGCAAAATGGAAAACACAAACGCGTGTTTCTCTAACTAAACACGTTTTCTAAATTTTCAATTGTTTTGTGGAAATAAAACTCCCATCCCTTTTTCTACAAAACAAGAAATAGGAAATGAAGGAAAATGTTTTCCAACTAAACGCAACCTAGGGATTTTGAATGTACGTATAAAAGCCCAAATGAAATGAAGACCTTCAATTTTCACGTTATTTCTCTTTATTATTGTCGAATTTTTAGTTTTAACATTAATGAAAATGACATTTTCTACTAACTTTAATGAAAATGACATTTTTAGTGTTAACCAGATCTTACAACCAAATGAGTCTTTTAGATATCTTGGATCGAGGATTCATAACCGGGAGCATAAACGAAGACTTATCCCACCGTACAAAGCGGGCCGCTTAAAGTGGAAGGTGGCCACATGAGTCTTGTGTGATAGGAATGTCCTCTATAGCTAAAGGGTAAATTCTACATAGTGGCAATTAGACCACCATGTATGAGTCTAAGTGGTGGCCAACTACAAAAGCCCAAGCAAATAGGGTGAAAGTGGTGGAATTGAGAATGCTAAGGTGAAATTGTGGTAAAATAATGTTGGACATGATTCCGAATGGAGTTTATAGAGCGGAGCTTGAAGTTGAAACGATCATCAGCAAGATGAGGGAAGGATGGTTGAGGTGGTTCGGACATGTCAGGAGAAGACCACAGTCAGCAACAGTTAGGAGAGTGGAAGCTCAGGTAGTCGACGGCTTGAGGAGAAGGGGTAGACCGAAACTTAGGTCTGAGGACAGATTGAAGCTTGAGATGAAGGAGCTTCTCTTGTCCGAAGACATGACATGTGATAGGAATGACTGGAGGGCTAAAGTTAGATTAGGAGGTTAGATGGTAGGTCTAGAGTTGTTTAGTTAGTTTCCCTTTTGCTTTTTAGGTGTGTTATAGTAGCCTCTCATTTTCTCATTTAACTTTGCCTTCGCTTTAGGTGAGTGCCTTTTGTTTTGTGCCTTTTCATTTTTTGTTGCCCCGGTAGGTCTTTTTTATTTTTGTCATGTTTCCCTTTGCTTTTGCTCTTTTTTCCCCTTGCTTCTTTTGCTTGCTTGCTTATGTATGCCTTTTTCATTTTTTCTTGTTGTCGTTTCTTTGTGCTTTTGTGGATTTTCTCGAGCTCTTGCTTTTTTTGCTTTGTATTTCATTTGTTGTCATGCGTTGTTGGCCTATATATCTCTCTTCTTTTTTGTTCTTTTTTGATGTTTTTTTTTTTTTTATCTTTGCCCTACGTTGCATGCCTATTTGCCCCTTTGTGTTTCTTTTCTTTTGTTCTTTTTTTATTCATTGCTTCTCTTGTCATGTGTTTTATGCATTCTTATCTTCCTCTCTCATGTTTCTTTGCATTATCATGTCCTTCCTTCTACATGATTCCTCTTTTTTTGATCAATTGCAAACTCATACATTCACTCTGTCAGAGATCTTTTCGGAAGTAGTCTATTTACTTTCGGGTTTACCCAATGGTAGGGTATGATATTTCTACATTCTACCTCCATCTTACTCCACTCGTATGGATTGGGTATCGTTGTTGTTGTTGTTGTTGCCCTTTACTTATTTAAGTTTGTCATTTTGAATACATTAGATTGTGTTTAGTTGGAGAAAATAAAGACTTTATTAGAAGAATTTAAAAAAAAAAAAAAAAACGTGTTATTTTTCTAAAATTTATTTTAGAATAGAAAAATGGTTATAAATAATAATCATTAGAGAAGTGCGATTAGTATTTTTCTACATATATGTTTCTTTACACTTACTTTGTACTTTTATTTTTCTAAAAGGCTTGATCTTAACAGGCTTTTAAACTTTTTAACGGTTTTCTACCTTTTGTTATTTCTAAAAGAAAAATAATTTTTGTGTCTAAAACGTGAACAAAAATTTTAACCTAAAGATTTGATTGGTGTATTTGAAAAAATGATTGGTGTAAAATGGTTAGAGATTATATGTGTGTCTTCATGCAGTTGTGTTCATCTCTAGTTTTATTAAAGATTACTAAAACCTAGTTAATGAAATTATGAGTGATTAAGGGCTCATTAATCACCACATAATAAGCCTCCATGATAGTAGGAATCAGTGGTTACACGACCAATTAAACATGGTCATTAATGTATTTATAACCATCACTTGAATAGGTCAAAACCGTTATAAGTTAGTTATGAATCAATCCTAGCTTGATGTTACACTCGTTGATGAGCTAGCCTCCGAGAGGGTTGTTCCACAGTGTTCTCACTAAGAGGTTCACTCACCGATGAGATGAACCCTCGATGGATATTACTCACGATGAGAACCTTCAACTTCCACTTTACTCATCCACGATAAATACCATTCGGTCCGGTATCACTCATCAAGAGTGAACTCAATGAACTTCATCGAAATTGAATCAACACTTTAACCACTATCGAGTCGGGGTATTCAAAGACCGATAGATGTACACTTTGTACCTCCCGACCATTACCATGTGTGATCGAGACCTTCAATTGAACTAAATTTCCAACAATCCTCCCCAATTTGGTACAATTCCTTAGCATGGAAATAAACATAAAACAAAACCCGGTGAATAAATGAAAATATCTTGAAGATTGAATTTTCATCTTAGTACATTACACGTTCAAACATTCGAGAATAAGAGTGTTCTAAGAATTGAAACCTCCAACGATTTGAATACTTGAAGATAACATACACACAAAGTTTTCAAACACTTAAATGTTTCTAACACTATTCAAGTCATGTGTCCATATCCAATTCATAAATGTTGTAAGAGCCAAAATTACAAAGCTCCCTGAAGCGGCAAAACCTCAAGATTCACATATGCGGCTCCTCTTTATTCATGCTCCTGCCAATCACTTTTTCAAAGAATTTAACAATTAAGAAGTAAAGACTTCATCCTCCTTTTCAGCACGTTCCGAACACAACCTTGAGATGTATTATAAAACATGTGCTCGAGCCTCTGATCATTAAGCTTTCCCCATTGAAATCAGCTCCAAAGTTTCATTCAGAGGGAATTGGGCGTCTGAATGCTCATCGACTATGGAGGACTTTAAACCTAAAACCAAGTCTCTAGCCAAACTCTTCTTCAAGTGATCAGCTAAATTTTGTTGTGACCTAACAAAATCTATAGATACCACCCCATTCATGATAAGCTCACGAATCATACTATGCCTGACACCTAAGTGTCTATATTTCCCATTGTAGATCTGGCTATAAGCCTTTGCCAATGTAGCTGCACTATCACATCTGATAGAAATAGGTGCTATAGGTTTAGGCTAAAATGAAATCTCAAGAAGCAAGTTTTTCAACCATTCAGCTTCTTTACCAGCAGCTGCTAGAGCCATAAACTCCGATTCCATTGTTGAACTAGTAATGCAAGTTTGCTTCTTGGATGCCCAAGAAATTGGACCTCCACCAAGCAAGAATACCCAGCCACTGGTAGACATTTTTTTTATAGTGTTACTGATCCAACTTGCATTCGTGTATCCTTCTAATACTGAAGGATAACCAGTATATGAGAGACTATAATCCATATTTCTCTTCTGATACTTCATTACCCTCTGAACTGCTTGTTAGTGATGAGCACTAGGATTACTAGTGTACCAGCTCAGTTTACCCACTACAATAAGCAACATCAGGTCTGGTACAAGTAATGGCATACGTCATGCAATCAATTACCCTAGAATATTTAAGTTGAGATACAGCCTGACCATTACTAGGCTTCAACTTCTCACTTGTATCCATAGGAGTACTCACTGGAGTACAATCAAAGTAATTGAATTTTCTCAGCACCATGAGACTGAGAGATTAAAATTTCTTACTTCCATGTTTAATCCTTATACCAAGGATAACATCAGCCTCCCCGATGTCCTTAACGAAAAACCTTGATGACAAAAATCCCTTTGTCAGATCAATCTGATCTTGATCAGTGCAAAGGATTAGCATGTCATCAACATATAGACAAATGATTAATCTTTTATCAAATTCATCAAATTTGCTATATACACATTTGTCAGCTTGGTTAAGATGATAACCACTAGACAAAATCACTTCATCAAATTTCTGATGCTATTGTTTAGGTGTCTACTTTAGCCCATACAAAGACTTAATCAGCCTGCACACCTTATTTTCATTGCCAGGCATGATGAAGCCCTGAAGTTGGTTCATATAGACCTCCTCATCCATTTCACCATTTAAAAAAGTTGTCTTCACATCCATTTAATGAATAATCAAATTGTGAATTGATGCTAAAGTAATCACCGGTCTTATAGTAATCGACACGTGCCACTAGAGCATAAGTAACAAAGTAGTCTATCCACGACTTTTGTTTAAAGCCCCGAATGACTAGTCTAGCCTTGAACTTTTAATAGTTTCATCTACTTTCATTTTCTTTTCAAAGATCCATTTGCAACCCGGAGGTTTGTAACGGTGGTAGATCACCAACACCCAAGTGTTGTTGCCTATGATGGAATCTATTTCATCATTTATTGCTTCTTTTCGAGCGGCATCAAGAGACTTTATTACTTCATCAAATATTTTAGGGTTAGATCTAATAATAAATCAATATGAGTATTGGTCGAAGCCTTGTTTCTTGTACCTTAAATTAAGTATAATCGAAACTCAGTCCAAATGACTTTGGAGTCCTACCATTTTGTTTTTCTAAGCTCGCTTAGGTTGTTGAACCACAACCTCATCGGGGACCTCATCGACCTCGAAACACCAATGCCATCAATTCCGGTTGCAATCCTCTGACTTGGTCTAGGGATAGATGAGAGTTTATTCTCATCAAAGATTGCATCCTTTGATTCAATTATTGAGTTAATTGAGAAAGATTCATTAGGTTCAATAACATAGAACCTAAAATCCTGGAATGGGCATATCCAACAAAATGCATTAAATGCCTCTTTCACCTAAAACTTTTAGCTTTGGACCAAGGAGTCTTACAACATCCCTACAACCTGCACCTCGAGATAGTTCATGTTAGGTTTTCTTTTAGTCCGAGTTCATAAGAGGTAACCTTATTCCTTTTATTGGGAACCCTATTTAATAAGTAGCAAGATGTTAATATAGCTTAACCCTAGAACCCTTGACTCAACCACGAAAAGGACAAAATAGAATTAACCATCTCCTTCAAGACTGCTGTTTTTCCTTTCAAAGAATCCATTTTGTTTAGGGACCCTTGTTGTAAATCAACTTCAGATTTAAACACTTTAAATTTATCTAATGTTTCATCCTTAGAATGCAATAAATACACGTAGCAAAACCTAGAAGCATCGTCAATAAAATTCACAAAGTATTTCTTATTCCCAATGAGGGAGTAGTATGTAAGTCACATAGGTCACTATGTATCAGCTCCAAAACATCAGTTTCACGTATTTGAAAATGGTTTCTTAGTTATTTTGGTCAACATGCAAGTCTTTCACTTTTCAGTGTCCATATCAAAAGCTGGAGTTAACCCATCCTTGGACATATCTCACATTCTCTTAAAATGTACATGGCCAAGTATAGCATGCCATAGAGTTTAATCATTTAGTTTAGAGGTGGATATAAAGGCTGAATTAACAATATTAAGCCTGAACATATGATTACACAAATAGCCAAAACCAATAAATACAACATGTTTAGATAAAACAAACTTATCATATTCAATAGGGTTTTGGCCGTACAATAGCAACGCACTTTTTCAAATGTACCGATCTAGTACGCGATACTATTTTTGTCCCACTTAATGTAACGAACTTCGCTTTTGTTCCAATCTACCCATAAGTGACCGGCCTGGGAAAAAGTTTGGAAACCCGCTATGCATCATACTTGACATTTTTATTAAGCGTTTTGGTGTACAATAGCAACGTACTTTTTCAAATGTACCGATCTAGTACGCGTACTATTTTTGTCCCACTTAATATAACGATTTTCATTTTCACGGGTTTTCGTCCGCTTTTGTCCGTTTTGTTCGTTTTGCACATTTTCACACGCTTTGCATGTTTTAATCCGTTCTCACATATTTTGTTCGTTTTACACATTTTCATTCGTTTACATGTTTTCGCCTTGTGATAAGAGTGACTCACTTCATTTGAACGCTTTTGCACGTTATCGTCCATTTTCGCACGTTTCGTCCGTTTCGCCCGCTTTTGTTCGTTTCACGCATTTTATTCGTTTTACATGTTTCGCCTTGTGATAAGAGTGACTCACTTCCTTTGAACGCCAGACGTTATCGTCCATTTTGCACGCCGTCCGTTGTTGCCCGCTTTGGCCCGTTTTGTTCGTTTTACGCATTTTATTCGTTTTACATTTTTTCACCGGTTTTGCGATGTTTGTCCATTTGTAAAAGCGTAAAATGTGCAAAACGGATGAAAACGCAAAACGGCCGAAAACATGCAAAGACAGACAAAAACGTGTAAAATGGACGAAACGTGCAATAATGGATGAAAACGCAAAAACGCTTAAAAACTTGTTAAAACAGGCGAAAACATATAAAATAGACGAAACATGCTAAAATAGCCTAAAGCGTGTAAAGGCGGCGAAAATGTGTAAAACATGCAAAAGCGGACAAAACGTGCCTAAATGTAGAAAGCGCGCAACGTGCAAAATGGAAATAATGTGCAAAACGGTGAAAACATGTAAAACGAATGAAAATGCGTAAAACGAACAAAACGTGTAGAACGGATGAAATCATGCAAAACGTGTGAAAATGTGCAAAATGGACGGCGTGCGAAACGAACGAAAGCGTGCAAAACGGATGAAAACGTGTGATAACGTGCGGCGTGTAAAACGGACAAAAGCGTGCAAAGCGGACAAGAACGTGCGAAAATGGGCAAAAAATTATTTGGTGCGGTTAAACAAGTTTGATGGGGTAGATTGGTACAAAAGCAGAAAGTTCGTTACATTAAGTGGGACAAAAATAGTACGCGTACTAGATCGGTACATTTGAAAAAGTACGTTGCTATTATACGGCTAAAACCCTATTCAATAAATTGTTTATAACCACAATTATTCAAAAGACTACTAGAAACCAAAGTTTTCTAATATTTGAAACATGTAAAACATTAAACAAATGCTTCCATCTTTACACACATGGATTCTTTGCACTGAGCCAACCCATCACGCAACATCATCATCTGCACAAAAGTATGACTATATATATATATATATATATATATATATATATATATATATATATATATATATAGGGAAGGATCAATAAGAAGAATAATTAAAATGAGAAGGGTAAGAAGTTCTAGCCACACATTTTAATATGGGAGGAAAATTTGAATGAAGATGCATCTAAAATGAGTGGTTGTGGTTACTTCCTATCCTTCTTATTTTTATTATTCTTCTTATTTGATCCTAACTATATATATATATATATATATATATATATATATATATATATATATATATCTCTATATTATATATAACGGGAGGCGTTACGTAGATAATGCCACGTAACGCCACCTCATTGCCCAGTAATTCATTATTAGCCATGTCATCACATTCTTGCCATGTAAGCATTTTTAAAATTTATTTTTAAAAATTGTTGTCCACCTAGGCAACTACTTGAGGTATTAGAATCGGATATTTTAAAAAGTGAAGGTGGATTGATTCGAACTTGGGTCTCTTACTCCACAACAAACACCTCAACCATGGATCTAAGCCATCAGTTGTGATGGATGATACAAACGAAAATTAATAACTAGAAAACTTTAACTTATTAAAGGAATTAAAAAATTTATATTCGCTTTTTGAAAACTCGATATTATCTCTACCACACTTGTGAAACCCTAAAACATGATCCCACCTCACACAAAAAGCGAAATTCAACAAACGTGTTTGTAAATTTTGTTTTTATAAAAATTAATTCAACCATTGATTATTTATGGTTCACTTTTGTTTGTCCCTAATTTCATTAAATTAAATGATTTAGGGTTCATGACTTCATGTGAATACGGCAAGAGAAGACATCCAAAAGCTTATATATCTTGATACATCAATGTTCATGACCAACGAGACACAAATTATGCAGGTAAGTCTAGATTGATTTGATTTTGATTGTTGTAAATAGGTGTTTATAGGATTAAAAAATCACGTTCTTTTGGTTATAAGGTTATCTGTTTGATTATTTTCATAAGCACAAAGATTGGTATGACCCATAGAACAAGCTTCTTGAAGTGACATTCTCATCTTCCTCATAAAGCTTATTTTCTTTAATTGCGACTTGATACCGAGTACACAAGGAACACCGAATGACAACGATCCAAATAATACAATTGTCGATAATTTGTTTCATTACGAACATATATTACATTATGAAACATAATGTTGAATGTTTGAAGTTTTTCTATGCACGGTATTTTTGGCGGGTTGGATCCTAACGTTCTTGATGAACATCTTAAGTCGGTGTTTAGTAGTTTTAGTGGTTTGATTAGTTAAAAGTGCATTCAATAGTTTTAAATTAGTAATTAGAATCATTTTAAGGATTACATAAGCTTGGATTCTTGATTTGCTTTGAAAAAATTGAAAAACACTCCTAAAGGAGTGTTTGGATCAATGGATAATTTTGTGATTTATCTCTGCATCGCTTTTGTTACATCCTATTGTTTGCTTCTACTTATTTTGTAAACATTATTAACAAATGTTGTGTAACTTTCGTAGGTATACAAATACCATCTGGCCAGAACTTGGACAACATGCTATGAAGTCCTGATGTCCGCACTGGAATTCGTTGCCTAACTGGAAAATAAGAATAACCCAGTATGATCTCAGGATTTTTTTATTCGATTATTATAATTTAGATTCTGTAATAGCCAAAGTTCTCGGTTAGTGCATGTTCAAGGTATGGGCGTGGGTGGTACATTGGATGGACCTGAATCAAGGCGTAGCGTAAGCAACATTTTAAAAACAATCAACTTGACTTAACGTTTCTTTGAGTTCGTGTAGTCGTCATATTTTAGTCATATTATAAATCTTGAAATGAATGAAAACGTAAAACATATACGGATCGAGTTAACGCTGCTCTTTATGTTACAATAATAACCATAATGATGACTCACATAAGTTGATTATTGAACATCGATCACGGCAATCTATCGATTTAGTGCATTTTTTGTAACTAATTATGGGTCAACGCTTAAAAACACAAAGCGAGTTCAAGTCATGGGATGCAACGGATTCGATAACATGTCGGTACATTCGGTGTTTACTATGCAAACAGTACAAGATTCACGTGACTATATGTTTTTAATGGCCTTTCATCGGTTACATTTGGTGATATACGATATATCACTTTTTAAGGACTCCACTTCATTGCCGGACATACCATACGATATATCCGATATACTATTAATATTGATAGCATTACCTTATTGGGAAACCAAACACGAAATACGATATAATATCGATATTGATCATTAATGTGACGTGATGGGGAGACATTACGCTTTTCTCATACAAATAAGAAGTTGGAGCTAAGAATTAGTGCTACTCGAATTTTCCTAAAAGTCGTTTACTCGGTTCACTTGCAAATAAATCTTCAAAAAGGCGTAGCTTTTTGGTTCAGAGTTTTGCTTTTGTGCCGTAATCTAACTATCTACTTTAGTGAGTTTTACTACATCGAGAAGAGAAGCATACTGAGGTTGAAACCACAATCGATAATAATGGCAGTGGAGTTATAATATGACAAGCAAGTTAATGGCTTGGTCACCAACCTATGTCGCATTACATACTTTAAAGTCCGACCCATACATCTTTAATTTACCGGTTATGTTGCGTCTCATATAGTATAACAAAGAGTTATGCTTATTTCAATGTAAGCATGAATAACAAAAAGCATTGAGTGAGTAAAGGATATAGGAGGGTAGTGGAATTTATCATTTGAAATTGTCAACTTTTGGATCTATCAAGGCTATAATTATTCGCAAAAGTAGGACCTTGGATACCAAAAGCATGGAATTGATCTTTGTAGACTTACCTACTCGTCGGTATGTGGATATGGATATAATTCCAACCATCCGTGTTGACATGATTCAAGGCACTAAAATCTACCATTATCTGTCTCAAAGCATGTCAGAAATTACTTATTTATTAGCATAAAGATTAGATAGATGTATATAATGGAAATTTTTGTAGGTACCCCGATATTACAGAGATGTTTGCTGAGCGTCGTTGTGTTTGCTGTGACAATTGCAACTGTAGTTTGAAAAGTGGGGCTAAATTTGCTAATGGAATGATGTGAATTGGTGATCAATTATGTTTTACTCATCACCTGTTCAGTAACAATTTTGTTTTGGAATGTACACGTTTATCAGTATATAATTTAGAAAGTTTTGTTTTAATTAGAAGTTCAAAACGTTTCAGTCACACTGTAGTTCAAATGAAGTTTCATATGTGCAGGAAGATCGGGCATTAGGTTGGACTGGATGTGAAGGCGAAAATAGCACTCGAGGCGACAATAGGGTTGCGATATTTACATGATCTTGCGATCCTCCAATCATACATAGAGATTAAAACAAACAATATCTTACTAGACCAAAGATTAGTTGCTAAAGTTCTTTGATTTTAACCTATCCAAGCCGTTGAGTGATGCTAACGGGACTTATATTACCACTCAAGTCAAAGAGACCATGGTTAGTAACACTTGAATTATCCATTACACTTCAAATGCTATATCCTAGCTCTTTTTATGTTGTGTGATGATAATCATAACTAGATAATGACATCTTTTCGGTTGATGTAGGGATACATGGATCCTGAATATTACATGACTCAACAATTAACTGAAAAAAGTGACGTTTATAGCTATGGAGTTGTGATGTTGGAGCTAATAACCGCAAGAAACCCAATTGAGAAAGGCAAGTACATCGTGAGGGAAGTGAGACAAGCGATGAACAAGGAGAAAGAGCTATATTACCTACACAATTCGTATTTATTAGCCAAAGGTGAAGGATCTCGAATGGGAACTCGCAAATAGATGACCAAATGCAACGGTCAACCAAGCAATTGGTGGTCCAACCACCAACTCAAATATTGGTATGGTGCAAATTCACCCAATATTCTTGCAATGCATGAGAAGGTAGCTTCGGTCCGATTTGCGGGGGAATGGCCCTGGGCGAGGAGTTCTGAGATGTGGCTCTGAGTTCAACATCTTTTACTCTTATTTTCTGTAATTATATTTAATATATAGCATATATGGATTAGAGGTTGCACTTTTAACCGTTTACTTATAAATGGGTGATATGGGTTATGTTTTATATCTAATGGGTAAAAACCGATAGCTATAAAAGAAACATGTCAAATGGGTGAAGAGATTTAACGTTGCTCACTATATTCTTTGAAGTTTCATTTAAAATAAAATCCGGACAACAAGTTATTACAAATATTTTCATTGACACATGACCCTTAAGGGGTTAACAATAAGTATTCATGATTCAATATAACTCGGATAAACTTTTAATATACTTAGGAATGAAGAGAACACTCGGAGTAAGAAGCATCTTTACAATCCTTGCAATACTTGGCCTTACCTATCTTTTACCCTTGAATTTCAATATTTCATTGCTTTTTGTTATATGTTTAACGTCTAAACCAAGCGATATAAATCTTATAATTTAGTATGCAATTTTCTTTCACATTAATTAAGTGTGTTCCAAAGTCTTATAAGAGGGTGTCAAAGGTAATTGTTGATGCCACTATTGTACAAGCGCGACCAACGTCACAAAGAAGAGAGTGTTATGTGATTGTTTACAAAGGCACTTAAATCATGAAATTTTTGTGTTCTTTCTTCTTACTTATTTGGTTATTATAGGAGAAATAAGTTATAGCAGGAGTTCTATAAGTCTAAACTCTAAGTTTTAAGTTGCAAGTTTATGGTTTTCTCAAACCATTCACCAATACACAAGATTAATCTTGAATAAAAGCGTATGGTGAGAATTGTGCAAGGCTTACTTCATGAGCTTATTAAATGGATGCCTCTTTCATGCTTGGTTTCATATTGCGAGCAATGTTTTTTACCTATGCGATCGTGCCCACTAATTATAATGTGGTCGTTGAACTTGAAACTAAGAAAAAGATAAAAAGAAAAGAGCAAAAGCAACCAAGACAATAATAATTTCTTTCATATTGCATATATAAAAGTAATCATAGATTATTATAAATATGTAGAATATATAATGATCTAAAAGCGTTTTCTATAATTTTGCTAATACCAACTAATTCTAAAAGGACTAAATTGGGTAACCTATAAAATGCAACAACGATTGCTATTTATGCAAACCGGAGTTTTCTTTGCAATTGAAGGATCGATGGGGTTGAATGGAGTAATTTGGCTTTACAACATTGTATTGTACATCCCACTTGATCTCAACAAGTTCTTTATTAGATATGCTATAAGTGGTAGAGTGTGGGATCCGGTTATTGATCAATGGGTGAGTAAAATGCTAGCCGAGTGTTTGATACAAGTTCGTAGCGTTCGAGTTAGATACTTGAAATATATTTTGTTTCTTCTTGGTTGCTTTCACCGGAAAATGAACTTTGGGAAGGAAGATCGTGAACTTAAATGGGCTCAAGCACAAAGAACACTACAATTTGGACCCACGTAAATGCGATATGTTGAGCATAACAACCACGGTGAACTTAATCAAATGGTGAGGATGAAAATGCCAAGCAAAGATGACACGGTACACTACTATTCTTTTCACTCTATAGAACAATAGTTTAGACTAAAACATCTATATAAAAATATGAGGTTTCTACTATCTAAGGAAATTATATATAGTTTTGGCAATACACGTAAATCAATTATTTTCGATACATTGAATGAATGTTTAATGGTGCGATCTGCTAGAGTTGCTTATCTTTGAAAGGTCATGTGGAATCGGTTGTAAAGTTGAAGAACATCGACATCGATACTATTCAACAATCATACATAGTTTGAGGAGCACATCATACATAATGCTCCCGACTTCCATCCGGGCACATAGTATTAAGTAGCATCTCTTCTACTAAGAAATGGAAGCGGCAAAGAAAGAACCGGTGAAGCTTACGAATAGGTGCGATCACTTGGTGATCAGTTGCGATCCCTTTGGCTAATCGGTCTTTGTTACTTTGGTCGATCGGTCTTTGTCACTTTGGCTAATCGATGTCTGATCACTTTGGTCGATCGAGTGCGGTCACTTTGGCTTATCAAGGAACTATTAAACGAACTGGGTTTGATTTGAGTTCGACCTAAATATCCGACCTTGGTGTCCATGAAGCTATTGCGTTGGATGACAAATTGCCATCTCAAAATACTTCCGCTAATGAAGCTCTTGGCTTGGATGGCAAATTGCTTTCTCAAAATAATTACGCCAATGTATATCTCGGGTTGGATGTCAATTTACTATCTCAAAATAACTCGCTCATGAAGCTCACGGGTTGGATGTCAAATTACTATCTCAAAATAATTACGAGGTGAACCTCTCGGGTTGGATGGCAAATTACTATCTCAAAATAATTACATTAATCTTTGCTCCGGGGTTAGATAGCAGATTACTAGCCCAAAATAATTCTACGAATGAAGCTCTCCGGTTGGATGAAAAATTAACTTCTCAAGATAATTACGCTAATCAAGACATTGACGAAGCGCGAAAACTTTCTCTGTCATCACAACCATCTTCTTCTTTAGTAGTTGTAAGTTTCGATTCCATGCTTTGCTTCATATATTCACAGATATATTTCAAACTCTAATATATGTGGCATTTGAACTACACCCGTTTAGGCAGACTCATTGGTGACTTTATCTTTGCTCTTTAAGAGCGTTTTCAAAACAGGCCAATTGTTGAGTTTGAGATTGCGGCCCAAGAACAAATGAAAATCATGGAATTACGTCTTCAGAAGCTTTTCTCGAACATCGAAGTTTCTGCTTCAACTCAAGTCCAGTCCACTGTTGAGAAAACGTATCCATGTTTATTTCATAACTCTAATCTGGATTCATGTTTAAATCTGTACGAATCCAGATTTGTAATTTGGTCGTTCTTGAAGTGGTATCTTTACATCTCTTTTCAATACTGAAGTTTACCGCCATGATATTTATACAATTACAAATTCATATATACATCTTTTTCTTCTTTTTTTATTTTTACAACCACCAGACGAAGGAATAAGTGGTCATGATCACGCTCAACAACTGATCGTAGGTCCAACACATGTGAAGTTTTATTTTATTGTGTTGATATATTGTGAACTAATTATAGCATGCTCACCCATTATTGAATCCTAAAAGTAAGTTAACTTTTCATTTTGGATAATACCTACCGTTTTTGACTTGTCCTATTGACTGAAGGAAGCAATCACAATTGTGATATTTGCGATACCTAGACCGACATATCAAAACTTGCGATACCCGAAACAATTGAATGGGATGCGACTTCATTCGTAATGACATAATCCAAGCCTTCATTCGAATAGAATTTCAACGTGTGTAGTGAAACCATTATATTCTTGAGGTAGTAAGTATCGTTTAGCCATCTTATAATAGGTCATGTATTGTGGTGAGTATCCTTAAAGCTTTATTTATTGTGATTAAAACAATTGCATATGCGGTTGGACTGTGATGTCTGAGATACACTACGTTCTTGAAGCTTAACTACCAGCTTGGTCGAATAGAATTTCAACGTGTGTAGTTGAACCATTGCATTCTTGAGGTAGTAAGTATCGTTTTAGCCATCTTATAACAGGTCATGTATTGTGAGTGAGTATCCTTAAAGCTTTATTTATTGTGATTAAAACAATTGCATACGTGGTTGGACTGTGAAATTGATATGATGTACGAGATACACTACGTTCTTGGCACACCATATTGGATACATTTTCCTGTAGTGTTTATTTTTGTTTGATGCAGTGTTTATTTTTTGTTTTTCATGCCAATGCATTTTTAAGTATTATTTTGCTAAAGTTGATTATTTTTAGTTCGCATGTTATTTAGAGGATATGGGTATTTTTTTATAATTTTTTACCTCATCAGTTGGACGTAAGATTGGATCCACTATAAATATCATTTAAGCTTATTATCTTTCTCATTGGATTGAAACATGCGGCCTATAGTGATGTGGTTACACGCATGATTCGCCTGCTTACTTCAAGCTTGAAGTGGTTTGAAGTTATCGATGGAGTATTAGGAATTTAAAGATATGACCATGCTTTGTTGAAATGCGGGGAATGCTATTGATCACTATAACTCATTCAACCGACGGTTCACGAAGCGCCTATAGGCAATTTCTATTATCTTTTAGTGATGCAAATTTAATCTTATATAGTGTAATCTTGGAATTATTTTATTAAATGACATGAGCCTTCATTGATAGAATTGGATTCTCCAATTTAATATGAAAAAATACAACGACCATGTTAGTTGTTTATAGACATTGTCATTTATCTTATGCTTTTAGAGCGATAACTAACTATCTCACAATATATAAACCACACAAGTTTATCTCACTAAATTCATCTCACATGCTTATAACACGACTTAAAAACAAACCTAATTGGTGCGGACATTATCACATAACATGGAATATTTATGCACAAAGCCTCTTATATATAGATACTATTATTATCACTTTATCTAACTAATAATCTTCTCATTTTAAAGCATGTATATAGAAAACAATATTTTTCAAGCAAGGAAGAATGTGCAATACACAATATAGACATACAAAGTGAAAAACAGAGGATTAACACTTTATCTAACATGGAGTATTTGGTAGGGGATATTATCACGTAACATGGATTATTGATGCACAAAGCCTCTTATATATAGACACTATTATTAACACTTTATCTAACTAATAATCTTTCCATCTTAAAGCATGCATATAGAAAAACAATATTTTTCGAGCAATGTAGTCTTATTTTCATAGAAATTGTAGATGAAATAGTTCTAAAAACAAAGTATGACTCTATTTAGTAAAATAATTTAACAATTACCGTTTCGGAAAAAGCCCACTTTCAAAACATTTCTTATCAACCTTCTTACGATAAAGAAAAATATGTTAACAATAATTATAAGTCATGCCCGCCTATTGGTGGGCTTTGAAATCTAGTATATATATATATATATATATATATATATATATATATATATATATATATATATTGCCACGTCATAATGCCACTTGGCATCCCATAATGTCATGTCATATTTCCATGTCATCATAGCATGCCACCTAAGCAGTGTTTTCTATTTATAATTTTCGGATTCTTTTTTTTCAAAAAAAAGCATTCTGCTGGATTCAAACTTGAGTTGTGCATGTATTTGACATTCATCTTAACCACTACACCAACATGTTACTTGGTATTTATTTTGAAACTTATAATTTATAAAGGTACCTCGCATTGCATTCCCTAATACATATTCATATATCTGTAAATTATATACATATCTACAGGCCCTAATTCTTCGATACATATCTATTCCTAATTATAGTCACAAATTTGTTAATATCCGACTTTTATTTGTTCATCACCAAAACCCTTCCTCAGCCCTAATCCCATGCAAACATTCTCACACACGTTTGATAAGTTTATTCATATTGATTTTTTTAACCGATGTCATGTATCAATATAATAACAATTGTGTTTATTTTAATTTTGTAAGTTTATTCAGCCATGCAGTTGTCTTCTAAGGTATGTAATTATTCTCACGTATGTTTGGTTATATCATTCATGTTGAATTTTGTTTATTGATTGCATGTATCAATTTAATAGCAATTGTGTTTATTTTAGTTTTTTGTAAGTTTATTGTTTTTATGACATTGCTTTGTTGTGAAAAGTATATGAAAAGTGAGGGAATAAAAAGGTGCAAATATTTTATAAATGGGAGTAAGATCATCGAAGGTGTTTCAGGTGTTAAAAAGGATGTTAGGTCGTCTTGGGAGGTGTCGGCTGAGAAGTTTGTGAAAAGTAGGTTTGGGGATAGGGAAAAAGGTTGGAGATTTAATGAGCGGAATGATTTTAGTGAACGAAATAGGAAGTTGTATGTATTAGTTGATCGAATGATATAGTGATTGTTTTATAGAATTTGTGTAGTACGAAAACGTAGCATAAAGACGTTAGGATAAGATTTATATGTGATTGAGTTGATGCATAGGATTTCTAAGTGTTTTAGCATAAGTAATTAAGTTTGTTAACGGACATAATATATAGCAATTCACTAATGAGACCTAGAGATAAGACATGGTTTATATATACGTGTTTTAGCGGAGTGATTGAGTTAGTCCATGGTCGCAAACTATTTAAAACCCAGAAAAAAGCCTTTTGAATATTAGTGTTTTAGGCCCTCTAGATGTTATGATTATATAAAATAGTACTTTTTCACTTCGTATTTGTGTAGTAAAGAATTTGAGAGTAGTGAGAGTGGTTGGGCACTTCCTTGGTTAGTTAAGCCGGCAAGGCAGATGGATTCGAGTTAAAAGTATATGAAAAGTGGTAAGGAAAAAAATAGGCAAATTTTTTTGTAAATAGGAGTAAAATTGTTAAAGGTGATTCGGATGTTAAAAAGGATGTTAGATCCTCTTGGGAGATGTGGGCTGAAAAGTTTGTGAAAAGTAGGTTTAGGGATAGGGAAAAAGGTGGGAACTTGATGAGCTTTATGATTTTAGGGAACGAAATAGGAAGGTTTTGGAAAACGGTAGGAACTGTGATGAGCGGAGTAATTTATGTTAAAGAATGAAAGGAGACGAAGATAATGGGAAGTTTGTGGAAAAAGTTATGAAATTTGATGAACAAAATAATGGGAAGTTTGTGAAAAGGTGGTCTTGAGAGTAGGGAAAAAGGTAGGAGCTTTAATGAATGGAATGATTTTAGGGAAAGTAGGAAAATATCTGACGATGAATAGGATTTTTAAAGTTAATAGGTTGAGAACCCGAAGTGGTGCAAGATTTAGAAAGGAAATGATAGATTTGATAAGGATATTGGTGTGGCGCGAAATGGAAACGAGTTTCATAAATTTAATAGGCAAGACGAATGGGGAAAAGGTATGGAAAGAGCCGAATGAATCAAGTATGACGACAATGGTTGGTGAATATGTGTATAGAGTTAGGCCTGTACTGGCTACATTATCAGCAAACAGAAGGGAATTTTACATTTGTATCTTAAAAAAGGTATCAATTTAAGTGTAAATAATAGAAGGAAAAAGATAAGAAATGGTTTGATAAAGTATTGAAATTGGCCAATAAAATCAGGTTAACATTTAAAGAAATCTCTAAACACGATCTTTTTATGGTTGTTGATAGTAGGCCTCACCAGTGTTTAGTTCTTGATGCTTCACCTCTAGAAATGGTTAATATTTGGGAACTGGGTCGAGTAGTGACTAATTGAGATGAAGGGGCTCCTCTTTCGTTAGCTTTGGATAAAGTTATGGATCTCAAAATTTGGGTGCTATAATTAGGTCGGCGTATTTCTTTGGTGATCAGGGGTTGTACTTTGTGCCAATATTTCTGCACCACTTAGCGGGGTTGTAAGTAAATCAAATGCTGATTCGATTGAGTTGAATGAGATTGAGTTGAATGAGGTTCGGTCTGGTAAGATTATGATGCAGTTTTTGGTATCTTCTGCATAAAATAGTTGTAGGGTTATTGTTGGTTTGGTTGCTTCACGAGTGGGATTGAAGGAAGTGACAATTGGTGGGCCCATGATCCTTGTGTTGCGGAGTGAATGGACAGTCGTGTACTCAATTAGTTGAGATTCCTGAATATTACAATACTAAATCTATCTTTGTTACGCATTTGACACAGGTTGCCGCCCTTAATTTTGGGATTTTCTATAATGTGCAGTATGTTAATATGTATAACATATTCATTGTCCAGTTGCAGGTATGTCATTTCATTAGTAAATTTGTTATTTTCATGCCTCATCTTTGCGGTGGTGTTCAGTTAAATATATTAACGTTATTTCTATTTGGAAAGACTTTCAAGCTATGATGGGTGATTCCTTCTGAGACGTTCGCTGGTTTTGCCCCACAACATCAACGTAAATTATAGTCTTTTTTAAATTTTAGCTATACATTGGTAAGTGAAAGTGACAAGTGGTTTTGGATGTGGTGTTTTGTTGCAGCAAAACTATGACACTCTATCATCTAAGTCAGAGTCGTCAAAAGTAGAGAATCGGGTTTTCCTTATACCCAGGTATCACAATAGATGCAAAATGGCCAGGTCGAGTAAGTTGAGAATTGGCAGATGGATCAATTGATTTCAGCCTTTAAATTTGTGTTTTATTTGTGAATTAGAGTAAAGCTGGTGAGATTTGGACACCTTGCATGGCTACTTCCCTTGATGCACATGTAAAGGGTGATTTGTGTTGGGATTTGACAAGGCTCAAACGTCTTACTTGAGTGTTCTTTTTGTCATTGGTATTCTGCAGACCAAAATATATATGTTCGAGCTGCTGAAGATTATTTGAATCGTGTTACAACTGCAACTGGTGGTATCATGCAAACATTGGTCAACGGAGTTATAGATGAGGTCATTATGTTCTACTTTATGCAGCTATCTAAGTAAAACTTAAATGTAGTGCTTAGATGAGAACTTAATCTCTGTTTATAAGCTTCTGCCTGACAGAAACCTAGAGGACAAGTTACATGGTAAGTTTTCTTTAGGAAACAAAAGCACTCATGTTCATTGCAAGTTTATCTAGAAACATGTAATGATTTCTTTTATTACTTTTTAGTATAGGAATATCAAATGATAAATAGGTTTTGTCGTGTGAAATAAGATTAAATATAGTCATTGGAGTCACTAAAACATCGGAATATTTGAATAAGGAATGTCCGAGGCGGTTATTCATCGCTACATCAAGTCTCCTAAGATTATTCTCTCGACAAATCGAGTCTCGTGTTCGTGCCTATACAACATGGTATCGGCAATGACTATTAGATGATGTGATTTAAAATTATGGATTTTGCTTATACAACGTGATATGTGTAATACCCTTATGAGGGTGTTTTGGAGTGCTGATATCAGACTTTTTAATATGCTAAAAAAATAAGCATACTTTTTAGCATTTATTTACTCTTAATATAAGCCGTTTCATTAACTACTTATTTGCTTGATAGAATTTGCATTTAGAAAAAGAAATCCAAAACACCCTTCAACTGTGCAATAAGCAACAAAGATTAAGCAATGACGTTTTCTATTTGTTACATTTGCAGTGTGAGATATTGCATGCTCTTTGTGCTGCGCTAAGTTGAAGAGGAAATGTCCCTTTTGCTGCACGCCAATCGGTATCAATGACAACCGTTGTCGAGGTTTACAGTGACAAGAGTAGGCATGAACAAACGTACGCACATGCCGCTTGCAATTTCCCTCACCCGTCATGCTTTTTTACCGGTTCTTACAAGAATCTGTACCTTCACTTTAACATCCAACACCACCTGCCGAAGAGGATGATTTCGATCTCTATCTTAGGTTAATGAGGTGATGAAGTGGAAAAGGTTGATTTTTATTTGTCTATTCCCCACAGACTGTTGCTTCTCAACAAACAAAAACAATTGATAACCGGTACGCAACATTCACGATGGTGGCTGTATAAACTTTTGGATGTTGTTATACACACCGTCCCCATCTTAACACGACTGCAACAGAAGCAAAATCGTCATCTAAGATGACAATATATGAGTTTTCCTTTGCCACCTCAGTCCTTTTTATTCCCATCGGCAGTCCAACATCAGCTTTTTTTAGAGCTGGTACATCGTTTGTACCATCTCCTGTGACTGCAACCACGTTACCTTTCTTTTTCAAGAACTGAACCATTAGAAGCTTGTCAAAGGGAGATGATCTTGCCATCACTTTGATAATGTCAACCTTTTCCATTATCTCCTCATCTGTGTAATTACGAAATACCTCACCTTCAATAACTTCCTCTTTGCTTACCTGTTGACCAGCTTCAAGTATCCCACATTTTGTGGCCATGGCTTTTGCTGTGAAAACGTTTACTCCGATTATCATCTTAATCCCCACACCAGTTGACCTGCAAGCGTCAATAGCTTCCTTTGCCCATATAGTCTGCAAGAGGTTAACTTGAGTTCCTTTGGTGACTAAATTAAATAGCCACCATTTTATCGAGAGCATCCGAAGTTGATTTTGCAGTACGGGCTGCTCTGATTTTATACATAGGTTTGGAAGCTTCGATCTATGAGCCTAATGGTTATATTGAGATGGTACATTTTTTATCGCCATTTCTGCATTTTCCTCTTATTGATGGATACCATTATGATAATTTAGTATAAAGCTATGTTGGAGCAAGATAAAAGGTATGCTTGAACTGAAGCTGCTAAGTGTTTTAATCTAACCTAGGGATGAGTTTAACATTCACATGTAAGAAAGGATTATTATATGATTAACTTAAACAATGAGATGATACAGTGGTTGGTTAGGTAAAAAGGTAAGGGTTAAGTTGATATTTTACACATTAAAACTGGCTGGTTTGGGTTAAACCTGAAACGAATAGTGTCCAATGATATAAATTATGAGCATATAATCAGTGTGTCAAATCTTATAAAAGTAAAGATTCTTTAATTACTAATGTACAAATATGAAGACTATGAAGACCCCTGATCAGTTTGATATAAATATTCCGATTTCAGCCAGCAGCGAGAAGCCAAGTTCACTGTTTGTTTGTTTTCTTGCTATGAGTAGAAGCCATAAACTCGTGTCACAATTTCACAGGGCGAAGAATCTTGTCCGGATATATTTTCAATTCTAACAGTTACAATGACTTGAAGCCATCGTTTCTTGTGTTCTTAAATTCATTGAGAACCTTCTTAATCTAGACATTGACACGGAAAGTGGGGCCACCGATGTGAAGGAAATTGCATCCTAACATTGATTCACTTGTCTGACTTGCATCACCTTTTCACGTGCAAAAGCACCAAGCAGTATTTAGATTTTGTATTTGGTTATACGACGAGTTTTAAGATTTAAAGAGGTTGGGTAACAAGTCACTTTTGGTATGTCTTTGAAACGAGTGGAACATTTGATCGTCAAAGTTCGTAAATTATTAAAAGGTGTCAAGTATGGTTTACCTATATTATATTATTTCGTAACTTATTGAATTTGTAGGAAATCACTCAACTTGTTTGGAGGAAGAGAGCTTAACATTTTCAAATTATTACCTAAGTATATCGAAGATCCTTCAATCGGGATAAAATTCGTTCACATTTTGCTTCCAACTCTAACCAACAAACCTCATGATTGGGGTAAGTATATTATCTTACTAACAACATTGTAATTAACTCTCTATTTAACCCTATAATTAATTATTTTAACCGATCATTTTCACCCGACTTCATGCATGAGACATTTTGTATGTCATTCGAGAAGATGATACCGATGTTAGGAAACGAAGGCGGTTCAAGAATCTTGAATACTATTTCTCCTCTTCTCGCTCATGCTCCCTCAATGACCCGTTTGGCTATTTGTGATGTTGTTGATGCCCTTCGGAAGTTATCCTTCTCGCCCACGTGGCAAAAATTCTTCGAGAATTTAATGCTACATCCGCTACGAAATGGATGCTCTTGATTATGATGTCATAAGCGGTGCTTACCGAAAATCGATATTGAATTCTTACGCACTGTTCGAGAGGAGTATGCATTAATTATCTTGGCACATTGTGTACATGATATGTCATCTCATGACTTGATTTTGAGGATAGTGCCCTTGGGGTCTTGCGTCGTTTATCGAATTTTGTAAAAGGTCATTTCGGTGAAATGGTACCCATGTTTGAGTGTTGGTCTAATGCACGCATCCGAACACGATAAATAACTTCATATTGAAGTATATGGGGATGCTATGAACAAAGAAACCTCTGTTAGAAAGGTGAAGGAGTAGATTTATCTTTCTAAATGCCTCATTGGGTTTTTATTGTTTTCCATGATTCATTATTATTTTTAAATTAAATTACGGTGTGGATGGATTTGCTACTAACGATGGCGAACGAGCTTCCTAATGTGTCTAATCTTGAATCGTACCTTGCCACGCATCAACGTGATCCGAGCACGACTTCTTTAACAATATAGTTCACGTCTGAGTTAGCGGGATGTATATTTTTCAAAGTTATAATATTCTTCGATAAAAACATTGTCTTTTTTTGGTCTTACTTGAGACTTCATAATCTATTTGGTGAAAATTAGTTTGTAGTTTGAGGCTTAAACGATCAAGCAATGCAACAGGTTGAAAATAACAAAGTTTTATTTTTATTTTGATTTAATAAATCTGAAGCATATGAGAGCAAGGGCATTGTCGGACTTACGCAAAGTTTCTACCCCTTTGTCAGAGGTACCAATTTTCTTTTTTGTTACTTTAGAGGTTTCAATTTCGACCCATTAACGTATGAATTGATTGATCTGGGACTCTGGGCTATGTTTTATTTCTCACATGACAAATAGACCTAATTAAAAAAACGAAACAGATCAAATAGGTCGGAAGTGGTATAAAGTATATATAATCCATAAAACCTTAAAATATGATCATATTAGTCTGAGGTGATTTTTATGAAAGGAAATGTGGATAAAATGTTTTGGGTCAGCGCAACTCGTTTTTACCCCCACAAAATACCTTGTTTAACTGTCACCCGACCCGCCCATTCCACCTATTTTCTCATCTCTAATAGTTACATTCCTACAATTTGCTGCCTTTCTCTTACCTCTGTTGTTACAAATATCGTCTAGGTTGTTACAAGTAAAGTGATGCTTCCGCTTTCATTCAGTATGTTACTTGAAGTAAATGATAACAAAGGAGAGCATCTTAGAAATGCTTGCATTGAAGCCCTCGCATTTATTTCTGCTTCTATGGGATGGAAACAATACTATGCACTCCTGAACAGATGCTTCAAAGAGCTCAAACTTAATTAGACCCGACAGACAAAAACTCTTTTTGCGACTCATTTGTTCTATTCTTGACAAATTCCATTTTTTAGATGTAGAAACCGACAAGTCAGTTGTGTCGGTCAAATGTACGCAAGGAGACAAATATTCCGACATACAAACTTCTCTTCACAAAAGCATCCTACCAAAAGTCCAAAACTTGTTGACTTTGGATACCGATAATGTGAACGTTAACGTGAGTCTTGTTGCACTCAAGTTATTGAAGCAACTTCCGGGTGACATTTTGGAGCTTCAACTTCCGACTATTATTCACCGTATTTCAAACTTTTTAAGAAATCGTTTAGATAGTGTTCGTGTTGAAGCACGATTAGCTCTTGCTGCTTGTTTGAAAGAATTAGGAGTTGCGTATCTTCAAGTCATTCTCAAAGTGTTGAGATCGACTTTAAAAAGAGGATTCGAGCTGCATGTTCTTGGATATACACTCAATTTCATTTTATCCAAGTATTTATCGGTTCCCGAGAGTGGGAAATTGGATTATTGTTTCGAGAAACTTCTTTCTGTGGCTGAAAATGATATTCTTGGTGAGGTTTCAGAAGAGAAAGATGTTGATAAGATTGCTTTTAAAATGAAGGAAACAAGAAAAAAGAAATCGTACGAGACTCTTAAGTTAATAGCTGAAAACGTTACGATACAAACTCAAGTGAAGAAGCTAATTTCACCGATCAAAAGAATCTTGAAGCGATTGACCCCAAAATTGAAGTCAAAATTAGATGCTATCTTTGCGACATATAGCTTCAGTATTGATTCAAACCCGACCGCAAACCCGAGCGATATTTTCAATTTTGTTTATCAAGTTATTAAAGAGAATGTTGAGGTTCATATATGATAACGGTATTTGCTCTCGAGTTTTGCATAAGCAAATCAAGAAAGTGAATAACCTAAAAAGACCCACAAATATTGGGATTGTTGGATCCTTTTGTTAAATTTCTATGCGATGGTTTAAGCTCCAAGTATGAAGATATAACATCTTCATCTCTTATGTGTCTTTCACTTCTTGTGAAGTTTGATTACCGTCACTCGATTCTGGTGATGTTATAAGAAGTCAACTTTTGCTATCTTACATGGTTACATTAATGCCGGTCCATTGGCTGAATCTTGTATTCGGATGCTAAGCGTACTTACGAAAAGCACAAGTATGAAACTTTCAAATGAGCGAGCACGGATGCTTCTTGATTTCGATTTTGTTGATCTTGAAAGAAAGCCATCATCTATCGCACTTTCTTTATTGAGGAGATTGTGGAGTGTAAGGTTAATGTTCGAGATATTTGATCTTGCTAATCAAGTTGCGAGTTAATGGTAACAAGTACCAATGACCGGATCGCTAGAAATGCGGTCACATATTTCTAGAGTTTTGCTCCATTATGGCCTTAAAAGAAAGCGCGAGCAACAACATTTTGATTTCTTGGTTGCAAATCTTAGGTAACTTTAAGTTCTGATAATATTTTTGAGTGCGTGTAACGTTGAATTAGTTTATAATTTAAAATATGAACTTTTTATCCGGTTGTAGTTATGAGAATTGATTGGGAGAGAAGTGCTTGAATTGCTCCATAAAATTATTAAGAAGTTTGACCACCTATTGTAAATGAGCTTTCAAACACTCTTTTGTGCAACTGGTTCTCTGTTTGGCAAATGATACGGAGCGGCGGAGTTCGATCTATGGTCGGTAATCTTGCTATAAAGATTTTGGCTGACCATGTTGACTCACAAAGTCGACGTTCTATTTTAACAAACACTTATTATACATGTTTTACTAAGTTTATTAAACACACCATGTCCCAACCTTAATAGAGTAAAATTATAACACATGTCCGTTACCAAATTCAGGTTAGCCGATCAAAGTTTCTCTTAAAAATGAAAGAATATGGGAAATATAATACGTAACATGGAATGGTAGTTATTGCAGGCATCAATAAAGAATCCACATATGCTACATTTATCATGATCACTTCCCACTCCACCTCCAGAGACTCCTTTCTCAAGTGGCCTTCCACTTGGAGCCACTGAAGTCGGTTTACATTTAAAGGACCATGATGTGTGAACTTGCACGATATTAATGGTCATTTTATGGGTAGACATAGAGCATTTACTATCTACTTGAAGAACCTCGACAAGTACAAGGTATTCCACCCGTTTCATTTAACTTTTAATTACTTTTTAGTATATAATTGTTCAACTAAATCCAAAAAATAAAAACCAAAAATTAAACTACTTACATGCTTTTAGCCGTTTTACGGATTATGGTAACATCAATTATAGATCTTAACCGTTTCATTTAATTTTTAATTATCAATTAGTATATATTTGTTCTACTAAATCCTAAAAATAAAAACCACAAGTCATACCCGTCCATCGGACGGGTTTTGGCACTAGTATATATATATATATATATATAGTGTGAGGTTATTTTCAGAACCACAAAAAGGTCGAGAACTGCGAGAACCGATCTCAACCATTAGATATTTGATCAATGGCTATAAACAGATGAGGCAGTTTCGTAATTAAGTGAAAAAGCAAGTATTATTAATTAAAGAGTTAATGGGCAATATTGTCATTTCATTTCATAACTTTTAAAACACATCCCAAATAAACCGTCCCTTAATAATAGGTGGGATCTCAATCTCTTTTAAAAATATACATTTCTCCATCACAGATCCTAAACTTTCTCTCCATCTAAAAATAAACACCACTAAAATCATTAAAAATCAAGATCTAGTTTAATCTCCAAGTATATCAAACCCATTATCCATCGGAGATCAAATCATTCCAGTGATTGGTTTTAATAGTGAAAAAAGAGCCGCTGCTATCTTGGCTTTCTTCGAATACGGTGCCGTCAAGTTATCGCAGATGTAAGGTTATGTTTCTAAATTCATTTTCATCTCAATCTTTTTTGTGGATTATTGAATCTATGATAGAACCGTAGAGTTTGACTATGTAGCAGTATCAATTATTACAATATGTCTTTTCCTTTTTTTTTTGTTATTTAAATTTTTAGTTAGAGGTAAAATCATAGTCAAACTATGAGTACAACCTTGTATTTGTGCTTACACAAGTTGATATTATTTTATAAATTTTTATTTTCTTTCGCCTTTTTTTTATTAATCTGATTTTTTAAGTTTTTTCCCGAAAATCATTATATTATATTATAAATCAGAGTTTTTATTTATTTATAAATTTGACTATTTGAGTTTTTAATAAATCTGATCTCTTTTTAAATAAATCTAATCTCCTTTAATGAATCTGAAATTTTTGTAGATCTGCTGTCATTACTGTTATCTGGTGTTGTTTTGTCAGTATTGATATACTTTGTGTAAAATTTTATAAGTGTGCATATGTGTTTTAGTGGGGATGCATATGTGTTTTACTGGGAGGGAATATCTGTTTTAAGGGGATGCATATTTGTTTTATGGTGTGTATAAATTCAATGAAAATACATGTGATATCATGGTTGAAAATATATGTGCACAAATCATAGGTTTAGATACTCATTTTACTCGTCTTCGGTTGTTTGTTTTCAGCTTTTAACATATGCTTTCTAATGTGATAGTACTCTTTTTTTGACAGCAGTAACATTAGTAACATTAGATCTCTGTTTGACAGCAGTAACAGTAGTAACATTATGCACATGTATTTTTATTCGTGTTTGTTTACGAGGTGTACTGTTTTGCACAGAGATATTAGTTTTAAATCTTCTGTATGTGTATTTTATTTTGTTGGTTCTAACCAATTTTTTTTTATGTTTGGATATACTTGTAGATTTGTTGAAGACGATGATGAAATCGAAGACGTTAAAAATAAATTTACATGGCTCAAGACTATGGGTACCTGGTGAATAAAGACGATGAAAATACACGTACATGGTTCGAGACTGCACATGTGTTCTGTCTCTTGCACATGTATTTAGCTTATGAAAATGTTCGTTGCACACTTACATTCACAAACTCAGCATGATATATTCGATGAATGGTTTATGCTAATTACATACTCGAATAATGGTGCTTTTGTTGATGAAGAAACGGTTCTTGCACATATATACACTCGAAGACGGTGTATTTGATGATCGATAAATGGTTTGTGCACATGTATTTACTCCACGTACAACTAAAAAAAGTAGTGCTAGTTGTCATTATTTTTTCTCTTGTATGTAATTTAGGTTGTATATCAATATAAAATTTTATGATATGCATAGGTAAATAGTTTTATCTTCAAGAGAATGCACATATGTACATCATTGGTTTCTGTACGAGTGTGTTTTACATATTGTAATCGAATAGATTTTTATATAATCATAAAGTTTGTCAGATGGAAAACTTGTTCAATTTAGCGAAACCAATGTTGTTGCGTGATTCGGATTTCACTGAATTTTTGAAATTTATACTATTAAACACTCGAAATACATATGCATTTGCCTACTTAAGGAAAAATACATATGTATTTCATATCTTTTCAAAACAGGTATGTTGCAAAAGTTTAAATATGTTACTAATGCTGCCAAAAAAAAAAAAAAAAAAAAAAACAAGCTAACTGGAAAATTGTAATTGATGAAAAGCGAAATTAAGCGAAAAAATAATTTTTAAAAATACTTTTAAGTACCTAAAATTTAGGGATTTCTTAAAAACGAATTTAATATAAAATTCAAAAAGAAATAAAAATATCTTTTACTATCATACCCTTTTGAATTAAATAATAAAAATAAATATTCAAAAAATCGATTGGTTGATCTGGGTTCTGCAGCTTCTCGACCTTTTTGGTTCCGATATATATATATATATATATATATATATATATATATATATATATATATATATATATATGTGTGTGTGTGTGTGTGTGTGTGTGTGTGTGTGTGTGTGTGTGTGTGTGTGTGAGACATAATAAATATGAAAAGACTTATTAAACACTATCTGACCTTTCATAAGGTTAGAATTACTACACCCTGAACCACTTGTGCCTGATCCATTGTCATTGTTGACAACTTTAACACCCTTATAATCCTTCCTAAAGTTTCCAAGTTTCTCACACTTCCAACAAGTTGTTTTTGGCTTCTTGTTAAGATCAGCTTTGGTGTTATCTTGATGTTTACGTTTGCCCTTGTTGTCATTCTACCTAGTGGAGTTGTAATGCTTCACCATATTGACAATTGATGAACCAGTAGCATTGCTACTCTTTGACTTGTCATTGTCCTGCGTTCTGAGTGATTCCTCAATGCGCAAATAACTGTCCAACTCAACAAGAGTTAATTCATCCTTCTTATGTTTCAGCATATGCTTGAAATCTTTCCAAGAATGAGGGAGTTTGGCTATGACACAAGAGACTGAAATAACCTCATCCATGTTCATTTTATGTTGTGTGACTCTACCAAGTATACTAAGAAGTTCATTGTATTATTCCATGACAGGTCTAGAATCGTCCATTTTGTAATTGTTAAAATTACTTACAAGGAACTTCTTACTTGATGCATTCTCAACCATATATTTGGCTTCCAAGGAATCCCATAGTTATTTACCATATTCTACATTTTGATAAATATCAAATAAGGGATCAGACATACCATTTAGGATTAAGCCTCTGCAAATGTAATCATCATTCTCTCATTTGCTCATTTTCCTTATATCCTCCATAGTAGCACATCCCCATCATCTGGAATAAGAGTGTGATAAGGATTTAAAAGGTACACTTTTGAGGGGTCATTTAAGCCCTTAATCGACCACTTTTATATCCGTTACTGCTTAATTTCGTTCCTTTTCACTTTTTAGGTCTCTTGAAGG
Organism: Chrysanthemum lavandulifolium; assembly: GCA_022545495.1. Taxonomy (NCBI): domain Eukaryota; kingdom Viridiplantae; phylum Streptophyta; class Magnoliopsida; order Asterales; family Asteraceae; genus Chrysanthemum; species Chrysanthemum lavandulifolium. Next base: position 33,587,413 of record CM040246.1, read on the forward strand.
CAAATTGCTGGAATGACACTTATTCGGACGAAAAGGCACGAATATATGAAGAAAATGGACAAAGTCAAGAATCAAGACACTCAAGCTACTGGAACAGAAGGTGACGGCGTCGCAGCCAAATGGTGACGCCGTCGCAACACACTTTGTGATGACTCAGAATCCAAATTGCTATTTTGCACTTGACGGCATCAAGTTTTAAAGAGTAGGGCATCACAACTCAGACGACCTAGATTTGGATCCCGACGGCGTCAGAAGATGAAGCCGACGGTGTCACAACCAAGGTGACGCCGTCACAAAGTTGACGTGGCCAAGACAAAAACCTAATGGCGGCGATCCGACGGCGTCACAAATAAAGAGTGACGCCGTCGCATATTGTAACTCTATATATGAAATTCGAAATTTCAGATTTTTAGAGAGGTAGTTTTGTGAAGTAAAACCTAAACCGAACTTTGGCTGTCTTGGCGATATCTTAGGGTTCCATACCCTATTTTACAACAAGATAAGTGATTTACTTCATTAATTCAATTATGTCTTCAATTGTTTGTGTGTATGCTTGCATGTTTTCCATGTCCGGCTAATTTATTTGTGTGTTTGCTTAGATCTATGAAACCTAGGTATTGAATATTGATTGGTTGTCTCTTATCTTAATTGTGATTGACCTAGTATTGCGATAGGTCATTCGTTGTGTTTTTAATGCTTGAGTAATCTTTGTGAACATTAGTTTATAATCACCTAGAGTTATTGTAGGCTAAACATCCAAAGGTAACCTTAGAGTAAGTTTATGAATCCTAGAGATTTCGTAGGCAATAACCTTAAGGTAGTCTCAAAGAGTTAGGGAAAAACGCATACCCTACGACCTTAGAAGACACAACGCATTAAGAATAAGGACGTGACAATTCAACCATCAATAGGAGATAACTAGGGAGTAATAGAATCTAGGTAAACACATTTTTAATCATCATAAGAGCACACAACAATAAACATAGACTACCCTCACCTTAGCTTAGATTAGTTAATTAGATAAGTAGAGTAATCGGTAGAAATACCACCCCCCAAATCCAATACCCCGAGATTCGTACCTTTCAATTTTCTAGAAAATATAAAAAGATAAAAAATAATCTTCCTCAACCCCAACCTTAGCGTAGTAATTTCTCACTAGCATTCCTATTCCCCTAGAGAACGATATCAATTTCCGAGGCTAACCCTAATACTACACTACAACGATTAGGTTCACTGCCTAGGGTGTTGAAAAACTTGCTCGACGAAAAGGAAGTTCCTTTGACCCCGAACGCGCATTATACGCGTATCAGAGTGCTAAGTACAAACACCACACTTTTGCTTGACAATAAAAAGTGCATCTTCTTTTGCCACCTTCTGAAGTCAATACCTTCAAACTTTTCCAGTTTGAAGAAGTTAGCAACCATATGTTTCATAGCAGCAACCATTGATTATCTCGAAATAGTTTCTATTGATTGTTAGAGTTATTAGTATTTTTCAGTTGGGTGTAGATAATCAATGGTACCAGATGTCACTTGAAATCGTGTAATCACTTTCCAATAGAAATTGTTCGACCCTAATCCCTGAGTTATACAAATATCTCTATGCGATAAGACCAATTGTTCATTCTTGTTTTAGGCACAAAGCAAGAACCCGTTCGCTTTTAAGTGTTTATGTCTTTATGTATGTCTTCATGCAGTTGTGTTCATTTCTATTTATATTAGAGATTACTCAAACCTAGTCAATGGAATTATGAGTGATTAACGGCCTATTAATCACCACATAATAAGCCTCCATGATAGTAGGAATTAGTGATTACACGACCAATTAAACGTGATCATTAATGCAATTATAACTGTCACTTGAATAGGTCAAAGCAATTACAAGTTAGTTATAAATCAATCTAACTTTGTTGTTACACTCACTGATGAGCTAGCCTCTGAGAGGGTTGCTCCCTGAGTGCTCACTGAGAGGTTCACTCACTAATGAGATGAACCCTTTGATGGAGATTACTCTTTGATGAGAACCTTCAGCTTCCACTGAACTCATCAGCTGATGAATAACATTCAGTCCATAGTATCACTCACTGAAGAGTGAACTCACTGAACTCCATCAGAGACTGAATCAACACTTTAACCACTATCAAAGTCAGGGTGTTCAGAAACGTGATGGGTTTACACTCCGTACTTCCTGAACAATTACCGGGTGTGATTAGAGACCCTCAATTGAACTAAATTTTCAACAATTTGTAGCCGCCCTCCTAGTTTTACGCAAGTGTTGTAATATATATTTGATTAAACTTTTTATTAAAGCGGTTTTAGAGGCATGGACGGACCATTGTAAAGACCGGGGAGGGTCTGTCCCAAGAACAAAAGTAAAAAAAATAAAATAGATAAATTGGGGTTATAAAGTTTTTTCATCTCAAAGACCAATATTGCTTCTTTCAAAAATCAAGTTTGATTATTTTATACTTTGTTTGATGATAAAATATTTTTCATGCAAGGTTTTGGAGTGAAATTAATTCTGCTAGAATTGGTATAGATGCGTATATTCTATATCTTAAGCACTTTTTATTTTCTCCATTGAACTTATATTTTTCCTACCGTAGTCGCTACAATATAATAAGCTACATATGGACTTTTAGTTTCGGCCCTCTCAACAAAAATTATTGAAGTTTCGTCTCTGTCTAGAGGGTTCAACATTTTCTAGAGAGCCGAGAGTTTTCAATGAGACAATGAATGGTTCAAACATCATTTTAGAAAAGGTATGATACACTTTCTTTGCTTCATTTTTTCTTTCAGACTTTGGTGTAATCATAGCGACATGTATTCTTTGTTCTCACTTCGCCGGTATTTAGAGGTGATTTCATACCATTTCCTAAAAGTATTTAGAGGTGATTTCATACCATTTCATACCATTTCCTAAAAGTAGTGGAGGAATTCGATACCATTTCCTAAAAGTATCCTGCCAGAGAATTGAGACGACTATCTAGAGAAGTTGGATTGGTTCAAAACTCAACACGTCACACATGGATATATCAAGATAATTCACAAAAAAAGTGGTTTAGGCTCATACGTATATATGATATATCTCTTATTTTTATAAGGGTTTTTTACATCTTGTCTTGCAAAAAGCGTGATAAAAAGGAAAAAGACGTAAAAGTCTTCGGGACCCGCAAAAAGACATATCACTTATAAAATATGTATTTTTGTGGGTTCAAGATCTTTTGTTTCTTTTTATCATGTCTTGCAACAAAATAAAAACCCTTTTATAATTAAATTTTATTTGTCTTATACCAGTTGTTGTGTCGTGCACGACTAATATACTTGTGAATAGTTAGGGGCTCAAATAGCGTTAATTCAAGGTTCAGATTATAAAGTTGTTGAGAATATCAACCTTACGTGTATCCTAGGTTAATGTCGATGGTTGCTTCCACGTAAACCCGAAAGACCCATTAACAATTTAACTTTTTATATGTCTTATTTTATTGTCTCTTGACCCTTGGCTATAGTTGCTTCCAAACAGTTCTATTTTCCAAGTAATTTACGATTGTCATAAAAACTGACAACACACTAAATTGACAAACGAGATTCAAGACCGTGTCATGTAGGGCAAAACCACACGCAGTAGAAAATATCTTCCAAATAGAAACGAAATAATACAGAAATTTAGATAATGATATTTTTGACTCCTCTGGATGCATTGAATATTGATGGCTATTTTCAAGACCGTGTCATGTAGGGCAAAACCAAGTAATTTTCAATTTGACCCGTAATTTCTTAATAGTTTCCGGTTCATTGCTTCTGGACCCTTTACTTTATGTTTCTCAGAGACAGTCCGAACTTTCAAGTGATTTATGAAAGGAGGGAGATCCTCTCAAGTTGGAAACTCAACTTGACTTAAGTTAGGGACTTATGAGTCATTGGATTTAATCCAATGGCTCAAATCAAAGAACTTCTTTTGATTTGAACCATTAGATTAAATCCAATGGCTCACAATCATCTAACTTGACTCAAATTGTGTTATGCAACTTGAGAGGATCTTGATCCTTTATGAAACTCTCACGAACCAACAAAACTTTAGGGAAAAGCAGATGAGTAGGAAAAATGTAAATAAGTTTCCAAAAAAAAAGGAAAATGTAAATAAAGTGTGTTATAAACTCGTAATAATATTTCTAAAATTATTTCCGCTATTACATTTCATGAATTTACATGATCAAAAAGTTGGCCATTTTGTTACATTTCAATCAACCCTTGATATTTATTTCAGTATTAAATATAATTTTGGATATAAAATTAGAAAGACGCAAAGCATCACCGTTGGTTTTGCGAGATGAAGGTGATTTGCACACCATAACCTTTTATTTGCACACACAATCTCATGTTATAAACGATTATATATATCTTACATGATATTTACATTGTGTTCTCAAGTTTATTTTTTAAAAAGAAAAAAAAATGAATGATTAGATTAGAAAAATGAAATTATGTGATATCAAAGAAAAGTAATATAAAAATTGGTGTTCACTGGTTAAAAGAAAATGAAAGGAAAAGGAAAGATATTTTTTATGTTTTGTGTTCTTGAGTTAAAAATAAAAAAATAAAAATTGGTAATATTACTTTATTGCCTTTTATTTATATTAAAAAAAAAACCAATGAAAAATACGTTAAAAGGCATATTTGTTATAAACAAGGAAAAGATTTGATGAGTCACTTTATTTTGTTTACCCAAAAATTTATGCTTATCAAATGACAAATCTCCAACATCATCTAGTTTGATCTAATGGTAAGGATTAACCTAAGATCTAAAGATAAACATAAGTCTATGTTTTTTGACTTGTCTTGTCGTCTTTTTTTTATTCATATATATATATATTTTTTTTTTAATTCACGTTTTTTTGTTTATATTCACGTTGTTTTTGTTTTTAATTCGCGTTGTTTTTAATTCGCCTTTTTTTCTTCGTTTTCATACGCTTTCGTCCGCTTCATACGTTTTCGTCCGTTTTCTTACGTTTTCGCCCGTTTTCATAAGTTTTCGTCCGTTTTCATTCGTTTTCATACGTTTCGTACGTTTTCATCATTTTTTTTCGTTTTCGTCTATTTTTCATACGTTTTCATCTGTTTTCAGACGTGTTTTTACTCTTTCATACGTATTCATCCGTTTTTCTACATTTTCGTCCATTTTCTTAAGTTTTCGTTCGTTTTCATACGTTTCTGACTATCACAAGTGATATTATGTGATATTCAGAATATCACTTGTGATTATCTGAATATCACTTTGTGATATTCGATATTCTGAAAATCACAAAGTGATATTTTGTTAATATCACTTTGTGATTTTCTGAATATCACTTTGTGATTTTCTGAATATCACTTTGTGATATTCTGATATCACTTGTGATTTTCTGAATATCACTTTGTGATATTTTCAACTAAAAAAAGAAAAAATGTAAATAAAGTGTGCTATAAACTCGTAATAATGTTTCTAAAATTATTTCCACTGTTACATTCAAGAACATGATTATATACTTCATTCGGCTCAAAATAACTTTTTAAAATATTATTTTTTTTAACTTTCTTCTTAAATATTTTCTTTTGTGTTATATATTACTTGATGCAAAATATATAAATATTTTGAATTTTAAATGTATTTTAATTTGTATAACTTTTATCATGTATTATATTATACAAACAAAAATATTTAAAAGTTGAAAAAATATTTTAAAAGTCAAACATAATATTTTTTGAGACAGAGAGTATATTGTTTTCTTTCATTACTTTTCCCTTTTTTTAAATCGCCAACTCGAGAAAATAGTATTATGCATAAATGCATGGAAATTAACAACAGAGTGTGCAAAGTGCATGCAAACCACCTCTTTTTTGAAAGAAAAACACATGCACGCGTATCTTGAATAAAAAGAAGAGTCATACTATACAAACCCTCTTATGGTCAACCGTATAACTCGTGATGCAGACAGTACAAACACTGCGATGCACACCGTATAATCTTTTAATGCATCCAATGATTGGAAACCCCTCTTATAAAGGGGTTTGTATAACATAACCCTACAAAGAAAGGGACATATCGGTAGCAGTAAAAGAGATATATATACAACGTGCCAAGTAAGTGGCATGGCTTAATGAAAGCTTTATTTACATTTCTCAGACATTGTTTTTGAAATGAATAGGAATGGAAAGAAAAAGAAAAGAAAAGGTGTGCGGAAACTATTATGATGGGCTGTGTTCATAATGAAATATTACAAAAATCCCGCAACATTAGTATCATATTATGAATTGTTACTCAACATCTTTCTCTTTGCTAAACATGGGATTAAATACCTTTTCTTATTACGTAGTACTCGACTAGTCTCCCACTCTCATACTTATTGTTTAATGTTTTAAATTATTAGTTTTAATTTTAACCTTAAATATTTTTATTTGTGTTATATATTATTTAATGTAAAATATATGAATAAATTGAGTTTTAAATATATTTTTATTAGTATAATTTTTTCAAGTATTATATACCAAAAATAAAAATATTTATGTTAAAATCAGTAAAATAAAAACTTTAAAAATCGGCGTTGGATAATAATTATGAGGCGGAGTAAGTCTCAAAAGAACAGGTCAATGTCACCTCCCTTTCCTTCTTACCTGCAAACTTTAAGATTATGTGAAAACGACAAGAAAGCAGCTATAAAGTGGGTAAATTACCACTATATATTCTATCAAATTACATACGCACTTGACTTTTCTTTCCTGATCACATACGTTAAATCTGTTGTTGCCTATATAAATATAAACAACATCTCTAACGTTCCTCTAAGACATATTGCAGCTTCGGGCTATGACCTTGGACTTTCAACTTCCATTTTTTAAATCAGCCGACTTCATTTGTGATTTCTCATACCCACTTGTGAACGATTAGGATCCTTTGCCACTACTTTTGGACAAATCTCTGCTCCTGATAGCAACCCCTGAAGTTCCTCTGTTTTTGTGAGTGCATATCTCCTCACTATCATGTCATAATAGTCTAGGACTTATTTTATCTGCATCCTTTTTAATTTTGTTTTATCTATGTTTCGAATGTTGTAATGCATGTGCCTGAGATTTTATTTTGTAGTCTATATATGTTTTTTTACTTTTAAAGTTTTAGTCACTTAATTTAGCTTAGTTGAAACTTAATAATAACATAACTTTGTAACTATTTAGGTAAATGACTCTGAATTATTTACCTTTGATCTTTTAATGCTATAACCAAACATTTAGCAACTGACTCTAAACCGTTTGGCGGGAAAATTCATGTATGTCCCTTTATTTTTTTAACGAACAGAAATAACATTTTATATCCGTTTAGTTACATGAATGAACACTAACGAACGTGTCGTGTCGTTCCAACGTTTCGATTATCCGTTTGCTAAGATCTTTTGTGCTCATGTATGTATTTATGTTCCAATGCCTATAATTTTATCCAATACAGTATTTTCTGTAAAACACTTATACTTAAACATTTAAACATAAACAAAACTAATATGATGTGAATTAATTATGCATGTTCTTGTAGTTCGTTTATGCTCGTTCATTTATGACAGTTAACGTCATAATGAATGGACATAAACGAATGTAATAAAGTTCAGTTTCTTAATGGACAAGCAAAACAAATTTTGTTCGTTTAATTGTTTGTGTTTTAAGCTTGAATGAACGAACGTGGACAAGCCCGTCGTGTTCGTTCAGTTCGTTTATAGCCATACTCATAGATATATGTAACCTTAAAGCTCATCATCAAAGTGTTCTAACTCATGATTTTTACTGTTTCACCGTGTCGTATACTTGATTGCATATCTGAATGTCAAACTATATTAATCTGTCTTCATAAGTCATAAATCCGGTCTTTTTAGCTGAAGCTATTCTATCAGAGCTTTGCTGCCTATACATGTTTATTTGCTGAAAGGAATCTGCTCTTTATGTTGTTATGATATCATCTGAGCTACCTTTTGCAGGCATTTGAAATCCTTCTGTGCAGAATCAGATTGCTAGAATGTTTTATATTTGTTATTTTCATTTTCTAGTATTGCATAGCCTACTTAGATTGTATATTTTTATCAATTAGTCTTCTTGTTCAAATTGATTTTTGGGAGCTGCAACAGTAGTCTTCCGTCATTAGCTTTATTCGTTCACACTTACTACGTATTAAATAGCATTTATACTCAACATCAATTCCAGAGAGAATATCAAAACCCTGGTATCTTATTCCTTTTTTCGATTCTGTCAAATAGGCACATATCTGCAGCAGTTTATACACATACTTGAAAGTTGCCAGGCAATTAAGTTTCTATGGACTCGTTTAGGCGATCTCAGAGTGCTGATTCTGCAGAGAGAGAAAAATCATCATGTTCAGGTCCGCTTTCTGTTTTGTCCAAAGATCAGATCACAGATTTGTTATGGAACAAGACTTCCTTAAAAAAACCAACTATTCCATTTTCTGATGAATCGAGGTATCTGATACCACTTTGGGTTTCTGAAAATGAATATCCTCGAGAGGAACTCTATCAATATGTATCATCTCAATCCAAATCCATAATCACATGTATGTTTCTCTTCCTAATCTCATTTATTCCTGAGTTCATTTCCATTATGCAAATAAAAGCCCGTTGTTACCTTATCAGTTAAAGAGGTATACGGCGTTTAAATGTTCTATAAATTTCTTTTGTTTTCATGGCCGACCCCAGCAAGTTTAGGATAAAAGGCTTGTCATGGTACTCCTACAAAATTTATGTGTATGATTCTGACGTTTTAGTCAAAACAACAGGTATCGAGCCAAAAGATGAACTTTTTGTCCCAGTTCATCAAAAAATAGAGGAGAAGATAAGAGCTGCACTAAAGCTCTTAAATTTCCGTGAAGAACATGTTCTCGTTCAGTTTTGGTCACCTCGTGTTGTTGGGAAACACCAGCTACTTACAGCTACACATCAACCATTTGGTCTTGGTGTAATTGATGAAGGACTTCTTACCTATAGGAAGAATTCTGAGAACAATGTATGTCTTGTGGTTAAGGACGATGAAGAAGAAGACAGTAGTCCTCCTGCTCGAGTATTTAGGCGAGGATTACCAGAATGGACTTCAGATCTAGCTAATTACATACCAAAAGATTTTCGACAACAAGAATGTGCTATTCGTTGTAATCTGCATGGATATTTGGCTTTGCCTGTGTTTGATTCAACGACAGGGTTATGTGTTGGTGTTATTGAGCTCTTGATGTCTTCCACGAATACAACTTATGCTTTTGAGGCTCAACAAGTTCACAAGGCACTAAAGGTTTTCATCTTTTACCGTTCGTATATAATAAACCGTGTTCTAAGAATTATGTTATCTGTTGTGTAATCATTTAGGCTTCCTTGACGAATACTCATTTTTAAGTTGTCATCTTGCAGACTGTAAATCTAACAAGTCCACAAATATTTGATTCCGCTACTCCAGAAGTTCATAATGAATGGAGGCAACGTGAGTTGGATAAAGTCATGGGTATTCTGAAGACTGTGTGTGACATCTACAATTTACCTCTTGCTCAGACATGGGCTGTCTCTCCATCCACTAGTTTTGTTTCACATGATAAGATAATTGAGAAGAGTTGCAGTAGTTTTGACACCAGATGCATCGGGAAGGTCTGCTTGTCCACAAATGCACTACCATTTTACGTTCGTGATTTGAGGGTGTGGCCTTTCAGGGAAGCATGTAAAGAGCAGCACTTGGATAAGTTCCGTAGCTTTGTTGCAAGAGCATTGTTAGCCCGTGGTTCATGTTATTGTCAAGACGTAACTCAGCTCAGTGAAGAAGAGTATCCTTTGGTCCACAATGCACGCATGAGTGGGCTAAAGAGCTGCTTTACAATCTTCTTGCATAGTAATGAAGGCAATGATGACTATATCTTTGAGTTTTATCTGCCATCGAACATTGAAGATGGTAGTTATCTGGTGCAAACATTGAAACAGATTATTGTGGACGCTTCTGGATTTGAATTGGGTGATATATCACCTATACAATTTATTGGACCACCTCAAAGTATCCAAATATCCTCGACCACAACGGCCAATACCATGGCAGCTGGTATGAATTCATCAGATTCAAAGTCAGTTTTCGCGAATTTTCTTAAAATTGACAATAAACAAGGTGATATAAGCAACAACTATAATTTGGTTGCTTCAAAAACAAACGACAATGGTGCTTCCCATCCCATTGTGATCAAGAATAAAACAACGGATACCATCGTGAAAAGACGCAGAAAGCGTAAAATAGACTCTCTTAAAATGGAGACAGTCAAGCAACATGTTGGAAGACCAATAGATGAAGCTGCGAAGAGCTTCGGTAGTAAGTCATCTTTACTTTTTTATGTCAATTTGCAGTCTTTTATCATTTCACATTTATTTGGGACAATCCTAATTCTGGTCCAAGCATGTTCTTTTTCAGTAAGTAGGTCTACGTTGAAGCGTTTTTGTCGGGTGAATGGTTTGTCCAGTTGGCCAAAGCAGAGCAAAAAACTACTAATCTTACCAACTCAAAACCGTCATAAAATTACAGTCCTCAAGCCCATGTAAGCATATTGGTGTTGTTGTATCGGTGGTAATAAGGGTTAAACGGTGGAGTTGTTCAAGTAAACGTCATGGATTTTCAGGCAAGTGGTGGATTTGCGGTCAGCACATATATATCCTTACGAGCCATACATATACCAAGCAGCACAACAAATGATAGTAAAGGCAACTTTTAAAGATGATATGATAAAGTTTCGATTTCCTATTTCATCAGGTCGACTGTCGGAACTAGAAAATCAAGTGGCGCAAAGGCTTGATTTAAAGGGTAAAAAGCTTAGAGTAAAATACAAAGACGAGCAAAATGAACTGGTACTCATTACGCGTGACGATGATTTGCATGATCTTCCAGAGTTTTTGGATAGCAACACAAATATTAAATTGTTCATCGATTTGGCTTGTGACTAATGTTTACTGAGAGTACATACGCATGTTTGTAATATAATATTAACTATAGTAGTAACCAGATTTGTAACTTGTTAGATAATTTTTACATATTGCGTGCATAGCTAGCTGGTAGACGTGTCGTATACTTGTAGAATTATTAAAATAAATGTCGTATTTTCGAGTACTATCTCTTGCAATTTTGATTTATTTTTGTTGCTAATAAAAGCCTTAAAGAATATCAAACTACCAAAGGCGACTCGATTATATTTCTCCAACCCACAAGCCCACCAACTCCGCATAATTTCTCTAGCCCACAAGCCGAATAACGACTATTATTGTTAACGGAGCTTTTTTTTTGACATTTTTATCTGGTAATTTATGCAACGGAAAAACCGTTAAAAGTATGTAAACTTCAACTTACATGTCGTGCACAACACTTTAGATAAAAGCAGACGTGGGAAAAATTAAAATTCCAATGATGATAATACATAAAACCCAAATTAAAGAGCTTAAACTTGATAAATTTCAAATGTATGATATCGAAGTTTGTCTTTAACAATCAAAAAAATAATTTATGGGTGGTTAGGCACTATCTAAATCACTACAAGCTTGAAGATAATCGATGCTGGGCTCTTTAGACTAATAAGCGATCGTCTATTGAGCGCATCTTTAAAGCGGATACCATATACAAAACCTTCGGCATGCACCGGACTCTAGCTCACCTAAAGGCCACATATGCAAGCATCGGTTTATCAAAAATAAATAAAAATAGGACTTTGTGTAATTTCTTAAGGTCACAAACAATATTCAAATGATTGTGTTCATTAACTGTTTTAATTACCATTTATACTGTTAATATCATAGCGACACGAAAATGCAAGGTGGTCTTGCATTTGTTTATGAGTAAAAATATTGTGGACAACTCTAGGTAACGAAAATTGAAACCACTTTAGGTGCGGTTTTATGTTTAACCTATCATTAAGCACCGTGAAAGGAGAATAAAAAGAAATAAGTTTAATCATAATACCGTTTAGGTGGTCGCTAAACCGTTGTATACTTTCGCCTCACCGTTTTGTACCGCTTTTCTTTCTTCTCTTAACGAAGGTGTAATCTTGCATATATTAAGGGGTTGTACGGGATAAGTTTACGTTCTAGAAAATCCCCGGTGTAACAGATTACGCTAATTACAATTTCTTGTTCCCACAAATTATTTGACCCTTTCACTTAACTTAACCAAAAGCCTTTAATAAACTTTTAATCAATTAATATAAGATTGCAAAAACTCCCAAAGTTGCATAAAGGCGTGCAAACTTTGTTTTAGACAAAATCATTGATACTAATTTATTATAAGCGTAACACAACAATGAATAATTATCACTCATGCTTGACGACTACCAACACGTAAAATTGCGGTTAAAATACGTCCAACCTCATTAATCCATTTACCTAACACCTTGCGTTAGTCTATTTAACCGAATGTCCTTTATGTTCCAACGTTATTAGTGGAAACCAAGAGGCAACACTTTCGGGCATAGTAGTATATTATTATCTATATTATTTTATATAATTGAAATAATAATCATGTCTTATGCCAATGTTGGTAAACAATAGCGCAAAAATGTTGGTAAACACGGATGTTATCTTTTCAACGGCCTCCACATTTGCGATAGAAGGCTATACTCGAGCATCACAACAACTGGTAGGTGTAAACAAATTAGGCTCGTGGTACCTACACAATCATATAAAATATACACATTAAATCAAACCTTATGCACAATGAAACCTTTATATACTCAACAATCAAAAACAATATTGCTCACAATTATGCGTACCTAATGACGTAGTCTTTAAAGCTCATATTAAGTTGCTAACGCTTTGACCAAACTATATTCTAGAAGCTTGTACAATAGTTCACGTGACCAAATTCTTACCAACCAATTTACCCCCGCCATTGTCTACCTCTAATAAGACCCGCTATTTGTCTACCTCTATTAAGACTCATACGCAACCGGATATCGTTACACTCGACAAAAACTTACCACATAACTTCACCTTTCAACATTGCTTGAATTCCTTCTATTAGCCATAGTATCATCTTGCTCTTACTCATGACGCCTTATCGGGGTTCCTTTGCCTATAACGGGGAAGAAATAATGGCATCGAAACCTAAATGAGCAAAGCCATTCTAAGTTAAACAATATTGTCAAGTAAAGCTTTTCAAATATAAGATTCTAAACAACTACTTCACATCCAAGATTTCATGAACCCTTTTTACTTGGATTTTGTTGTCATTGAAATATCAACCCGACAGCGATTATACATAGAGGTAGCAGGAAGGAGTTTTTGAGTTTTGGTGACCAACGAACAAAACCACACGCCTGTCTGTTTACATATCATATGCGTTCACATGTATGAGAAGGTGATGGCAAATATGAGCGTCTTTTTACCTTGTAGTGGATGTTTCTCGTTTTCACGTCGTGGTTGTTGCAGCGCTAGAACGCCGCCATTACGTCGTGGCCCTCAACATTTTGTCTCGAAAGCATAGCTTCTCATTTGCCCCAATGTTAATATCGGGCCACATCATGCACCTATATACATTTATAAAAATGATGTGCAAGTTCGAAATAAGTATGCCCGTCAAAGGTGTTAGAAAAAATTGTGTAATGATCACTTTGGTCTAACCAACGTATGCAAGAAAATGCTAAAATAATATGGTATATAGAAGTGGCGGCACTTACGTTACGTAGAGTCGAGGTAGGCAAAGAGATGAGCATGAATCGGCAAGAAGTTTCGATAAGCCATCCCGGATAGTTTCGAGCAACAAATCTGTATGAGAACGCAATAACATAAGCATGATTAATAACCACTCCCAAATATATAAACATTTTACGTTACTAATTTATTAAAAGCGATACATTAGTCGTAATTGTTTGGTATTCCTTACTTTTTATTTAATATATAATCCATGTCCGAAACTAAGGTTACAAAAGATACTATTTTAGCTAGATTCTAATGCTCATGATTGCTTAATAAAACTACGTATCTAATATCTCATTGTCTAAACAGATGTTTCGGTTGCTTATTAGGATTAGTTATCTCGAGTAGCTCATTTGTAAGCTGTTTGGTATTCCTTACTTAAACTCGCTTATATACTAAGCTATTTCAAATTCAAATTAGTTATCGAAACGCTTAATTCTCTTGGCATCCAAATATCACATTAGTCTTATAGATAAACAAAACACGAAAGTCCAAGTACACCTAAAATCGCTATTTCGTAGCAATATTAAAACGCAAACAGTGAAACATTCTAAAACATCATAGTTTCCTCTAAAATAACTCTAAAACATCCGAACTGGTTACTTCCACTAACATCGATTATACTTGCCACGCTATTAACCAAAATAACACAAAATCGATCAAACCCATAATTAAAATCCGAAACCAAATATACCTTAGAATTAGCTTTTGAGTACAAGATTTTTAAAGCTTTTAGAACAACAATTGTAAGGTTATCCTCCTATTCTTATTTCTTCCTCTCGCTCGGTATGGATCTCGTTCACGACCCTAAACAAACGCATAAGCATTATAAAAAATAGAAAAAAATACATTACATAAAGTAACCATGTAATGGTTTTTCCTACCTTTTCGGTCAAGCAAAATAACCTAATAGCACACACCGCAAAAGAAATTAACATAACCCCAAAATTATGGTAAAGCCCTAATTTGGAAAATCAAAATCAAAAATTAAACCGATGTAGTAGTTTACATTTCTAAGAGCGAAATAGAGTCGGCATATTTGCTACCGACGAATCAATAATCTCTTCTAATCACAATAAGTTTGGATTTTGCACCGCGAAATAGGAGCCGAAATAGCGATAGAAGCTTCTCGACGGTTTGAGAGGATAAGTTTACGGATTTGTGTGGGAGGAGGCGGTGTAGAAGATAAGCTTCTGGACAGTAGAAGATCGTACTTTGCAACTTTTATAAAAACCAAAAGGATAGCAGGCCAACACATGTATAGCAGCCCATGTGATATATTGGGCTAACTGAAATGACGTCGTATAGTGCTAACTGAAATGACGTCGTTTTAAATACCTTTTACTATATATATTAATTTGTTATTATCTGAATTTTATGATTTTATCATTACCTATCATCGTTTTAATTTTAATAATAAAATATTAAGTTATTTTTTTTATTATCGCTTTGGCAGCTACAATGGCTATTAAGTCTGGAAAATAATAAAGACTTCCAACACACTTGAGAACTTGGTGCAGAATTAATCAAAGAATTTTAAAAAAAAAAAACACTCTCAAAATCACAAGACAATAGACGCAAAATAGAAATACACATGAATATCCCTTCAACGTTGACTTTTTTATTAGCCAAGTTTAAGAAAAAAAAAAATACCAATATTCTTCCATATCCCTCCGACGTTACTTTATTTATTAACCAAATTTGTTTTGTTATAGTACGAAGAATAAAAATCACAAGTTACATAATGTATCGTGTATCAACTAGCATCTCCCTCACATTTGTTTTTTTGATGGAAGGGTACATTCTCAATGAAGTTCTAATTTCATTGGATCTTTGTTTGACTAGCACTCTAAAGTTTAAATCAAATCATAACTCTATTTAAATCAGTTTTGAATTCTTATTCGCAGAAAAAAACAATTGTAACCCGCAAAGAATTTTTAGTATTTCATAAGGGAGGAGGGAGTGGGTTCGGGTAGCATGATCGGGTAGGGGTACCCGAGCGGGTACACCGCCCCCTCCACATCGGGTAGCTTGATCCGGTTTCCATTTCGAGTTGTGAAGCCGAGCGAGTTTGTGGGGAAAGGTTTGAAAATTTGGACCGTTGGAATGGGACTAGCCTAACGGCTAGTTTGTGACTAAAAAAAAAAAAAAAAAAATTCCCTTTAAAACCAAATAACATACACTCATTTTTTTCAAAAAAAAACACACACTAATCTCTCAAAAAAAAATAATTACCCCCACATTTCAAGTTCTCATAAAATCCCAACCCTTTTATCATCAAAATGTCTTCCGATTCTTCCGAATACGTTATTCCGTCTTCGTCCGACGAGCTATCCACGGGTAGCTCGTTGCAACATATGCTTCAACTAGCGGCTCAATATCTTGAAGACACGGCAAGCTCTAGCCGAACTAAGCGTAAATCGTCATCGGAAATAGGTCTTCAAACTTTAGAGAATGATTGGTTCGTTGAAACACCAAAGTACAACGACGATTACTTTAAAAAAATCGAAAGGAGAAAAGTATATTTTGCAAATAGTGGGTCGCATTGAAGTGAGATACCCATATTTTCAAGAAGGCTATGACGTGCGATTGAAAAAAGTTTCACGGCGAAACAAAAATCACATCGGCCGTTAGGCAACTCGCAACCGCAATCCCCGATGAATATGATGAATATTTATGCATGTGCGCAAGAACGTCACGTGAAAGTCTTGATTATTTTGTGAGGCCATCATTGAGTTATGCGGTCGAGAGTACCTACGTGGCCGACAAGACACGACCTTGCTCGCATTTTCCGGCCCATGAAGCGAAGCATCACATCCCTAGGATGCTTGGTAGCATCGATTGTACACACGTCGGATGGAAAAATTGTCCTAGACATTTGAGAGGGCAATATCGAGAGGTGACTATTGTGTTCCCACTATTATGCTTGAAGTCACGCGTCACGGGATATGTGGATTTGGCATGCTTTTTGGTCCCCGGGGTCAAACAACGATATCAACGTATTGAATCGATCGACTTGTATCTTACGGATCGAAATGGAGCGGCGATGAATAGTTCATTCCACGTGAATGGACGCTTTTACAAACGCTGCTACTATTTGACAGATGGAATCTATCCTAAGTGGTCCACATTTGTTAAAGCATACCCGTATCCAACCGACCCAAAGGAAAAGAGATTTAAGAAGTTACAAGAGGGGAGAAAGGATGTCGGCGAGCTTTTGGTGCTCTCAAAGGAAAATGGAAAATTCTCGATCGACCTCTCCGAGCTATGACCAGCGAAGATTGCCAATCGGGTTCATGCGTGTGTTATTTTGCACAATATGGTTATAAAGCGAGGAGGAGGGCAATCTCATCGGTTCATATAATGGATGAGCCGGTCCACCGATGTTCGACAACGGTGTAGTAGCGGAGTTACTAAACGAAGTTCTCCATGACCGTCTTGATATGATCTCACGAGCACGTAGCACGTCAATACTTGCCGCATCTCGATGATTAGTGGGGTTTTTATTTTAATCTAGTTTTTTTTAAGTGTTATGTTATGTTTCTTTTTTTTAAGTATTATGTAATGTGTATTTTTTTTTAAAGTATTATGTAATGTTTTTATTTTTAATGAAATGGTATGTTTTTAATATTAAAAAAAAAATAAAAAATCGGGTACTAGGGTACCACTACCTCCAAATTGGGTAGTGTTAGGGTAAAATTGGGTAGTTTTGAGTTGGAAGATTTTTATTGGATAGAGGTGATGTGGCACCTAGGGTATTAGGCTACCACTCCCTCCTCCCTAACAGCTATTATTGCCATTTAGGCATTTATATATTTCTGGAAAACTAGAAGGGGGGTTGAATAGTTTTACCAATTTAAAACATCCTTTTAAATATTTAGATCGACTTATGTCAATCTATTTGGTTGTTTATGTTGGACGTTGATAGATAGATATATAAACTTGTAATGAAAGATAAAGAGTAAGAAGCACATCACCACGACACAAGTATTTATAGTGGTTCGCTACAAGGACACCTTCCTTGCCTACTCCACTCCCCGAGTCACCTACTCGAGAGTTCGTAAGCACTACACCAACTCCTTATGGCGGAGAAGCCTTCACAACGCCGCTTAACCTTTTTCCGGTACAAAGCTAAATACCGAGTTCTTTCACACCAAGGCGAACCACACCTAACACAACGTCGCCTACCCTTTATACGGTGCTAGGCGAACACCGAGTTCTTTCGCACCAAGGAGAACTAATCCTATCACAACGTCGCCTACCCTTTATTAGGTACTAGGCTAAGCACCTAGTTCCATTACCATGGAGGAACTACTACCCTTCACAACACAACACCTAATATCAAGGAGATCTACTCCTTGTTATAATATCATCAAGGATATCACCATCCTTGGAAATAAACAACTACTTATAAGTATAACGATGCACCTCATCAATTATACGACCTAAGCATTCTTCCCAAATGCTACTTGATTAGATTCATCGGCATCCTTCACTAATGCCTTTGACACAACGCTTGACACCCTTCACTAATGCCTTCGTCTTGACACCTTTAGCATTCTTCACTAATGCTTTGACACGGATGATGAGCACCTTTCACTAATGCTTTCATCTTGATACTTTCGACATTCTTCACTATTGCCTTCAACCCAACATCTATGGAGAAAGGTAGATCTATCAACAAGAGAACCTTCGTTGTCTTGATGATGACGAAACATGGCAACTCATGGACTTGAGCTTGCGTCTTCAAGATGTGGTGATCTTTCCTTTAAGAGGAACCTAGAAGATCACACAAAACAAAAGAGAAAAGCTTCATAGATCTCTTGGATCCGAGGTTAGAGGTTAGAATACTTGGGGAAAGTATGTGTGTAAAGGGATGAATAGAAAGGAAGAAATGGCTCTCATTTATAGAGAAAATTCTCTCTTGTTCCCGGATCCCACGAATCCTTCCACTTGGGATCCGCTAGCACAACGCTTGAGGATCCGTGGAACGCTCCTCTTTGCCCATGGGTATTTTGGTTATGGTTCATGGGTTATGGGTTGATCCATGGTTTTCTTTCTAGATACAATGTATCTTAAGGATACAATGAACTTGGTCAAGTGGTATATATAAAACCATGGGTTATGGGTCAATACCATTTGCTAGTATTAAGGGTACAATGAACTTAGTCAAGTGGTATATATAAAAACCATGGGTTATGGGTCAATACCATTTGCTAGTATTAAGAGTACAATGAACTTAGTCAAGTGGTATATATAAAACCATGGGTTATGGGTCAATACCATTTGCTAGTTTCTTACCCATTTAGTGTATACTTGTTTTTACCCAACTACATTCAATGTATTTGGTCAATGGGTCAAATACTTAAGTTTCTACCCATTTACATTACCCAATATACTACATACTAGTTATGTGTATATTTACCCAAATATGTAAACACTAGTTGTTGTACATATGTAATACTAAATCATAAAATCACTTATACTTATTTTAGTGTTTTATGTGAAAATGTGAATATGTTAGAAACTATTAGTTCAAACCATTTACGTATTTTATTTGTTTCGTTAATATGATTTTACGTTTGTTATCGACAAAACATTAGAAGATCGTAAAATATAAATAAACGTTTTACGGCTTATTTGTATTAACAATCTCCCCTTTTTTGATGACAAAACATAAAATTATTTTTAGGAAAAGCTAAAATTGTAAAAGTTTGAATTTGTAGTTTTACTTTCTTCTCCCCTTTTGTCGAAACAAAAGAGCTTCGAAGAAACTAACACATTGTTTTTAGGAAAAACATGTGAAAGAAAAATATTTAGAGCAAGTAACGGAACGGATCTCGTCTTTACTCCCCTTGACGAGTCCATCCCTATGTAAGGCGTCAAGAAAGTAATACTAAGCTAGTTTGTTTGCAACTAAGTTTGCAAAATATTTCGTCTAAGTGTGAATGTGCTCCCCTTGATGATTGCAATTTTACAAAGGGATGTCGAAATATGTATTCCTAATATTGCAAGTAATTTGCAATGTATTGTTTTGACACAAAGCTCCCCAGCTTTAGGGTGTCAAATGCTTCAAGTGTAGATTGAATAACTACAAAACAAAGGTTAGAAAACAAGTATAATGCACAATTTCACGCATATGTGATCCAAGTTAGTAGAAAAATAGTTTTACGTCTCACGGATCCCACGGTTCCCTCTAGTAGGGATCCGTCTAGGCAATTTTGAGGATCCGTATGGTGATGATTAAATTCAAGAATGGTGATGTAACAAGTAATGTTAACAACAAAATGAGATATGTATTCAGCCAACAAACATATACTCAATGCAATATGGCAAGTAAACTATCATTCAATAAAACATAAGAGATGATCAACAAATCTCTAAAAACTAAGAGAATGATTTAGCCATATTCTACTAATACTAATAAGTGACCAAAGCTTAAGAAGCAACAATGTGCTTGAGTCTAGGGATGAGTAGACTTGTTGATTTGGTCCAATCTTTCAAGAAGATAATTACATATGAAATGCAACTCATTTCGTACTTCTTGAACAAGTCCTTGGGTGATTAGACAATTAGAGCAATTATTGTCTTGATTAGGAACATGATGTTTTGAGGAGGTTCTACAAATGATGGTGAAGGTACATTGAGTAATTTAGGATGAGGTTCTACTAGGAATGAGAGTGGTGGTAATGGAAATTCCTCCATATGATCAAGTCCTTGGTGGTTCCTTGTTTCCAACGATGGACTAGTTGGTGATGTAGGTGGTTCCTATTTTAACAAGAAGGTTGGTGAATGGGAAGTTCTCGATGGTGAATGCTCTAATGAATAGAGAGAGGCTCGGTGAAGGACTCTAGTCCATGCTCTAGGAATGAAGGTTTAGACGTTTTGCTAAAACTAGGTATGTTTGGTTTAGAGCTCGATGATCCCTTTTCTAACCTAAGAGGTTTAATGCTAATTATTGCGGTTCTCTTGGCAATTGTTGATTGGGTTTGTTGAGGTGAGATTCTAGCACTATTATCTCTTACGGATGATGATTTGGTGGATGGGAAATCCTACCATTTGTGGGTTTAACCGGAGATGATTCGGTTGAGGAAATTTCGTGTACAACACGAGCAAGTTTCTTGGGTGGTTCTTGGTTGGATGAGTTAGCACTAGGAGCTTTCCTCATGATGAAATCACTAAGGAAAAGGTTTCTAAATGCTGAGAATTATGTTGTGTTTGACGACTAAGGGATTCTAGCAAGATGACTTATAAAAGGGAAGATTTAGCAAGTGCATTCAAGACTTAAGTCTCTAATATCCTATAGAATGTGATGATTAGCATGCACAAGAGTCAACTTCAGAGATTTAATTAGGATGAGGTGGAGTGTTCAAGTTAGCAAGATGAGCTTGAAATGATTGTTCGAGCAAGAGTTGACATAAATCTGTCATCCGGATCCTACGGTTCCCACCAATGGGGGATCCGTCTAGGCTAATCCTAGGGATCCGGCTCTCAGCAGCTAGGAAAGGATAGCAGTGATGTTTGAAAGGTCTAAAGCCTATACCTTTTTGAGTGTTTCAGTTCTCCTAAGTGTCTTTAAATGGAAGGGTACTTAAATGTTCAAGGGCAATGAGTGATGTAGCTAATGATTGCCTTATATGGAAGAAATTGGAACTTTCATGAGTACCAATGAATGAACAAAGATGATACTAAAATCTTGAGAGTGTCAAATGGAGCTAAATGATCCTAATGATCAGATAGTGACTTACGATAATGTCTTGGAGAAAATCCTAAAGGTTTTAAGGTGAACTAGAATTTGATCCATTTCGACTGTGATGAGCGAGTTTTTTCGGTTTCAATTTTTTTCGATTTTGGTTTCTTCCATTAAACGGTTCAGCTCGATTCGTCAGTTTCACGGATTTTATGAACACCCCTAATAGGTAGGTATTAATACAACACTGTCAAAATTTCACTAAAAACATTAGAGTTATAATGCTTTATTCATTTAGCTTTCAGTCAACTTATAATTTAAACATTTATATTTTCTTTGGAAATTTCTTTTATCTATAATTTTGTTTGACCATCTATATAAATAGCTTAACTTTGTTTTATCATGTCTTCTAAGTTTGATCAACATTCTTTTTAAGTTTATTCGGTAAATAATATTATTTCAAAAAACAATTAAGTACATATTTGAGAGTAAATCTCACATCCCAACATATTATAGACAAATAAATGCACCTATTATGCTTCACACAAAAACTATCATAAGAGAGAGACATGGCAGTCTTATGAACCGACCAAAGTAAAACGCCAACAGCAAAACTACTACGAGCTAACTCTACCACGGATACAAATGTCCCACGCGTTACAGAAAGCAAGTTCTTCCTCAATTAAGTCATTAACATCATACTCGTAACCATCATGATCTTCATACTCAAGGAGACTTGCATCATTAGCACCTTCACCAGCACGATTCGGGTTAGTCATTTATCGAGCCATGTCATCATCAATATCCTCGACTTCATATCACTATCCGAATCTTCTCCTTGCTTTTCCATTGTAGTACTAGGCTCACATACCGATGTCACAATAGCCTCTTTTTGCATAAGAAGCTTTGAGCTAAAAGGTTTTAGTGGTTTCCCATCATCATCCAATAACACAGGCTTCCCATCAAGCATTTAACTTTTAAGTTCATCAATCCTTGAAGCCAGAGATGTAGTACATAGACTATCTACTGCTGGATCTTTACGACCCTCTCCTTCCTTCACATCCACCATAAAGCCTAATACATCAAACGAGTTCGAAGTGTAAGGAACCGTAATATCATTTTTATCAATAGGTACATTCGGTTTCCTTGGTGTCTTAGGTTGATAAGAGAACTTAGTCTTCGAACCAATTTGAACCCCACGTAAAGCTTACTTTGGCGCTTTCATGTTCTTAATTAACATCCGTGTTATAGGACATTATTAAGAATGTGATCAAATATCTTACAGCATGAGCATCTTGGAGGTGTTCACTCGTACTCAATACGAATAGTGTACATAGTATACCATCATCCTCGAATTTTGGAACCGCCACCACGAGGGAGTGTTTCAACTTCGCATCAGTTCTCAACTCAATCATGGCACGTGCATAACTCGACCTGCCCCACGACTCTATGCACATAGTGGACGTGTAAGAATCAAGAAGCAATGGGATGCCTAGTTTGGTTTCAATAGCACTCAAAACCATCTTCCATGAATGCGGTAATAGGAATATCATGAAGCATGATCCAAACCAGAACATTACATACATCCTCCTTCATAATATTCTCATCCAGTGATCATTTTTTCAGAATTAATGGCACGTTGCGAATTAACCACATATTTTCAAGCATTGCATTCATCTCATCTTTAGAATTAAACTTGAAGATGAATACACCTTTAGAATTCATCATTGATTTTACTAGCCTAAACTTACTCCAAGTATTCTTAATATAGTTCTCAATTGCCGGGTACGCAACACTTTTGCCAAAAAAGAAACCATACGCAGTGTTGCGAAACCTTTCATGAGCAATGTTGACATAGTCCATTAAAACAACTACATCGAATCCATTGCCAGCCGGTGTGTAACACCCTGAAAATGTGAGGTAATATAAATTAGTATTATCTAATATTTAATTATTTTTAAAGATTTATATGAAAGTAGTCCAGTTTGCCCCATCTTGCATCAACCCGTTCACATGGAAATATTGGTTTGCCAAGG
Source organism: Chrysanthemum lavandulifolium (assembly GCA_022545495.1). Lineage (NCBI taxonomy): Eukaryota > Viridiplantae > Streptophyta > Magnoliopsida > Asterales > Asteraceae > Chrysanthemum > Chrysanthemum lavandulifolium. The sequence continues at coordinate 33,610,862 of CM040246.1, forward strand.
CTGCAAAACACGATAAAAGTGAATGATTATACCAGCACTGTGGGAGATGACTGAACAGAGAAAAAAAGGTTCTTAATGCAGAGAGACACATAAAAAGTAGTGTTAGTTTAATGTGAATAAGCCTTTTCTTATTGCAGGAAAACATATTAGTAGTGTAGCAATTTAACAACTTAGTTGCATATCATGGCTAGACGTTTACGTGCTTATTAAGAGCTGTGGATGTTCCAAAAACGAATAGTTTACCTAATAGCATAAGAATCACACAAATTAAAGCTAGAGAATGTGACCCATCATTTAGTTTAGTGCAGCGACAACAAATGTCCCACTAGATTCACAGAGGTCTTGAAGACATGAAAATAAGCACTGCTGGAATCTCTCATCCTTCTAGTTCCTATAACATACAAATGAATACTGATTTCATCAAGTTCCTTCTGTTTCAACTATTCCTATAATCGTATGGGTAGAATGAATCTCAGGATAAACTAGTTGGTGTAGTTATGTTCTCACAAAAAAAACAATAATGAGCTCAAACTAACCAATGTCTTCAAAACATGCAGAGAGAGATAAACAACCCCCTCCTGTTGAAGTCATTAGGGGTGAACTAGAGAAGATCAGGTTACACTACAACAAGAATAAATTAATTAAAGTTGAGATGATCCATAAATGATACAATGGTAATATATAGGAGATATTGTAACATATGTATATATATACTAGATAACTTAGGGAAGCTACACATGTATAAACGAATTTTCTTGTATGTTGCATGGATACTACAAGTGATCAGATCCATCATCTGCAACCCTTCAACAGATATGAAGACGGGCTTGATAAACTTGAACCTGTTACATGTCTTGCAGTTTCTGCGATCCTTTGCAGGACTTCCACATTCGCTGAAGTCCAGCACCCGCTCTCTGTCTGAGAAGGTTCAAAAAATAAATGCCTTAAGAAAATAGAAACCTGCATCTCAAGTGTACCAAACATACACTGTATATTTTATTTGCTAACATCGTTCATGCCCTCTTAGCATTAAAATAATATATCATGCCGTCCAAGCCAATTCACAATTAATATGTACGAGGTTATTTACAAGAATGAGAACCACTTGCCATGTTGACCAATCAAAGTACTCCACCATCCATAACCAATAACAATATAAATCATTACCATGCACTCCTTGTTACATTACTCTCGTTCATAACATCTTGCACGTGAAACCATAATTATTGAGCAGTAGTACCGATAAGCATTAAGCAGTGGTAACCAATCAATAACACAAGCAGTAGAATCAAAACAAGCTAGCAGTGGTAACAACAAGAAACTAGCAGTGGTTTCGAGAAACGTAGCAGTGGTTACCAAAATATACTAGCAGCGGTTTAGTAACACTAGCAGTGGAATGAAATAAAGTAGCAGTGGTAACAAAAAAACCCTTGTACGCATAACCATTGCCCTTTATCTCTTGATCTGAATCAGCTACGAACCTTCAACGCAAACCCTATACGCAACAACAATAAAGTACAGCAGTTGTTTCACGAGAAGTAGCAGTAGTTACATTCGACGAGTAGCAGATTAGTAGCAGTGGAACGAACTCACAGCAGCAGACTACCACAAACGAATATCTACCAAGCTTTCCCTCTCTCTTGTAACCATGAACATATACACCTCGAAACAACTAAACAGCAGTAGTACCATAATGCATGCAACATACCACATCCAGTAGTACCATAATACAATCTAAAAATAACCATGTTTTATAAAGGTAAAAAGAAGGGGTTTTCAAAGAACATATTCCGTAATATCATTGATTATATCATAAAAGATGACATGATACAAGTGTTGCAAATAAAACTACCCACTGAAACGGTGCAAAGCTAAAGTGATCGGTACCTTTCAAATGTTGCATTTGATCCATTGGATTGTAGCTCGACATAACTGCACTAAAACTACCCGCTGAGAGTTTATCCAAAACAAAAAAACCTAACCCTAATTTATCGTAACCCTAAATCGTTGATGGTTTTGACACCTTATAAGCCTTTTCTGCTCCCCTGATTGACTGATTGGAGATACGACGTAACCCAAATTGGCCCATTTATAAGTAAATGGATTGAAACTACCGCCTGTAATAAATGTGTATGTATAAATATACCTTGAAAGAAGAAAAGTTTGCAGAAATTTGCTCCAAGGCCTGGGCATTCTCTTCAAGAAGCTGTCATGATAGACCACCAATATCTGCACCAATGGATAAACTTTCTTTAGAATAAAAGAAAACACGTTGACAAAAACCAAAATAGATAAAATGCACCAAGAAGATGTGAAATTGGGTCTAGACAAATATCCACATTTATTAGGAACACAATCGTGTTTCTTTGCAACATGATACAGTGGTTTACCAAAATGATTTATCTGACTAACGCATTATGAACCAACCTTTGTAAGAGATGCCATCATCACTATCTAGGGAGATCGATGCTTGAGCATAAGGAAGACCATTGCCTTGGTTTGTAGTATGAGCAGACGGCTTCGCCAGTAGATCCATAGCTTTTTCCAGCAAAAAGTTAATTAGAGTTCGAATGGCGTAAGGGTCATTAGTTTCATACACACTTTGACTTTAAGATACACACTTTAACTACTTTAATAGCTATAGGATACTACTAAATACACAAAATTAATTTGACATTGAAAATTGTGTACTTCCTTTTACTAGTAATTTACAAGAAAGTAATTATTAAGTAGCACTAGTCTCTTAAATATGGTCACAGGCTTACCTCATTTTAATTATATTCACCACTTTTTTCTTCATTAATTTTTTTTTTAAACTTTTTTAGTCCATTGCTTTTTACTCGTAACTTTTAAAATTATTATTTTATTATCATCTCTCGCAACGATAAAATAATGGAATATTCATTCTGTGTTACTAAATATAAGATATGCATGTATTTAATTGAGGTTGCATCCGCATAGAAAACTACTCAAAAGTTCAATATATATATCAAATTTACCATAAATCCAATAAACCAATTATAGTCATTCATTTTTCTAATTAAAAAATAAATAAACTTTTACCATTTTCTTAAAAATTAAATATCTCGCAAACCGTTAATCATTACGCTAAAAAAGCATATTATCGCGAAGAGAATTAAATTAGCTCTATAAATATGAACTTTTATATATTTTTAACGATTTTTTTTTCAAATTTTCGGCCCAGAAAAATCATATATGATTTGTGAAAATCACATGTGATTCGATTTTTACAAATCATATATGATTTTTGCAAATCATATATGATTTAAAAAAATCATATATGATTTGTGATTCGATTTTTGAAAATCATATATGATTTTACAAATCATATGTGATTTTTCTAGGCGGAATTTTTGAAAAAAAAAAGTTTGTCGAAAATATAAAGAAGTGCATATCTATAGAAAGATAATTTAATTCTCGTCGCGATGATGTATTTTTTGTAGTTTAAAGATTTATCGTTTGCAAGATATGTTTTAAAAAAAGAGTGAAAAATGTTTTTTTTATTAATTTTATCAAACTGGAAGGCTAAAATTGATTTATTGGATCTATGGTAAATATGAGATTTATATTGATCTCAACTCTAGTAAACTATATATTTAAGTCGACAATGCATGTATACTCAAATTATTCAGAATGAAATACACATGTATTCACGACTTTTTATTTTATAAAGTTATTACAATTGCTACATGTGGGTCAACCCAACATAAACCACGTGTTATGACCCATTCTAATAATGATCCATTTTGACCCAACCTTAATTTTGACACTTTACCTGACCTGCCAAACAACCCTCCTTTGACACCTTTATTAGCAAGGGTTAACCATGCCAAACAACCCTCTTGACCTGTCGAACGTGGTGATGGTTTTGATCGGTGATGATCGTCTGATTCATGGTTTGGATCTGTGTTGGATCTAGGTAGCAGTGGGTTTAAGAAGTTTTGTGTGTGTGTTTGATGATCGTTTTTAAATTTGTAAATGTATGTAATGTATGTATAAAAAATATAAAGTGTATTTTATTTAAAGGTATTTTGTATTTAAAAAATATGGGATAAATATCAATACATTAAATAAATATGAAAATATATTCTCTACATAATCGTCATTTCAAAAATACATATGTGTGGACCAAGTCACGCAAGAAATATGTACTATTATATAATAAAAAGACTATATTTTTACCAAAAGACAAAAATATGTCGATCGCCAGAAGTAGGTCAAAGTTCAAGAAATCACTATGACACTTGTACTTATGTAAGTACAATTGGGCTAAAGATAGGGACACATGTCAACTATATGGGAGAGTTTCCCAAATGTTGAAATGAGAGAGTTCTTGTGGAGTATTTAGAAGTTGAAAATTTTGGGCATTTAGGGTAAATTGGTTTGACAACCGAAGCATTTAGAGAATTAGCCCAATATTAATTTCACGGTTGCTCCAGCCTCATTTAAGGCTTTAATGAATGTGGTTTTCATGAAATTATATGAGGATGTGAACTCATGTTGGTGTCGTGTTTTTGTAATTTATCTTCGTGTGACATATATTAATAAAAATAAATGTTGTATGTAGAATCCAATGGTAACTAAAAGGTAAAACTACTAAAGTCACCGTTTTATGCCTCAAAATATTTAAGGCTTCTAATTTCCAAATGCCCTTTATAAATATACTAGCTAAAAGACCCGTGAAATTCACGGGTATCTTAAGGAAATATTATAGAATAGCTAATAATTTGTGTGTTACGTAGTTAGACAATAAGAAGAACCACGTTAGTATAAGTAATTATGAAATATAAATTTGCTATTGATGAAAAATTCGTCAATCAACACAATAGACAAACAACTAAAAAAGAACATAAAGTTCCATAAAGAGATATTCTAGCTTTTGTTTATGATGAGCTCATTTATATTTCGTTTTGAATTATTTTTTCAACGACTATTTTGATCTATTTTGATGATCTTTAATAATCATCTAGATGAATATTAGATACATGAATTACCTATTTTATCTCATCTCAATTTAGAGGAATATTAGATACATGAATTGCCTATTTTATCTCATCTCAACTACTCTAACATCACATTTTTATTCAAGTTTAGTCTTAAAAACCCTATCTTATCCCATTTCAACTGCTCCTAACATCACCACTTCTCCTCCGACTTCCTCCCCGCCACCTGTATTCACCGCCGCCAAAGCATGAAAGATAATAGCAAAACATGCGAAAAGAATTAAACATTTGGTGCCGGGATGACCATTTCTTTATGTTATAAGAAGTTGGAACGCCTCATAAACCTTCAACCCGCGAGTTCAACAAATCCACATTTAGTTTTGTGTGGAATCATCCCGTAATATCGACAACTAAAGACAATTAAATGACAAAAAGGTATCTATTTCAAAAGAACATATAACACATACTAATATATATAAATTCAATTATTAATCATAACCTAATTCTAATTATAAATTGTATCAAACATTTATAATGTTTTGCAACCAACGAAATCCATTTAACAATGCAACAAAGAAAATAAAACACATATATATTCAATAGTTAAGTGATAAATATATAAATACGTCATATCAAGTGCATCTCCTGCAAAGGTTAAATATAAGATATCTACATTATAATTTTCACTCAGTCCACTTCCACCAATTCAAAAACATGATCAATCTATGATTATACATTATGAGTAACCATGAGAGTATGAAGAACTTGATAAGAAAGATTACCATCTTTCTATTTTCGTTCCATCTTTGTAATAGGAACTTATGAAGACTCTACATCCATAGTACAAAATTATCATAAAGTAAAACTATTCTATTTGAAAAAATCAACTTATATCATGAGTCTTTATGCATATAATTAGATGCCCACAAAATTACAAACCAAGGAAATCTCTACAAATAAAATGGCAAGTAAATAAAATTGTGACAACGGGAGCATATGGTAAAGGGTCAAAGTTCAATAAAAGGTATATTTGAGAAAAAAAAACTTAGTCAGATAATAGGAAAGTACTATTTTGTGAAAAACTCAATTCAATACCTTAAGTTGAAAACACTAAAAGTTAAGTATCTAACATTTAAATGGGACTAACATATGATAATTTTTTATGTGATTTGCTTTAAACATATAATAAGCATATTCACAGATAAAACACTGTTCAAAATCTCTCATAATAAAATTGATGCAGATGTTGTGATGATGATTTAATGATTCAACCAGGTATATATTGGTCACAAACGAAAGGAAAAAAGTTGAACACTAAATTGGTGATTAATATGATGTTGAAAATGAAATTATTGGTGTTTGAGTATTACTATCATGACCTCTATGTATCTCGTAAGCATCACAAAAGAAATCTACATGATAATCTATCTACATCTATATTACATTATAAATCATTTGAGACTTTCTATAAAAGGAAGTTTTAAAATTATGATAAAAAACATTATTATAAAAGGAAAAAATCAGAAAATTAATGTAAAATTTAACAATTTAAGTCTTATTTAAACCATATATTAACTCCCTACAATATTAATAATTTAGACGTGCGACTTTTGAAAAACATATATTTACTACATAATAAAGTATTTGGGACATGCTAAATAAGAAATGTTTAAAATGAAAAACATTTGTTTCTTTAAAAATAATCATTGGTGATCCAGGTCGCCGTTATCATGGTACCCTTCTAGTTGTAAAAAGGTTGTCTAATGTACAATAAGCAAGGCAACTACTTGTCCTACATACATGTTATATCCATATGTTCAACTTTGCATCATATCTATGCCTCAATCTTCCCATCGTCACTTCAAAAGGAAAATACGAACCCACAAAACAAATAACAAAATGCATCATCTCTAACTTAACAAAAGACCGAAATTAGGTGACACGGTTAATACAAATGTTCAATTAAATAAGAATACCAATTTTAGTCTTAACATTAGCCTACACCTATTATATTTTTACATCGGTTGAAATTCACCAAAAGTATAACATTGCAAAGGCATGACACTTTTCTCTCCTAGTTGATGCTTGAATCTTTTAAACGAAGCTATATATACATTTGTCGGTATTTTGAAATTCTGCAAATACAATTCAGTGGTTACGTGCTATTCACAATTTCACATTATAGATTACTTTAAAAAAAATCATAAGAAGCAACTTATAACATTAACATAATAGCTTATACATTTTCATATATGATGATAATCCCCATGTTGTTGATTAAAGGTTTGTTGTATACGGGTTGCATCCATGCCTGCTTAATAAATACACGAAGGTAACGTTATCTTTAAAAAAAAAAGAGAAATGAAGCCATCATGGCAATAATATGCTCAATAGAAAATAAACTTTTTGGTTTAGATTGATTGTCAAATGTCAAGTGACGTTCATATTCCTTTAGTTAGATTGTTACCATTAGCTATTAAATTTATTAAATAAAATGCTTTATAACAATTTATTCAAGTATTACATACGGTTGATTAATATCATCTCTAAAAAACAAAAGAATGAAAAATATATATATTTGTTTCATAATTGCTTACGGAGACCAAATATCTTCATACCTTTTTAAAGAAAGCGAATGATGATCATCCTTTTCCATGTCTATAAAAAAAATCAACTCTACATTCATCTGCAAAAAAAAATAAATAAATAAAAAATAAGAAAAAAGCAAATGTTAGGGAAAAAAACAAAATACTGATGCTAAAGAAAATCTTTTTATCATGAAATTTTAGAAGATTTTGCTAACCTAAATTTCAGGCATTTGTAGCTAGCTATTTATAAAACATGATATAATATGAATCTGAATGTAAATATGAATGTTATGTAGTGTGTATGTTATTTTTAAATGTAAAACAATTACCAAAATTAAGGGTTACACAATTATGCTTTTATATTGAGAAAAGTTCAATTACATTTCTGCATAATAAGCGACAAATTTCAACAGCCCTTTTTGTAAAAATAAAAAAATAAAATAATGTTAATTAATATTTTTAATTAAAATCTACTTCCACCTCCTTTTTCATCTTTTTATAATTTTGACAAACTTTTTTGTAACATCCTTGAGCTTTTTAGGCATTAAAAAAAGGGGAATTTCATATATACCCAAGGAAACTTTAAAAATTACATATTTTCCCAAAACACAAGTTTTTAATGCATGATGTACAATGCTATTAAAGCATGTTTTAGAGAAATATGTAATTATTGAAGTTTGAGTGGGGATGTATGTAAATGCCCCTTAAAAAAATATGTAAACAACTAATGTGTTGATAAATTATATTAGAAAATCGATAAACATTAGAATATAAAAACTAAGCATCTTGAAAATAATAAATTATGATTTTTCAAAATAATCGTGGATATTTCTTTGGTTTAAATTGTTTATAACAACGAATTTGTTAAACTGTCACGCGCCAAGGGAGAAATCTAATCCAAAGTCCAAACCTATTTTTTCTTTTCACTATATAGGATTTATGATTTTCACATTTATTGGTCACATGAACGTAAACTAACAACACAAAACTTGAGAAAATAAGCAAAAAAACATATAATAAGTAAGATATATATTATAAGTGTATTAATGTATTGTTACATGTTGAGATATGTAGCACAAGCAATCTGGAAGGTACCGAAGATTTGTAGAGCTTCACCAAATCTATCTACCTATATCAGTTAAAAAGACACATAAGTAAAAGAAGTGAGTGAATAAAACTATGATAACTTTGTTACCAAATCTCCAAATCCTCGCCTAATCATCGTACCTTGAACATTCATAGCAATGCCCATATACATTTTTTGTATCAACAACAACACAAAATAAAACCATAAACTTACGCAATGAGATACCTGTATCTCTTCGAATATAAAATCTAAAGCAATCCAAAGCCAAAGGTTGTTCATAAATACTCACATCGAAATAAACCCTCATAAACGACGTTACCTCGGTATAAGAAATGACCCTTAGAGATGGTATTTAGTCGTCGGTCGAATATGGTGGAAATACTGGGAAACACATAATTTTGTTCCTCATTTGATTCACTATTTCTAATAAACATTTGAAATTTCAAACTTAGAATTGATTGATTAGCTGTAACTTTGGAAAAAAATAGGAAACTTTAGAATAGATAAATTTCAAAATTAGAATAGATTGATTAGTTGTAAATTTGGGAAAAAAAAAAGGAAAACCTTTATTATCAAATGCTCTTTTGATGAACAATTTTGAATTTGAATAAAACTTACTTCACAAACTTCCAACTTATCAAATATTTTCCTAACCAAATTAGTATATTTTATTATAAAGTTTAATGTTACTCGTAGAAGATTGTCTTGGTTTAAGAAAAAGAATGACTTCATTTTCGAATCTCACACTATTGTAAGTTGTAACAATTAATCGCTAAATTTGAATATAAGTATAGCAGTTTTCATTTATTTATTTTGAACAAATAACGGTTTTCATTTGAATATTTATTAAAAGTTTTGATATAAAGTTATAAATGGAAGGTATTAAAGGAAATATGTTTTGCATGCCTACCATACTTAAAATACGGTTTTAAATGAACAACTCTCCTGATATAACGTCTTTCAATAGTAATTGTTTCTTTGTCTGAATTAATGTGTAGTCAAAGATATGCAAAACATCAACTTTCGAAAGGTAATAAAACAGGACTTTTTAATCCATGATTTCAAAATGGCGCTTGTACACGCGTCACCACCAGCTTAGAAGCTATTTTAGGGAAAAATTAATTAGTAGGAGGCCAAAAACTCTTTTATTAGTATAGATAGATAGTCGGTCGCATATTTTTTTAAGATCATCTTGAGGTCTCGATATATAAAAGCCCATGGTTACTAAAACTAAAATTGATAAACATATTAGGGATGTTTGCTTAGTTTTTGTTTATTTTGTTGGTCTACAAGATCAAGTTCTTATTTGAGTACACGACTAGGTCCATCTTTTATTAGTAAAAATGATAAATTAAGCTCTTTTATTGCTACAAATTCTAATGATTTTTAGCCAATATTGTAAATAAACTTCCGTTTGTATAAGTGTTCATATTAGTTCGTTTGTTCGGTTAAACATAAACCAACGAACACGAAGATCCTCGTTCGTGTTGGTTTGGTTCTTTAGCACTATGATAACATCAAATAGTCCTGAATATTAAGTGTCAATTTCCCCCGATAATGCTTGTAATATATATAATTTATATGGATTTACGCTTGTTTTTCATTGTTTTCCACTTTCAGGTAAATTACGAGCATTAGAGCTAAAGAGACGCGGAATTGGAGAAATATCAAAGATTTATCATAGTATGTCGACTTTAAAGAAGTTACGGCGTAACTCATCTCTCACATTACTGCACTCCAAAGCGTGACTCGTAAAGCCAACTCATTAGAAGATTACGGCGTAACTCCCCAAAAGACTACGGCGTAACTTATTAGGTTAAATAAGGTTCCACGTCACCGATAACTACGCCAGTAACTATTTCATCAACTACGGTGTAACCAAGAAATATTGAAGATACGGTGTAACCACTTATAAGGTTACCAGTAACCAGCAGATCTAGTGCAAATTACGAAGAAATTGAAGATTACGGCCTAACTCTTATATTAGTTACTACCAGAACCCGTGATCCGCCTATAAATACCCCACGATTTCAAAGATTTCAAAGGATCTCATTCCACACACCACAACCAAAGAACATGGGAAGAAGCCAAAGGCGGTCAAGAGGGGCATATGGAGTCGTCTCAGGAGAAATCACTCCCCTACGATAAGCATTAGCATTTTATCTTTTCTTTACTTTCGATTCATGTATTTCGTAACTTTGAATATTGAATTGATTTGTATGGTTAATATGAGTGGCTAAGCACCTCTTGGTGCTGGCCTAGTTATGATTCCTTAATTGTTTTGTTTGCGTTTACATTACTTTCGTATAATTATTTCTAAGTGTATGCATGCATAGTTTATTGGTAGCTACCCTTGTTTCGGTAGTTTTGAATGGCGGTAGAGGCTAGTTGCTTAGGAGATATGACCAACTGACCCTAAGTGTGTAGACTGAGACGGGAAGGGTAAGATATGACCAACTGACGACCCTTTCTACTTGTGCGATTTGACCAACCGATCACCTACCGCTTAGATGAACTTAAGAATTGGGGTGAGTATTTAAGTTGCTAACGCCCGGCACTCACTATAATAAATCTAGCATGTAGCGGTACTTAATGACTGGGCTTAGGGACCAGAACAATCGGACTTATGAAGGACACCGACTTCTCCAAATGGTGGCATCTTTGCCGATAGGTTAGGACGAATTGACCAAATGTCGCCCTCTCGAATTTGACCCCACCAAGTAATTGAAAGTAAGTAGACGAGACATTACTAGCTAGGAGGAATAACTAGGTTAACACCACTCTCCTCTATTGATTAAACCTTTTCCTTTTATCTGCTTTAGTATTTAATTAAGTAATTCCTTATCGAAATCATTATTAAATCTGTGACATCTAGACTTATTATTAATTCATCACACATAGCTCTTGGGATAACCTCGGTTTTACCGAATACTACACTACACACGACCGGGTACACTGCCCGTTAGTGCATTAGGGTAGACCATAGGTATAACGAGACAATATAAATATTAAAACCTGGTCAGTAAAACCTGCATCAAGTTTTTGGCGCCGCTACCGGGGAGTTATATTAGGATTTTTATTAAGTCTTTAGTTTATTCTGATATTATGTCTCTCACTATGAATGATTATCTCACCACCTCTAAAAGTAAATAGGGAATCTCTATTCCAGCTCTTGAAGGAAATGTAAAATTCGAGTTCTGGGGACTATGTCTTGAAGAACTAAAAAAATGCTGCTTTTATGGAACCAAGGATGAAGAAGCTCATGAGCACATCGCGAAAGTATATGAGATCTCCGATTTATTCCACGCGCCTGGGGTCTCCAGAGATCATGTTAGGATGAGGGCATTTCCTTTTACCCTGAAAGGAATAGCTAGAGACTAGTTAAAGAAACTACCATCTGGATCTATCACTACGTGGAGTGCATTTAAAAAGGCCTTTCTTAAGGAATACCGAACCCCTGCAAAAATCCTCCAGCAAGTTGATGAAATTAGGAGGTTTAACCAATTCAATGATGAATAACTATTTACAGCTTGGGAAAGATTCAATGAAGCCATCCTCAAATTCCCTGAGCACAAACTCAACAAGCACGAGCAACTGCAAATATTTTACAACGGGTTGAACATCAAAACTCGGCAATTATTAGACTCGAAAGAACCTATTCCCTTGATGACTGCTGATAAAGGATGGACAAGAATTGAAGAAGTAGCTCTCCACTCTTCGTCTCGGAATGAAGATTAGAACGAAGACCCAATCGAACTACAATCGGTAATCAGAAATTTGGAGGAATTTGAATTAGATATGCAATCCCTTACTGAGGAAGTAAAAATGGTTAAACACAAGTTCGATAAACCTATTGATGGGAGAGTAACGGATCTCGAAAAGGCTGTGAAAAAACTTGTTAAGGAATCCAGCAAAAAACAAGAAGAGAGCGAAAAGTTAGTGTGGAATATCAAGCGAGATTACGACCATGTGCTGAAAACACAAGCGGCTGCTATAAGAAGACTAGAAAATCAAGTCGGAAAGCTCGCAGAATCTGTCAGAACGAGAGATGAAGGAGAACTACCTAGCACAACTGAACCAAATCCTCGAGATCTAGCGCATGCTATTACAACCAGAAGTGGATTAAACTATAAGGAACCAGCATACCCTTCGAATTCAAATGATCTGAACGAAGAAACGCCTCAAGACAACAACAAGGAAACCGAGGGGTCCCTACCAACTGTCGAGAAAGTTCGTCCCTATGTTCCTCCAATACCATTTCCGGGAAGAATTAAGAAGGAACAAGAACGAGTGTTATTTCAGAAATTCATGGAAAAATTGCAACAACTCAGCATTAATATTCCTCTCATTGAAGCCCTTAAGCAAATGCCCAAATATGCTAAATTCATGAAGGATCTCCTGACCCATAGAAGACTTTCTTATAGGACGCAGATTACTTTAAATCAAAGGTGCTCTACCGCCCTACTAAAAGATATGCCTCTCAAAGAAGAAGATCCAGGAAGCTTCACCTTACCTTGCACAATCGGGGGTATTATGTTCGACAAAGCCCTTGCCGATCTTGGGGAAAGCATAAGTCTTATGCCTTTCTCTCTCTATTTTCGCCTGGAATTGGGGAACCTGAAACCTACTAGAATGTGCATTGAGCTAGCTAACAAAACAACTCAATATCCTAAAGGAATCGCTGAAAATGTTCTTGTCAAGATCGATAAATTTGTCTTCCCGGCCGACTTCGTGGTCCTTGAAATGGAAGAGGATGATATCCCAATTTTGCTTGGGAGACCCTTTCTTGCCACCGCGTACGCTATGATTTATGTCTTTAACAAGTATTTCGTTGGAGATTGGAAACAACAAGATTACCTTCGATCTTGAAAAATCGATGAGATATGCTTCTTTCACTGACGACAACCTTGATGATCTCGACCTTATCGAAGCTAACGTTGAAAAACTTGCTCTGGAATGCTTTCTGCCCGACCCTTTGAAGTCATTAAAATTTGAGGATAATGATGGCATATCTAGCGATGAAGAAGTCGAAATGGAAGAACTCGCTATGAACAATCAAACGCTATGTTCAGCAAAAGCTGACACTACCCCCAAACTCAATGAGCTCCCTCCTCATTTAGAATTTGCATTCATTGATGGGGATCGTAATTTTCCAGTTGTTATTTCTTCTTTGTTGTCCGACGAAGAAAAGAAGTCGCTATTGCAGGTTTTAAGCAAGCACAAGGGGGCAATTGCGTGGAAAATCTCTGACATAAAAGGGATCAACCCTTCATACTGATCTCACAAAATACTAATGGAAGATGATTTTAAACTAGTAGTACAGCCACATAGAAGATTAAACCCAAAAGTCCAAGACGTGGTAAAAGACGAAATCATTAAACTCCTGGATGCAGGTCTAATTTACGCTATTTCAGATAGTCCTTGGGTTGGTCCTATTCATGTTGTGCCAAAAAAGGGAGGAATGACAGTGGTCACTAATGAAGATAACGAGCTGATACCTACTAGAACGGTCACTGGCTGGAGGGTGTGCATCGATTACAGAAAATTAAATGACGCAACACGGAAGGATCACTTCCCCCTTCCATTTATCGATCAGATGTTAGAAAGGCTCTCTGGACATGAGTATTATTGTTTTCTTGATGGATTTTCGAGATACTTTCAAATTCTGATAGCCCTTGAGGATCAAGAAAAGACTACTTTCACCTGCCCATACGGAACATTCGCCTACCGAAGGATGCCTTTCAGACTATGCAACGCTCCCGCCACATTCCAACAGTGCATGACAGCAATATTCTCAGATATGTGTCAAGATTTTATGGAAGTATTCATGGACGACTTCTCGGTTTTTTGGTAACTCTTTTTCATCTTGTCTTAATAATTTATCTAAAATGCTTGCGGATGTGAAGAAACTAACTTTGTCCTTAATCGAGAAATGTCATTTTATGGTAAGAGAAGGATTGTTTTGGGGCATAAGATTTTCAAACAGGATCAAAGTTGATAAAGCTAAGGTTGACGTTATTTCTCGACTTCCTTATCCAACCAATTTAAAAGGAATTAGGAGTTTTCTTGGGCACGCTGGATTTTATAGAAGATTTATAAAAGACTTTTCCAAAACTGCCAAACCTATGACCCAACTCCTCATGAAAGATGCAAAATTCGATTTTAATGACGATTGCAAAAATTCTTTTGATATTTTATTAGAAAAATTGACTACAACCCCTGTTATTATTGCTCCTGATTGGGGGTATGATTTTGAACTTATGTGCGATGCTAGTGGTTATGCTGTGGGAGCTGTTTTAGGATAGAGGGTGGATAAAAAATTTAAACCTATTTATTACGCTAGTAAAACCTTAAATGAGGCACAAGAGCATTACACAACCACCGAAAAGGAACTCCTGGCTGTGGTTTATGCCTTTGATAAGTTCAGATCTTATTTAGTAATGTCAAAAACTGTTGTCTACACTGACCATTCTGCGTTGAAGTACTTATTCAATAAACAGGATGCCAAACCAAGATTGATAAGATGGGTGCTGCTGCTACAAGAATTTGAAATCAAGGATAAGAAAGGGGCAGAGAACTTGCCAGCTGATAACCTCTCTCGATTGGAGAACCCTGATCTTGAAGAACTTGACAAAGAAACTATTCGGGAATCCTTCCCTGATGAGCATCTCATGGCAGTAAGAATTAAAGATTCCAATCCCGAACCGTGGTACGCAGACTTCGCTAATTACCTCGCGGCCAAAGTATTACCTAGCAACAAAACTTATGATCAAAAGAAAAAATTCTTCTCAGATCTTAAATATTACTTCTGGGATGATCCTTTCCTTTTCAAATCATGCCCAGATGGTATTATTCGAGATGTGTTTTGGAAATGAGCAAAACAGATTCGAACATTGTCACAACGAATATGTGGAGGACACTACGGGCCGATAATACCGCTTCGAAAGGTTTATGAGGTCGGATTATTTTGGCCTAGCATCTTCGAGGATGCCGAAAACATGTAAGGGACTGTGACGCTTGTCAAAGGTGGAAACATCTCTTCTCGTAATCGATGCCGCCAACAACATTATGGTATGTGAGGTTTTCGATGTTTGGGGATCGATTTTACGGGACCCTTCACCCTCAAAAATAAAAGTTATATCCTTGTAGTCATGGATTACGTTTCAAAGTGGGTCAAGTCAAGCTCGCAAACGTGTGATGCTAGAAGTGTCATTCGCTTTTGAAAAGATTATTCTCCGTGTTTGGGATCCCTAAGACCATCATAAGTGATCGAGGGACGACTTTGTAATGCTATTATGGAAAAGTTCTCAATGATATGGGTAATCGCACCGGATGTCTACACCTTATCACCCACAAAATAATGGGCAAACCGAAAATACCAATAGGCACCTGCGAATTTTAGAAAAATCCGCAGTAATGTAAAAGATTGGTCCGACAAACTTGACGGCTTTATGGGCATTCGTAATGACCTTTAAAACTCCTATTGAAGCACCCTTTTAAGATTGTTTATGGAAAAGCATGTCATCTTCCCGTAGAATTGGAACACAAAGCATATTGGGCTCTCAAGAATGCTAATCTAGAGGCAGATGTGATCAAGGAACACCGATTTTCCAAAATAAATCGTTTAGCTGAACTACGAACGAAGCATACGATCATGCCAAGGCATACAAAGACAGGACCAAAAGATGGCACGGCAAGAGAATTAAAGATAAAAATTTGAAATAGGACAGGAGGTTCTCGTTTTCAACTCAAGACTCAAATTACTCCCTGGAAAAATGAGATCTCGTTGGGTTGGCCCCTACACAGTAAGTAAGGTATTCACCTATGGGACTATTGAGGTTCATAATAAGGAAGGGGTATTTTTCAAGGTAAATGGACACCGTGCAAAAATTTATTATGGGCAAGATGTTAGCAAGCTTTCTGGAGATGAGTTCTTCGCCCCTGCATAAAGCCCCGCGGCTCTGAGTCTAACTTAAAGACTCGTAAATAAAGAAAAGTGCTCTTTCGGGAGACAACCCGAATTATCCCTTTCTTTTATTTTGTTTCCTTTTTTTTGTAGGTTTTTGTGTTTTTAACCATTTTTGCAGGAAACGAGGAAATGATTGTCGCCGCAGCTTGTCGATCGACCATAGTTACGGCGTAACTCATCTCGATGATTACGCAGTAACCAACCCTTGTCGCAGGATTTTAGACGATTACCAATTACGGCGTAATACCATCTCTCGTAGTTACGCCGTAGCCACCGCTTTGCAAAGATATCTCGTGTTTTGCCGCGATTCGGCGTAACTCTCTCAAAGAGTTACGATGTAACTTTCATCGCTTACTTCTTTCATTTTAAAACACAATAACCTTGTATTAGTATTTTAAATGAACTTTGTGGGTGTGTTCCCTGTAAACCCTCACGAGACTTCAATCGTCCACTTGGGACACCAAGTGGTTTAAAAGGCTTGTTGCATATGCTAAATGCAACCGTGATTCCTACGAAAGTGAGTTTGGTTTGTTTTTATTTTTCATTTTTTTGTTTTTAGAATTATGCTTGTCGGTAGTGTGATTTCAGGGATTGAAGTTTGCTCATGGACACTTATACGAAGGCACGTCTCTTTTTCGTGGGCCTTCTTCCTTTTTGGAGCAAATTTCAGGGAAGTTCTCGCTCTAATTCTACTTTTCTCCTCACCTTTATTTTAACGCTTAGTACAAAAGGGACTTTGTACAATTCAAGTGGGGGGACGGGAATAAAATTATCTCTTGAACTTTATTTTGCCCTTGTTTTTCTAGTTTATTTTGAAAAATTATGCCATTTTTAAAATTTTGACATGTTTTTCTTAACCTAACTAGATTAGACCTTAGCCGAGCACATACAACCCTTGATATTATATTGTGAGATTAGCATTATCCGTTTCCAATATTTTACCCCAAATCCACCAAATTATGAGTGTGCGGGTAGCTTGTAAACTTTAGAACTTGGCCTTTGCATCATTTCGAGACCATAGAAGAGGTATGTTGAGTTAGCTCGATGTATTTGGACTTTTCAATTTAAGAAGGAAATATTATAGGATTATCACCCAAATAGCCTACCATTGTGTGTCTATCGATTAGTCACCTCGACTTCTCGACCCCCATATGAAACCCTTTTGTTACACTCACCTTTAGTGCAAGATACCCCTAGATAAACGCATCTGAGCCATTCCTTTCATTTTGTTAACCCAAAGATATTGTTTCGATACACTATACACCTTAGCCTACCCCGTAGTCTTTATTTGTGATTGGGAAGTCATCATTTGCCTAAGTTCAAGGTTCAAGTGGAAAGGTTCGAAAATCACGCTTTCGTCGACGACATATTCCTGAAGATCATTGAAGACCCCCCGAATTCCGCTGAAGATTATTTAGACTACCGCTTGATTTGTATTTTACACAATTTATATATCCCATGTCTTATCCTACCCTTTAGTCATGGCGTGTCTAGGTGATGCAGAGCAATCTTTGGTGTCTTGGCCATGGATTTGGTCATGTACCATCGGTTTTGTCCACTTCACGCGACATGTTAATAATGACGAGTCACCCTTAACCTTTGTCGTGTTTACCCATATTGCCTTCAAGATTGTTTAGCCCTTAACTCTAGTGGTGGAGATTTGTGTAACCGCCAAGCTTATGATAGAATACATGCTATGATCATGCGATTGAGTGATCACCCGAAATTGACACTTAGAATAGTTGAGAGATTTGAGTGTTTAGTTCCCTTTCGTGAGGTGTTCGCTTTGTTTTATTCTAGCATAAGGATTTTTAAACTTATATTTTCCGGTAATGGGAGATATCTTTTAGGAATCTATCTAATAAGGTCTACTGAGGGCAAGTAGAGTTCGTTGGGGGATATTTGATAACATCAAATAGTCCCGAATATTAAGTGTCAATTTCCCGATAATGCTTGTAATTTATATCATTTATATGGATTTACGCTTGTTTTCTATTGTTTTCCACATTCGTGTAAATTACGAGCACCGGAGCTAAAGAGACGCGGAATTGGAGAAATATCAAAGATTTATCATAGTATGTTGACTTTAAAGAAGTTACGGCGTAACTCATCTCTCACATTACGCAGTAACTAAAGCGTTGAAGACAAAGGCGGTCTAATCTCGCCATTGCTTCAACCTCAAGGACCAAACTTGCTCAACATTTAAAGTATTTCTAACCGAATAGCGGTTAAGAGTAGTTGATGGCGGTTATTTAACCGCCAGGGTAAATATAGTTATGTTATTGCTTCAACTCAAAACCGGACTTGAAAAGCGGTTAACCGCCAAAACGGTTGTAACCGCCAAAAACGGTTACTTCTCGAACCATTGCAACGTTTGGGAAATGCCCTTCTCGCTTAGTATAAATACGATGTAATGAATCATTTACAATGTTAGACGATTTAGTTATTCAAAGATCCATATTGTTATTGTTTGCATTTTCATATCGACTCAACCAATCATACGTAGGGACCAACATTTGGCATCAAGAGCCTGCTTTTATCTCGTTACACAATCACATACTCATCACCGATTTCTGTTTAACGAGGCAACAATCAAAACCGAACCTTGTTTTAACGAGACACAATCAAAACCCAAGAAATTGTTAACGAGATATACCAAACCAAAACCTTAACGTTGGAAGAAGAGAACCAAAAACCAAAAATCAAAGCGCTGGTCTTTTGGTTCAGGAAGAAGAAAAACAGAAACCATTGTTTCTGAAAGAAGAATATACGTTGAAACATTGTTTCAGGAGAAGGAAAACGTTTTTCAAAAGGAGGCGTTGTTACTTGGATAACTAGGACATAAGATAAGGCGTATACAACCTATCTTTGTGTCAAAATTGCAAACGGAGAGGACACCCATTCCACTGTGGTGTCGTTTTTTTTTCTGTTGTGAAGCATTAATATGCAGCAACAAGAAAAGAAGAGTTACGTGACAAGAAGAAAAGGACATACGCATTTGGATACCTTGTATAGTAGACGGCATATACAAGAAGAGAAAAAGACGTTGCTTGGAATTAGAAGAAACACAACCGGTTTAGAAAACAATCAAGTATTGTTTTGAAAAAAGAGACGCTAGCGATATAAGAATATTAACAAAGGACACAACTTGATCACTTGTGGGTTTTTGTTGGAAAATACCGAAGGTATTTTGGGGTGAAGCACATTCGTGTGGAACGTAAACAAAGAAAAGGGTTGTGAGACGCGGCAAGCAAACGTAGAAGTTTACCATTCAACGTGGTAAAGGGAAAGAACAAGTTATTACTTGTTTCTTTGAAAATACCGAAAGGTATTTTGGAAGTTATTTGTGTTCGGAAAATAGCCAAGACCAAGAGTTCGAAGGCAAATCATTATTACATCGATACACAAGAAAGGAGAAAGACAACGTGGGGAAAGAAAGAACGTAGTTGGTATCTTACTCAAGTACCGACAAAGTGGGAATACGACGGTGTTTAATACACAACAACGAGGTCACAAAATTCAAACTTGGATTTCTCTATTATACTTTAGATAGTATAGTTCGTTATTTACATTACTAGGAAATCCCGAGAACTATATATTGATCCCAGACTATTAGATTCCCGAAAACTATTTTTGTTCCCGTAGTATTAAGTATATCATACTTAGTTAGAATTCCAAATAGAAAGTGAAGATCATAAACACTATCAATATGCTCGGTGACGATGCAAGTGGCAAGAACATCGCACCAAAACCCGTAACCCCTATGACACAAGATCAATGCCCAAAACTCAAAGCCACAAACTACAGTTTGACTATACAAATTAAGGTGATACTAGAAGCACAAGGTTTATGGGAAGCAATAGAACCTAAGGTCGATACACAAGTAGATGCTAAAAGGATAAGGCAACAACCGCCTTCCTATATCAAGCATTGACCAAGATGTGATCTTACAAGTAGCAAGTTGCAAAACAAAGAAAGGAATTATGGGATTCATTAAGAAAGAGACACGTTGAGAAGAGAAAGTGCAACAAGCACGGTTACAATCATTGATGATTGATTTCGCACCTTCAAATGAAGGAGGATGAAACGGTGGATGCATTTACAACCAAATTGAACGGCTATGCCACAAAGGCAAAAGAATTAGGAAAACCTTTGGATGAATCACTTTTAGTTCGAAAACTATTAGATTCCACACCCGATAGGTTCATTCAAATAGTAGCATCCATAGAACAGACGAGTGATCTCGATGACATTACGTTAGATGAGATCGCAGGAAAACTTAAGGCATTCGAGGAGAGAATAAAACTCCGAAAAGGAGGACAATTAGAAAGCCAAGATAACCTATTATTCGCACAAGGCGAACACTCTAGAAATAAGAAACGATTTACCAAATATAGGGTAGATCAAACAATTCACGAGGTAATTGGCGTAATAAGGAAATAGAGATAACTCGAATGGAGGAAACTCACCTCACAATAAGAATAAAGGTGAGTGGGATAGAAAGAATTTGAAATGTTACAATTGCGGGAAACCCGGACATTTCAGGAGAAATTGTAAAAGTCCACCAACAACTCAGGAACAATCAAACCTTATCTTAGAAGACGATGAACCATCATTATTAATGGCGATACAAGAAACTGAAGAAGTCTTGTTAAATGAAGAACAAGTACACCCCCGAAAATATGCTACAACAGATGCTAGCATATGGTATTTAGATAATGGTGCAAGTAATCATATGACGGGCACCAAAGGCCATTTTAAGGATATTGACGAAAGCATCACTGGACGCGTTCGTTTTGGAGATGGATCGTATGTAGAGATAAAGGGTAGAGGTTCGATATTATTAGGATGTAGAAACTTACAATGTAAAATGATTTCGGATGTTTACTACATTCCAAACCTCAAGAGCAACATACTTAGTCTAGGACAACTTATCAAATAGGTTGCAAGATCATCATGGATGGAAATTTATCGACTTTGTATGATAAGAATAAGAAGTTGTTGATGAAAGTAGAACGATCTAAGAATCGACTTTACAAGATTAGATTACATATAGTAGCACCTATATGTCTCTTAGCAAACGTAGATGACCAAGCATGGTTATGGCATGCTAGATTAGGTCACCGAACTTTGATGCGATAGACAAGATGACAAGAAAAGGTCTAGTAGACGGAATACCTAGAATAAACCATGCAGACAAATCTGTGATGCATGTTTATTAGAAAACACATCGAACACCTTTTCCAAACCAAGCTAAATTCGGATCAAAGAACCCGTTGGACTTAGTATATGGAGATCTTTGTGGTCCCATAAGTCCAAAGAACACACTCGAAAGAAGCTCATCTTCTTATTAGTAGATGACCGCACACGCTTTATGTGGGCTTACTTTCTAAACTCGAAGATCAAGCATTCAACACATTCAAGGAATTTAGGCGCAGATTGAATCAAAGTTGAAGTTGAAAATTAAGATGCTAAGAACGGATAGAGGAGGTGAATTTACATCACATGAATTCACCAAATATCGTAAGGAGAATGGAATAGAAAGACAATTGACAAAGACCATACTCACCGCAGCAGTAATGGTGTAGTAGAGAGGAGAAATAGGACAAGATTATCAACTACTAGGAGTATGATGAAAGCGATGAAGTTACCCTTAACTTATTGGGCGGAAGCGGTCAGCACGCCATTTACATACTCAATGTGGTACCTACGAAAGCCCCGATAGATAAAACACCATATGAAGCCCTCTACAATAGAAAACCAAACCTAGAATACCTAAGAATATTCGGATGCACAACTTATGCTAAGGTAACAATACCTCACTTGAAGAAGCTAGATGATAGAAGCATTCCAATGATTTACTTAGAGTTGAAGAAGGATCTAAAGCATGTAGGCTATATGATCCAAGAGGAAAGAAAAACATGTTAGTAGGGATGTGAAGTTTATGGAAAAGAAACCGTGGATTGGAACAACAATGAAGAGGATATGACATACGCATTGATACGCTTTGGACTAGCTTTATGGTAGATGGAGTTGACTATGATAATCCTACACCGTCAACTTAGAAAACACCGATAACACGTATCAAGAACAAGAACCTATACCGATCCACCTTCACCAATCACACCACCATCATACACTTACAACCCTAACTCGTAAGATGAAGAAAGAGCTACTATAAGTTCGCTCGAAAGCTCGTAATCCTAGATATGATCATAGACCTATACAAGGTTTAAAGGATATTACGGAAATTTACCAAACCGCACGTGAAGTAGAAGCACCTAGCTTATTTTTCACGTAAGAAGAACCCCGTAATTACAAGGAAGCATCAAAAGATGAAAAGTGGATTGAGGCCATGCAAATTGAATTAGATTCAATTAACAAAACAACACATGGACCTCACCACATTGCCCAAAATCGAAGGCAATAGGACTTAAGTGGGTTTATAAAACCAAGAGAGATGCACAAGGTAGGATCATAAAGTATAAAGCAAGATTAGTAGCAAAAGGTTATGTACAAGAACAAGGAATAGACTTGATGAAGTGTTTGCACCAGTTGCTAGGATAGAGACAGTTCGATTGATATTAGCACTAGCAAGATATCATGGATGGCAAGTACACCACTTAGATGTAAAATCAGCATTTTACATGGAGAATTGAAGGAAGAAGTCTATGTTACACAACCTGAAGGTTTCATTCAACAAGGAAACCTAGGAAAAGTCTACAAGCTAACTAAAGCTTTGTATGGCTTAAGACAAGCACCTAGAGCTTGGAACGTGAAGCTTGACCAAACCTTGAAGTCCTTAGACTTTAAGAAATGTAATCTCGAACAAGCAATCTACACAAAGAGAAGCAAGACTTCTACACTTATCGTTGGAGTATATGTAGATGATTTAATAATCACGGGCACTCCAAAGAAGGAAGTAGACTTGTTCAAATCCCGGATGGAAGATAAATTCAAATGAGCGACTTAGGGTTGCTAGCATATTACCTTGGGATAGAAGTTACACGCATGTGAGGAGAGATTACGATCAAGCAAACAGGATACATTAACAAGATCTTAAAAGAGACAAGCATGACGGATAGTAATGATACGAAGACACCTATGGAACCCGACACTAAGTTGGTCAAGGCGGAAGATGGAGAACCATTTGACGCAACTTATTACCAAGCCTAATTGGAAGTCTCGATATTTACTACATACAAGACCGGATCTTAGTTACTCACGGACTACTCACAGATTTATGCAAGACCAAGGATCATCACCAAGGCAAGTGAAACAAGTAATCCGATACATCAAAGGCACGAAAGACCATGGAATAATATACAAGAAAGAAGGAGGCTACAAGATTACAGGATACAACGATGAGTTATGGAATCAATACGATCAAGGAAAAGGAACCATCGGAATAGTATTTTACTTTGGAGAGTCACCCATTACTTGGTGTACTCAAGCAACCAACAAGAGCACTCTCATCATGTGAATCGAATTCATGGCGCTACAAGAAGAAGATGTCAAGCCTTATGGCTAAAACGATTACTCGGTGAATTAACCGGATTAGAAGAAAAGAAGATAACGCTTAGAGTTGACAATATATCGCCTATACAACTCGTAAAGAACCCAGTTTTTCATGGAAGGAGCAAGCACATAGACATTCGCTATCATTTCATTCGTGAATGCGTAGAGAATGGTCATATCAAAGTGGAACACGTAAGTGGAGAACTACAAAGAGCAGACATCTTAACGAAAGCTTTACCAAGACTCAAGTTCGTGACTATGCGACAAATGCTCGGAGTTCAAGACTTAGGACGAAGCAACGATCAAGATTAAGGAGGAGATTGAAGACACTAATCTCGCCATTGCTTCAACTCGAAGGACCAGACTTGCTCAAAAGAAACTCTGCAACCGAATAGCGGTTGAGAGCGGTTGATGGCAGTTATTTAACCGCCAAGTAGTTATATAGGTAGTTACCGGAAAACGGTTGTAACCGCCAAAAACGGTTACTTCTCGAACCATTGCAACGTTTGGGAAATGCCCCTTCGCTTAGTATAAATACGATGTAAATGAATCATTTATAAGTTAGACGATTTAGTTATTCAAAGATCCATATTGTTATTGTTTGCATATTTCATATCGACTCAACCATTCATACGTAGGGACCAACAAACTTATAGATTATCATAAAAAATGATGTTTGTTTTTTTTCCTCCGTATATTAGCTTTTCTATCTCTTCAATCAATTCATAGATTCATTATATTTTTAGTTTAAAAGTTGGATGTTTTATTAATTGGATGAAGCAAAAAGCTAATATTAAGAAAAAGAAAGAAAAATTATCAAAAAGGCCTCATTTTTACGCAAGCTTCGCTAGCTTTAGATCTCCAGAAGGCTCGAGCCGCCCCTGGTAGAATCAATAATTGTATAAGTGATGACAATATCATATTCTCATGCTCAAAACAACATTGCAAAACAAGCTAGCTTAAAGATAAAAGATAATCTCTGTTATTGATTTTTTTTTTCTTTTAATTTGAAGAACATATACATACCACCGCAATACGAACGCGTAATGTTGGTGTCCTATTTTTGTATCCTTTTATCATGTGACATATATCTATACTACATAAAATGTAAAAATGGTCAAAAAGTCAAAGAGTGGAAAGTTGAAAAATTGAAATTGAAAGAATTGACTCAATGAAACGTGAATGAATCTATATATGGCAAGAATGAAACGCAATTATTTTCTCTAAAGACATGACTCAGTCAAAAACTCATGCATGTAACCATATTAGTCAAACTTTACTATTTGTCAAACCAATCATGCACATAAATAACTCGCATAAATGTTTGCACATTCTTCGTTTATCTCAAAAGAATTCTTGCCTGATATACCTATAATGTATAGTTGTCCAGCTAACTATAGCAATGATTTGTATATATCATTCAAATATACCTATAACGTATAGTTGTCAAGTTAACTATAGCAATGATTTGTATATATCAATCAAATATACCTATAATGTATAGTTGTCAAGTTAACTATAGCAATGATTTGTATATATCATTCAAAAAAATGAATTCACGCCTATATAAGCAGTCCACAGTATTAGAAAGGCTGGTAAAATTCCATCCCTTATCACGAAGGCATTGTACAAATTACATAAAATGGACTCCACCGATTCTCATGTTGTTGAACCTGTTAACGACGTAACTTTAGCAGCCAAGGTTTACGCTGTACCTATTTTTTTAGCTATCATATATGTTAATACAAATAAGCCGTAAAAACGTTTATTTATATTTTACGATCTTCTAATATTTTGTCGATAACAAACGTAAAATCATTTTAACGAAACAAATAAAATACGTAAATGGTTTGAGCCAATAGTTTTCTAACACACTTACGTTTTCACATAAAACACTAAAACAAGTATAAGTGATTTTTTGATTTAGTAATACATATGTACAACAACTAGTGTTTACATATTGGGAAAATATATATACATAACTAGTATGTATTATAATGGGTAATACAATTGGGTAGAAACGTAAGTATTTGACCCATTGACCAAATACATTGAATGTAGTTGGGTACAACCCAAAGTCCATGACCCATACCCATGGAGCTTGACCCATAACCCATTGCATGACATCATGCTTATGTCATATATGGATAATATCCATGACCTATGGTTTTAATCCATGGCCCATAGTTTTAATCCATGAACCATGGACTAGATGCATTGCATCTTGTAGATACATTGTATCTACTTGGATACCCATAATCCATAACCCATGACCCATGACCCAAAACCCATGGGCAAAAGGGAGCGTCCCACGGATCCCCAGTAATACACTGGACGGATCCCTCAAGTGAGGGATCTGTGGGATCCGTGAAACAGTAGTTGTTTTTCCTCTATAAATAGTGAGTCATTTCTTCCTTTTGGGTTGCCATTCCCACACATACTTTCCCCAAGTATTGTAAACTTATAACCACATATCTTAAGGATCTTTCTATGTACTTTGTCTTTTGTTTTTGTGTGATTCTCTAGGTTCCTCTTAAAGGCGAGATCACCACCTCTTGAAGTCGAGCAAGCTCAAGTCCATGAGTTGCCATGCTTCATCATCATCAAGACTACTGAGGTTCTCTTGTTGATACTTCTTTCTTCCACAATAGAAGTGTTGTGTCCAAGGCATTAGTGAAGGATGCCGAAAGAGTCAAGACGAAAGCATTAGTGAAGGGTACTTAACGTCCGTGTCAAAAGCATTAGTGTAGAATGCTAAAGGAATCAAGACTTAGGCATTAGTGAAAGGTGCCAAGCGTTCGTGTCAAGGGCATTAGTGAAAGATGCCTAGAAGTCAAATCAAGTGGCATTAGTGAAGGATGCCAAGGTCGTATAATCGATGAAGTGCATCGTTATACAAATAGTGATAGTTTGTTTCCAAGGATATTGATATCCTTGATGGTGTTGTAATAAGGAGTGGGTCTCCTTTGAGGTTAGGTGTTGTGTAGTGTTGGGTAGTAGTTCCTCTATTGTAATGGAACTCGGTACTTAGCCTAGTACCGGATAAAGGGTAGGCGATGTTGTGGTAGGTGTGGTTCTCCTTGGTAAAAGAACACGATGGTTAGCCTAGTACCGGAAAAAGAGTAGGCGACGTTGTGAAGGCTTCTCCGCCATAAGGAGTTGGTGTCATGTAGTGATTACGAACTCTCGAGTAGGTGACTCGAGGAGTGGAGTAGGGCAAGGAAGGTGTCCTTGTAGTCGAACCACTATAAATACTCGTGTCGTGGTTATGTGCTTCTTACTCTTTATCTTTCATTACACATTTATATATCTATCTATCAATGTCTAACATACACATCCAAATAGATTGACATAAGTCGATCTAAATATTTTAAAACAAAGTTTTAATTAGTAAAACTATTCAACCCCCCTTCTAGTTTTCCACAATTGGCATCAGAGCTTCGTTACCAAGTTTCTTAGAGTATGATGTACTTTAAAAACTTGATACGATCCGTGTATGTTTGAAAAATACAAAGAATGATTTTTTTTAAGTCATGTTTTAAAAATCATCATAGTGTTTAATGTTGGACAATGATAGAACGTTCTAATATTTTCCTTGTTAAGAATTCTCCATACTTGGATTTGGGCATACCAAGAAGATCATGAAGAAATTCTCTAAATATCTCTTTTCGTAAAAAGAATATTTAGCATTGTATTCCTCACACATGGATCTGGAGATCCTAAGAAGATCACAAAGAGTTTCTCTAAATATTTCTTTCTTTTAGCAAATGTATGATCTTTAATAATTTACATTTTGTTATTATTATTAAATTCTTAATTGTATGTTTACTCTTTATTAGTAATTACTTAAGTAGTTATCTATATTAAAATCATCATCAAGAATAGCATTCTTCGTTGATTTAGATAGACTACACTACAAACCTGTAATAATGATATCTCGGTTATTCGATAGCCTTGATTATTATTCATCACAAAAGGATTATTGACATTTCATCTATGTCAATGAATATCCATGTGAAATTTCTTATATTATGATAAAATGGGATTTTATCATAATCTTTGAAAAACCTCCCAAAGAATTATGACTTACTCATAAAAAGGGAATCTCGTCAAATAGGATTAGTATTAAACCGTCAAAACCCCAAACCACAAGTTATAGAGCTTAAACATCAACTCTAGGAATTTTAGAACTCCCAAACCAAAGTTATCAAGGAATGCTTAAGCTGAACTTTTGTTGTCATGCGGATCCTCGAGTTTGAACTAGCCGGATCCCTAATGAGAAGGATCGTGGGATCCGTGCAATAGAAGACGACATAAGTTAGAAATGATCACATGGAAGTTCCACTATCATTCTCCTTCAAAGACTCACGAACAAAAACCCAATCATTTTCACAGGAGCAAATTGATCATTTCCTTCAAGCAAAACAATCTCTTGTGTAAGTATAATCTTCACTACATTGTTAATTTAATTCCTTGATTCCTAGGATTACAATTTTTTCATCTTTAGAAGTTAGGTTCAAATGGGCTTGTCATAATTTGTTACCACATTGTTTTCTAAGATAATCTAAATCAAAGAACTAACATTGTTAATACAAATTAAACTCATTTCTTGAATTCAATAAAGATGATTTGAGCAAAATTGTGATCAAACCCTTTAGGCTACTATTCACAATTAACACCACATTGTGGTTTTGTTGTATAGGAACAATCATGCCTAGTAACCGACAACAAGACTATCATGATACCGCCCACTACATCCCAATGTACCATCGAAAGGATGGACTTAGCCCGGAGGATAGGAAAGCTTTCAAGTTGCTCGAAAAGAGACTTTTTCATGAAGGTCGTATGGTAGAACCATCATTCCTTGCTAACACCGACATCCGACAAGTTTTTTAAACGATTGGCTTTTATTGTCTTTTGGACATAAACGAGCAAATTTGCCCAGTGTTCGTACTCGAGTTCTACAAAACAATGAGAATAGTTAGGAATGAGAACGGGACCATCTCAATTTTCTTCATCATAAATGAGCATGAGTACACCTTTTCGCTTGTAGAATTTGGAAGAATATTACGTGTTCCATGTCAAGGAGTTTGCTTGTTTTCCAATGAATGGTCTTTGGCGAAGCTACACGATATGGTTGATCATCATGAAGTCTACCACACGAGAATCCCGGAAGCAACCGCTGTAAGGGATACCGTGTTCATGCAAAGGGCATCGCCATCTAGGGTCACTAGAAATTCCAAAGTGATCTATAGGGACCCTTTTCAAATGGAGCTTTCTGAGATGTACGCATTGTATAGGAAATGGGAAGTCGTGGTGAGGGAGAATGTGTTTTGCTTATGAGGGAACAAGGATCACCCCAATGCGTGCTTAAGTTTCATGATCTATTGCCTTGTGACCGAGACTCGCTTCAACCTTGCATATTACATGATTAAGAGAATGACGAGTGCGAAAAGCATGGACAAAATGGTGCTCCCGTATGCAATGCTCCTAACCCGTCTTGCAAGCTTCATCTTTGCTTTAGATCCTTCTCCGTACTTCTATGATCATAGCTTTTGCAACAAAGTTATGGTACCTTTATCCGAGGGAAGAACTACAAGGTTTATGGTGGATGGCAAAATACCTCACCCACCAACGGATTCATCGGATGAACGGGAGAGACAAAGAGAAGGAGAAGGAAGCAGCAACCCCCTCGGCAACACCGATCTCGACCCTTTGGATTACATCAATCAATTGCCGGACATTCCTAGCCCATCACAAGAATGGCAACAAACCAAAGGGATCTTCAGGTGCTTCGCCAACTTCTTGAAGAAAAAGAAGTAGAGATGGTGTGATGAAGAGTGGAGGGGAGGATGAAGACGGGGAGTGATATGGGTTGGGGAAGTAAGGTAAGGTCATAGGACCTTGATTTGTGAAAACAATTTGAAACAATGGTTTGTAACATCTTAACAATACTTATGTAGAGTAGGATGTAGAATGTAGGAATTTCCATAACTTGGCATTGAACAATTTAACTTAGGAACGAGGATGAGATTTTACAACATCTTGAAATCATTCAAGGAGTCGTCGTCACTCATCTTTAGCTACATTTAGTTCCCCCACACTTGCTATGCGTTATACTTGTTGTGTTCTTGCATTTAATCATCGTAGAAATAACTAGGAGAAGCATTTGCTAAGAGTGCAAGAATTGCACATTCTTTGAAAGCCTTACGATCTGTAGTGGCGGATCCCGAATTATAACTAGCGGATCCTCCTAGAGGAAACCGTGGGATCTGGGAAGACATATATCAGATACAGATCACTATACATCCAATATATCCCTTTAATCACATCATGATGGCTAAACATGATTCTTTAATACCACTTAAGGCTTCCTCAAGCACAATAGGTCTCACATTCACCCGTAGGTAACTTAGGATCAAATTCAAGGTGCCTTTGATTTATCAAACTCATCAATATCCACCATATTTCCGCTCCAAAGCTCACACATTATTTCTCACATCTCAAAACACTTAGTTTGATATTTCTATCAATTTTAGCAAATTGATTTTAGTCAATCTCACCTCAAAATAGGCTTGAAACTAGTTTTTCATTTTTCTTTATTTTTTAGGATTTTCTCAAATTTATCTTGAGTCATCATCTGATTTCTAGGACTAATTGTCATCATTTTCCCATTTCAAATCAAATGGTATCCTCCTCAAGCACTTAGTTAGACTCTCAAAAGTCCACTTTCCTACCCAAAACCATCATTAAGTATCCTCACTCCTTATGGTTGAGCATTTAAGACATCCACCACTCAAAACATCTAAGGAAAGTTAAATCCTCAAGATTCATAGGTACTAGACCTTACAAAAAGCATAATCACTTCATCAAATATCTGTCTGGCAGACGGATCCCTGGTTTATAACCAAACGGATCCCTAGTGAGAGGGATCCATGGGATCCGTGTCTACAGAAAGACTTTAATCATATTTTTCTTCAATTTTAAGCCACCTTTGGTAATCTAAACACCTTAGTTACCATTTAATGATTTCCTAGAGCTGAACAACATCTTAGTTGACCTTAGTGCATGCCTAATCCCTTTAGTGGTCATGAATTTAATTCCTTAATTCAAATTCAACCTTTATAAACCAAACACTCTTGAGGTTAAGTCATCACTGCTAATCCTCAAAAATCAGTAGTTAGAAGCTCATATTGCCTCCTCACCATCACTATGACTAAAGCACTTAGCAACAACTCTTCAACCAAAGGTTCATCCAAAAGAAATGGTCATACGATTCATGAGATTTCATCTACCGAATCAATACCCGTAAGAGATCATAATGTTAGAATCCCACCTCAACAAACCCAATCAACAATTGCCAAGAGAACCGCAAGAATTAGCATTAAACCTTTTGGGCTAGAAAAGGGTTCATCAAGCACTAAACCAAACGTAGCTAGTTCTAGCAAACCGTCTAAGCCTTCATTGATAGAGCATAGACTACACTCTTTCAATGAGCCTCTCTCTCACCCAAATCTCTATTCATTAGAGCATTCACCACCAAGAACTTCACATTCACCAACTTTCTCGCTAAATAGGGAACCACCTACAACACCAACTAGTCCATCATTGGAAACAAGGAACCACCAAGGACTTGATCATATGGAGGAATTTCCATTACCACCACCCTCATTTTTAGTAGAACCTCATCTTACATTTCTCAATGAAACCCCACCAACACTTGTAGAGCCTCCTCAAAACATCCATTCTCCTCCGGTTCATAATCAAGACAATAATTTCTCTAATTGTCTAATCACCCAAAGATTTGTTCAAGAAGTACGAAATGAGTTGCATTTCATGTTTAATCATCTTCTTGAAAGATTGGACCAAATCAACGAGTCTACTCATCCTTAGACTCAAGCACATTGTTGATTCTTAAGTTTTAGTCACTTATTAGTAAAATATGTATTACATGGCTAAATCATTCTCTTAGTTTTTAGAGATTTTTTGACCGTCTCTTATGTTTTATTGAATGATTTTTTATTTGCCATATTGCTTTGAGTATATGTTTGTTGCTTGAATACATATCTCACTTTGATGTTAAACATTGTTTGGTACATCACCATTGCTGAATTATGTCATCAGATAGAAGGATCCCTAAGATTTGCCTAGATGGATCCCTCCAAGGAGGGAACCGTGGGATCCGTGCAACAGAAGACCAATTTTCTACTAACTTGAGTCTTATTTGCAGGAAATTATGCACTATATACTTGTTTTCTAACCTTTGTTTTGTAGATTTTCAAAATACACGTGAAGACTGTGACCCCCTAAGCTAGGGGGAGCTTTGTGTCAAACCATACATTGCAAAACCATTTGCAATATAATCCTAATATGGATTACATTTCGTTACGTCCCCTTGCAAAGTTGCAATCATCAAGGGGGAGCATTATCGTCACTAAAGACGAAACCATTTGCAAACATAGTTGCAATACATTAGCTTAGTAATTTTTATCTACTTGACGCCCTCACAAAGGGATGGACTCGTCAAGGGGGAGTTAAGACGAGAACTCTTCCGTCACTTGCTCTCTATATATTTTTTCTTTCACATGTTTTTCTTAAAACATTGTGTTAGTGTCTTTTCGACGCTCTTTTTGTTTCGACAAAAAGGGGGAGAAGAGAGTAAAAACTTCAATTCGAACTTTTACGAATTTTAGTTTTTTCCTTAAAATAATTTTATGTTTGTCATCAACAAAAAGGGGGAGATTGTTAATACAAATAAGCCGTCAAAATATTTATTTATATTTTACGATCTTCTAATGTTTTGTCGATAACAAACGTAAAATCATTTTAACCAAACAAATAAAATACGTAAATGGTTTGAGCCAATAGTTTTCTAACACACTTACATTTTCACATAAAACACTAAAATAAGTATAAGTGATTTTATGATTTAGTAATACATATGTACAATAACTAGTGTTTACATATTGGGCAAATATATATACATAACTAGTATGTATTATAATGGGTAATACAATTGGGTAGAAACGTAAGTATTTGACCCATTGACCAAATACATTGAATGTAGTTGGGTACAACTCAAAGTCCATGACCCATACCCATGGAGCTTGACCAATAACCCATTGCATGACATCATGCTTATGTCATATATGGATAATATCCATGACCCATGGTTTTAATCCATGGCCCATTGTTTTAATCCATGAACCATGGACTAGATTCATTGCATCTTGTAGATACATTGTATCTACTTTGTTAGGAATTGGAAATTCCATAGTGAAGTGTCGGTCACCCCAAATATAATTTAGCATAAGTTAGCTCGTAGACATATCGTTAGTTATCAGTTTATTAGTTAGTTATTAGTTTAGTTTAGCGTAGTGTAACACCGCGGAGAAAGGACGGGTCTTTACCCACTGTATACCTGATCCACAGGCCGTCAGGAGGTCGTATTGTTTGTAACTATAAATACCCTCTACCTCCCAAGGTAGAGGGTTGGAACTAGTGAAGCTAACCTTGCATTTTGTGTATTATTTCTCTCTCTAGTATTCCCTCTCCTCTCTTCATCTCTCTAACCATGCCCTTCTTGCATTATCACCATCCTAGACCACCCAAATCATCTAACAACATAATATTTACGATTCTACAATTGGTATCAGAGCCTGGTTGTGTTGTTTTTGTTGGGTTCAGTAAATACCCAAAACCCTTAATCTAGGATTTGAATAGAAAATAGCCCAAGTATTTAATCCGTTAACACAAACAGTCACTAAGTGCATAGTCTCTCGGTGAGTCGTCTTCGGATACTCGATGAAGAGGCAAAGAAGAAGTCTCTCCACTCGATGAGGCGGAACTTAAAGGGTGAAGACCGAGTCAAGAAGAAGATGATGGATTCGGTGGTGATGACAATAACTCACTTGAATCCCTAAGATTCTCTCCAACTTCTTACATGAAGACAAACTGAAGTAGAAGACCGAAGGATGTAAAGGCGAAGAAAGAGCGGGACAAGGCGGAAAGGTTGAATCGAGATAAGGAAGTCCTTATCAACCAAAGTCAACTTTCCCGAATGACAAAAGATCGTGCTCGGTGTCATCACCGAACTTAGGAAAGTAATCTTGTCTCTTACCTAGAATAGTCTTTTAAATGAGACAAAATACATCGATATTTTGTCTTTCAGATGATGTCGATTGTCACTTAGGAAAGAGTCAAATACCATACATGTATAAGAGATGGAGTGAAAAGGTTAAGCTTGTGAATTGTAAAACACATACACGCAATCCATCTTTTCACTCCTCCAAATACAACTTAGTTCTGAGATAGCTCGGTGAGCTCTAAGAGTTGTGCTCGGACATAGCTTTGAGCTTAGAGGAATCACCCAACTTTGTCGTTTCAATCCCAAGTACTATTCGCAAGTACTTGGGTAACGATTCTTTGTTGATTTATTTCTAATAAGAATATGATGTTGAAAATTACTTAGTGTGTTTTCTTTATGTTAATTTAGGTCATAGTTCACTTTTAACTTGTTTTATAAACTTGAACTATTTTAAACGATAGTGAGCGGGAACAACAGCTTTTGATGATTCTTATGGTTTTTTTTGTGCGGTTCTTCTATGCGATTTGATGTTGTTTAGAGTCGTATGGTTTTGGAAAAAGTGGTGATGTTTGTTACTTGATTCATGGTGTGTTTGACATGTGGTTATTGTTGTTTTGATGATTTTATCTTGGCTGTTTGATGGGTTTTTATACATGTTGTTCTTTGTTGTTTGAAATTTCTTTGTTGTGATCTTTATGATGTTCTTCGTAGAGACTTGTGGTCATGTTCTTCATAGAGACTTGTCTAAATTTTGTCCAAATTCAATGAACCTTTAGAGGTTTGTTGACCTTTTAAAAAGTCAAAAGCGAGTTGTGACAAAATGCTTTTGAGCATTTTGTCTTTTGCTGGTATGCAAGCTGTCACTTTGTCCAGATTCAAGGTTTGTGTAGCGACTTTTCAAATTTAAATTTGGTCAATAAGTCAATGGCGATTTGTGTTATGAAAAAGTTAGCGATTTGAAGTGTAAAAAAGAAGCGACTTATCCTTCTCATACGTTTTGACGTATGGGTCTATGCGAGTTGGATGTGAATGAGGCGGATTATCACTAAACATCATAATTTCATCTATGTACTCAATAATTATAATCTCAGTTTTAACACCAACAAAGACATCAACAAAGATCTAATCATATATTGACTACTGCTAATCAACATCATTCAATCAAGATGCATAAAAGATCAACTCAACATTCATCTACATCACAATAACTATTAAGCTACAACTACATCAGTTAAGCTATCATCAACAAATCAGATTCAAACATATCATCTACCATCTAAACAAAACACAATGTCTCTACATCATATGTCATCAACCAACAAGTTATTATTGATCTCAGTTTGTTCGTGTTATCTATTGCTTCATCATGACCACAAGGGTCTACCACACAAACACATCATCATTGATCTAGTTTTTGAAGATTACCTTCTGTTACTCTTCGAACCATTAAAAGGGCAAGACGAAACCATTAAGATTTCGTCTCACTTTGGATTCGGTATAAACTAAAGCTAAACGTACAATCAATTTTCAAAAGCAAGATCTCAGATTCTTTCGAGGTATATCAATGACCTTTTCAGATCCATTAAACCCCTATGGAAACATCACTGATCAATTAGTATTGCTCACTTGATGCATATTTGCTTTTCGAAACAAGAGTTGAAGTAAAACAATTATGTTTCATCCACTCATCTTTCGGTCAAATGAAAACATAAGAAGATTAATTGATCTCAGTAATGATTCATGTGATATACAAGATATATCATGACTCGAGGTCTTTAAACATGAATATTCACCATCTTCGATCATTTTGGAGGTTTCAATCCAGTTTTTATCCGAAAATCACAAGTACTAACACTACTCGATCTCAGAAATAAGTAAAAGTAACATGAATTTGATCTCAGAACTCGTGTTAATGTCTAAAAACCAATATCTTTTAGGGCTAACACGATCTCATCATAGATCAAGATGTTTTTGATGATATCCGACTATAAAGAATTGAGTTTAACAAGTTTGTTAACTCAAAACTTTGATTCGTATTATTCTTAAACATCTAAGATACGAATTAATCAAGATCAATTAAACTTACCTTAACCATCCATGTGGCTGTGAAACCATCAAGCCAACCCTGTGGCTTTGATGTCCTTGTAACCATCCATGTGGCTAGACGAGAGGATTCTGATGAAGAAAGGGAGAGTTATCTTTCTTGTTTTTGAGATGGCAACTCTGATGGTGGCGTATTTTTTTATTGTGATGTGTTAGGGTTTGATGGAGTGATTAGGGTAAGAAGTGTGTTTAGTGACATTTATATACCCCGTGTAATTAGGGCTATCAGTATGTGGATAGGGTGAATGGGCCGAGATTTAATTGTTGATATAAAACCGGGTAAATTGAATGGTTATGGGCCGTGTGGTTGTCTTGGGCCCAATGCATGAAAATACTGACGTGAATTGAGCCATGTTATCATTAGGTGAATGTGCATATTATTATGGAATGGATAATAGTATTATTTGAACTTGAGGATTATATCCAAATCATTTGATAAGCGTGGGGGTCAAATATAATGCTTGGTTAATGGACTTGGGTCGGTAAATTATATTCTTTGATCGAGACTAGTGTTGGACTTGAACCGGGTAATATGTCACTTATTTTTTGAATCAGGTCAACATGAAATTAATTATTTAGGCTGGTTGGTGATTATTCCTGGATTTGTGACGTGCGAGTTGAAAGTGTGATGATGAGATTTGTTGAAGTAATTTATCGATGAGAGTGATTGAAGAGGTTTTGATAATGATGAGATTCGTATTGAGGTTTGATACTTTGGTTTACACATTTTCACTATGTTATTATGACACGGCTTTTATTGATATTGAAAATGTTGACTACGGGGTTGTTTGAGTTCGATATTTCTTATTTGGATTTGAAGTGTGGTTTTTCGGGGCGTGTTTACTTATTTCGTCCTCTTTCCGTCTACCCTTCCGCGAAGATGACTTGTTTGGGCATTTATGGAGTGTGATAAAGACTTGGCTATTTAGTTACGTTTGTGATTCTTTCTCCCTTAACCCACAACGTATCTATCACTTCGGTGTCTCACGCAGTTGAGAATGTCAAGAGGTTTGTACATTGGGTACACTGTTTCTTCTTCACAAGGATTTGTACAAGTTTAAGTAACAAATCTGGGGAATTTCACTTCATCATCAAGTTTGGCATATCGGGTTTACTTCACCATGTTGTCACTGCAATAGCCGACAGAATGCGTGAATGATGTGTTTACCAAAGTGTTTACTGGATGGTTGATGATATTGTTGATGTTGGATATTGAACTGCTGATGAACTGCTGCATGTTCCCCTAAAACAGATGTTCACTGAAACCAAAGTTGTCATAACACATTCAAGCTGACATTGTTTACGGTTTTGTCTTGATTTTGTAAAATCCCGCGAAAGAATCTATTTCTAGGTTTAAATCATAGACTTGTAAAATCCCGTGACAATGGAAACATCCGAGTAATTGTAGAGTGCATTTCCGAATCTATCTTACGGTTTATTCTTGGTTTTGTAAAATCCCGCGAAAGAAACTATTTCTCAGTTTAAACCATAGAATTGTAAAATCCCGTGATTATAGAACCATCCTGGAGAAAGGAAAGTATATTTCAGAATCTTATTTGATGCTGGTGATATGGTTTGTGCTTCAAGGAAGGGATAAAAGGGTGTACTTCATGAATTGGGTGATTGTTTGAATATTCTTCATGGCTGTTTGGTTATTTCAAAGTTTTATGGGGTTATGTGCTTTTAACCATGGTCGGGATGAAAACCATTATCATAGTTCACTTAAAACGTCAAAGGAGGCTACATTTGAGCTTTTAACTAGAAGATGTGACAACGGCGTTAATTCAGTATTATTTATTTGAGGTTGAAGTGAAATATCACGGGCGAGTGTACTTAGTATCTGAAGGCATCGGGGATGGTTGGATGAAGATTCTTCAATATCCTTGTTCGAGCTTATTATCAAAAACAAAGACTTGGAAATCTAATTATTGTTGGATGACTTTTTCCTTTTCTTTTACCACTTAGGGGAATTGGGCTCTTACCACCACAAAATAACTATCACTTTAAGGAGTTACGTTGTAGTGCTCAGTGTCACATTCAATTGTGGATTTTCAAGAGGTGATGTACGTCTTATACTTGATGGTTGGTTGGATGAAGAGTATAGAGTACTTAGAGATTCAATGGAGGATGAAGTCTCGGCACCGCTCTTTGTTACATATGTTCAAGTTTAAGTCACGAGTTCGGGTTAGTTTACTTCAGGGTCAAATTCATCATATTGGGTTTTCTCCATCAGCTCTCACTACAAGGAGCCTACTGAATGATAATGGGGTTGATTTCAAGTTTGCCAAGAAAAATTGAAAAGAGAGAGATTTATGACGTTTGAACACAACAATTCAAGCCTCGTTCCTCAAAGAAAAGAAAAGTGTACGCTTCAGTGCGCTTTATCTTCTGAAGAAGAGAAATCTTCTCTATTATGACCATTATCATCAACATGCTTCATGCTTTTTCCATGCGCTTTCAGTGATCAAGTGAATCGGACTACCGTTAATAGTACTCTTTTACTACTTGCTCGATTATAATGGCGATGGCGACATCATATGCTACCTTCGAGGGGGAGAAGTGTGAATCGACTACATTTATTGAAGATATTCACTTATTCAATCAAGAATGGCAACTCCGTATGCAATTCTTGAGGGGGAGAAGAAGTGTGAATTTATTGCATGGTTGATTGATTTCTGAGAATAAATGGTCAAACGGCTCCAAACTCATGTAAGAACCGAGATTCTTCTTATCGGGTCATCTTCACATGGAGTTTTCTTCTAAGAGCCGTTGGTTAACATCTTCACACGGGTGATTTGATTAATGACAAAGTGCTTCCAATTAT
The DNA here is from genome assembly GCA_022545495.1 of Chrysanthemum lavandulifolium. Lineage (NCBI taxonomy): Eukaryota > Viridiplantae > Streptophyta > Magnoliopsida > Asterales > Asteraceae > Chrysanthemum > Chrysanthemum lavandulifolium. The sequence goes on from CM040246.1 coordinate 33,650,002, forward strand.
GGGTGATTTCCTTAATGAACATCTTTACATTCTTGTTTGATTGGGAGGATTTGAGTTAAGGGATTTGCTATTTGTATGTTAATGGGAATGCATTTGGTGAGTTGAAGATGTTGACTTTCTGTTCCCCAACTGGACAATCTTGAAGAAAGTCGAGTCTACAGTCTGTTCTACACTTTCTGCTGCGTGTTAGAAGACTAAAGACGAGTTGCATTTAACAATCTAAAGACTTCTTCTTAATCTGGGCTGTTAGCAAACATATTGTCGGTTTAGGGGAGATCACTAATTGGGGGAGAGTGAAAATTCAGATTTAATCCCTAATTAGACTTGCTCATATTCTTCAGCAAGTTGATTCTCACAGACATATTTGTGCTAATGGTTTTCTTCTCAAAAGATTTCGAGTATATGGGCTTACAATGAGTTGCTGATTCTGAAGTATCAAAACCAGCAAGGGGGAAGGAGACACACATCTAAACACAAAGCGAGTAAACTTGATGAACTTAATTCTTTTAAGTGATTGAAGATATCCCGGGAAGACAAATGTCATGACCGCAGAGAAACTCAAGGTCTTACTCATTAAGGCTTTTAGTGTTATTATTCCAACTATGTGGGGGAAGTGATGTAAGAGAAAGTTTCTGAAGATAAAAGAGGTACAAAAGTGTGTGATGATTTCGATGTTATCCCAATCATCGGGAGAGAGAATTGTGTACATTGGGGCGCCATTGTTTCACTTGAGTGGTTAATCGCTGATTCGTAGATATCATCACTTATTCGGAGTTGACATCCGTAGAGATTGTCCTCCGCAGAGATAATCGATGATTCGCCTGCTTCTTCAATGATATCGGTTATTCTCTCTTTGGGCATTCGGTACTTCGGGTTCTTGAGCTTCATACACTTTCTTTAGGGGAGAAAAGTATACATCGGGGTTATTCTTTGGCTATTGGACTTGATCGCTACTTGATGGTATAAGTTTCTCCGTCCTCGGTATATGTGTATTCGAGTTCGTGAGCTCTAGTCTAAGAGACCGATCGCATCAATTCATCTACTTAGGGAAGTGGTCTCTTGACAACTTTTGGTATGGATCGCTTCGAGTTCGGTGCAAAGGAATTTGAGAAGAGGTATTAAAATGTGGGATGATACGTTGTTGTTCTTCTTCTTGATGATATTACCCCGAATGGAGAATCTCGATGATCGTTCTTAAAAGGAGCAGCGGGATTTATGATAATGGTGTGCTTCTCTGTGCACCTGGCTAAGGCAACCTTGAAATAGAGCTTCGAACCTGCTCATCTAATGGATTTTCGGTTTGGGGGGAAGCTACCAAAGTCTCTTTTTCTCAAAGGCTCATGTTCTATCTTCTATTCTGGAGCCTTGGAAGCTCTGGTGGTTGAAGTTTAAGAGATGACGAATTCTATCTTCTACGACGTGCTGCTCGATATCTACTCGTATCATCATCCTCTTAAACTATATCATCTACTCTATCTTTGTACATATTTATTCAAAAAAAAAAAATTTGAAAAATTCCAAAAATATTGTTTTCTCAAGACATGTCTTCTGGTATTGATAACATCTACGGTCTTAGAAATGTCATTCAACAATGGCACGGGACCATAGATGAAGTTCGAGCAGGAGGTGTAAATATTCTTTTCCAAAACAAGTCTCAAAATATGGCTTGCAGTTATTTCAGACTGTAACCCATGCTTAAACCATGGTTTGCTATTATTTCCGATAGCAACCCGTTCTTCAAGAAAGGAAAGTGTTGCGCTAAACCAAAATTTTTCAAATATTTCGTGCACTTATCCTAAAACAAATTGAGGAAAGTACGTCGAAGGACTACTGTTCCTACTCAAATATTTTTCCTTCTATAATTCTTCAGAAAAATATTTGTTTTAACATAATTGGTGGAAAATGAGTTGCTTGAAAAACAATCAATATCAGAATGTTCATAAATTTGCAAACTCGATCAATGACTTTAGCGCTTTTAAACTTTTCAGAAAATGAGTCAATGATTGAGGGGGAGAATGTTTTTAAAATTTATATCATCTATCAGGCTTATCTAATTATCCTATATGCTTAACTGAAAATGATGTTAACCTACGTTGAAGGACTAGGTGCCTAGGATATGATTGTTAGGATTAGATGATTAGAGTTTGATGAACACATTATACCCATGCCTTTACATGATCTGATTGATATGTTGAATTGACTTTTGTTAGTCGATTGCTGTTTGGGTGCTGTCGACCACCATATATCTGTTTGTGTTGACTAACGTATGCAGATAAGATGGTTATAAGAATGTTCCCGATCCAAATCCCACGATAGAAGATGATTGGATGCCGAAAGAAAAGCGTAAGTATATATTGGGTTGACAAATGAAGAAACGGAGCTTAATTTGACTTCTATGGAGAGTTGGCATAAAAAAATGCAACGTAAGAGGTCTCACTGCGTCAGCAGATGGTTTTCTTCATCATCAAATGAAGAAACGGAGCTTAATTGGACCTCTATGAAGAGTTGGCATGACAAATGCAACGTCGAAGTCTCACCGCATCGTGAGATGGTTTTCTTCAAACCTACAGCAACATCAATGAGCGTAGCTCAACCACCTAACGTATCTTTGTGCAGGAAAAGTAGTGAATGATACCATTTTTAAACAATTTTTGAATAATATTGTTCTGAAAAATGGAAAAATATTGTTTTGAAAATAAACTGAACTCAAATTTTGGAAATCACCGGACTTCATTTTATCAAAACTTAAGTCACTCAATCATCGACTACGGTCATCGATTGAGGGGGAGAGTGATTTAAAATAAAATATTTTCAAACGATATTTCTTCATAAAAGTCCGGTTTGTACAAAATAAGTGGTGATCTAAAGATTTAATGTTATGTCATGGTATGATTTTCTTTATAACTCAAAGATCTTTCAAAATGAAATTTTTTCTGTTCTTGTTTGATTGTGAAAATGTCTTATTTTACTTAAAGATCTCTTAAAAACTATCATACCTGACACTAACAATCTTTAATGTCTAAAATTGGTCCTCATCAGTCAATTTCAAAAATTAAATCTTGCCACGTCTTTCTCCTAAAATTTTCAAATGATTTAAATCAATTGGGATCACAAATCTCAAAAGGTTTGAAATTTTTGATCGGGAGAACGTGATTTAAATCTCAAATCGGTTTTAAAAGGGTGATTGTTTCAAAAGCACTCCTTCCTTCATGTGCCAAACGATTTCAAATACATAATGCACATGATTGTGGAGGAGCATTTAACCAAAAACTAGATGAGTATTTAAACCAGGCACATATTCTCCCATGTTTTCTAAACCTTATTAAATCACTTGATATTTTTGATCGGGAGAGAATTTGTGATTTAATAATGAAACTTGGTATAAGATGATCGTTTTGATTCAAAGTGCAAGTTCTCTCTAATATGTGCCAAACTCTTTCGTATATCGATGCACATATTGAGGGGGAGCATTTTAAAAAGGAAATAAACTTTCAAGGTACAAAGATTTCTATGTTTCAACATAAAGTACCTTGATTGATTTTCTAATGGTTTCTTAATGGCTTTTGTGATCGTGGATGTGCTTCAAAAGATCTCTTTCCTCTATGTGATAAAATGATTAAATGATTTCAAACATCCTATGCATATATTGAGAGGGAGAATTTACCAAAGAAAATCAAATGGCTTTTTCCATGGAAATTGTGATCAAGAATATATTTCAAAGAACTCTTGCCTCCATGTGCGAAAAAATTTCAAAATCATAAGCACATGTTGAGGGGATGCATTTCTAAAAGATCAAAAACAATTAAGGTATAAAATTCTTTGATATTATATCACAAGTACCTTGATTGAATTTCCAAATGTTTTTTTTTTTCAATTAGTTTCGAGAAGGAAAGAACAGTACCAAAGACCCACCAATTTACTTTATGCATGGTGTTATAAGGATGGTTAGGTTAGGTATTCGTTTCACGATCCGCTTGAGGCGGAGGGATCTACCGAGGACAATCCACTAGATAGTGTAGAGTCCTTAGGTATAATGAAAAAGGAGAAAAGTGAGAAATGGGAAGAGTGCGGATCGAGGCAGAGCTAGTAATGGAATAAACCCAACAAGGTTCTAGTAATGAAGTCTCGGTAAGCTTGAAGGGGTTGAAGAATGAAAATAAATGAATGTGAAAAGGGTGAAAAGAAATAGCCTCCAATAATTCAACCTTAGGGCGGAAACCGGTTCAATACATATACTCTTGGTTGTTACCAAGGTAACACTGGTATTGAAGATAAGACGTCATGGACCCAAAGGACGCACCGCACTAAACTTCCCAAGCTACTCAAGTTCCTTTTAAAAGGGCTTGTTTCATTCTCACGGGGAACCTACATAATCTATCGACTTTCTCTTAGAGATTGTTGATATTGAAAAAGGAGACCCTCTCCCTAGTCTCCGGCATAGGAAACCAAATATGCACAATTGAGTCTAGTGCCAAGAGATCATCCACAATATCTCATTAGGACACAAAATTAATAAAGACTTGCTGTTTCACACAATGTGGAAAGTAAGTATATATTTTAAGAGTCCTACGCATTATCCTTGTGGTAATTGCCAGAACATCTGAGTGATATGTAAAGTATTCACAATAAAGATGGAAATCCTTCTAGAGCCAACATCAAACAAGCTCTTGGTGGGTGACATGTGAGATCTTTCCAAAAGATCAAGCTTGTGACAACTAGATAGAAACGATAGGGCGATTCATTCTTGAAGCAACCTTGGTCAAGGAAATGAATTGACGAATACTTTTGGTAAAACCGTTCGATGTGCAAATCATCTTTTCTCTAGCACATCGAATGTGTATTCATATTTCAAACACAAAAAGTATCTCTGATTGAAAAAATACTTTTGGAAAAACCATTCGATGTGCAAATATCTTCTTTTCTCTAGCACATCGAATGTGTATTCTTTTCAAATACAAAAAGTAATTTTGATTAAAAATTGATCTTTCTCATAAAACCTTCGTCAGATTACAAAACTCTTTCTTCAAGAAATACGCGATTGTTTTTCAAATCAATTTTCATCAATCAATGAATCTCAATTATTGGTTCACTCATTCCGTGTTGTCTTCTTTGAGACGTTCGGTTTGAGAACGGCTAGAGCATTGCGAAAACCTCGTCAAGGAGATTCTTTGAATCATACCGATCACAGCAAGATTTGTCTCGATCAACGGGAACCGTGGGCCTTGTACCTCAATTCAACGAAAGTGATCAAAGACACTTTCGTGTGTTTTATTGCTAATCGTTGTTTGCGGTACATTTGGACGGTTGCGGTGATCGATATTGGGAAGTCAATTCACACCGCATGCTCACAAAGATCCACACTTAATTTGAATAAATCATGACAAGTGCCTATCTACATAACCTGGCTCGGATGTTTTATACTATGCTTACGCTACGTCAGTAAATATCTTGAACCAAGAAAGCTTCGCTACTCGATGAAAAGATGTCATGATCCAAAAGTGTGAGCATGTCGGTCCGAAAGTCACAACTTCACATGATGGCAACACAATAAAGGGTGATCTAGAGATTTACTGTGGCTGATGATCTCGAAGAAAGCTCGAAGATCATCAAGATGTGGATCTGTTCAAAGACCTCCACTGAAAGTACAAAATAATAGGACTATGAAGAGTCACTACAAAAGCACAAAGAATGCGGATGTTGAAGAGTTAAAGTCTATGAGCTCAAGATTAATGATTAAATAGATTGCTAAGATTCGAAATGTAAAACATGGGGTGACCTCCCTTAGGGGGAGATTGTTAGGAATTGGAAATTCCATAGTGAAGTGTCGGTCACCCAAATATAATTTAGCATAAGTTAGCTCGTAGACATATCGTTAGTTATCAGTTTATTAGTTAGTTATTAGTTTAGTTTAGCGTAGTGTAACACCGTGGAGGAAGGACGGGTCTTTACCCACTGTATACCTGATCCACAGGTCGTCAGGAGGTCGTATTGTTTGTAACTATAAATACCCTCTACCTCCCAAGGTAGAGGGTTGGAACTAGTGAAGCTAACCTTGCATTTTGTGTATTATTTCTCTCTCTAGTATTCCCTCTCCTCTCTTCATCTCTCTAACCATGGCCTTCTTGTATTATCACCATCCTAGACTACTCGAATCATCTAACAACATAATATTTACGATCCTACATACTTGGATACCCATGATCCATAACCCATGACCCAAAACCCATGGGCAAAGGGCGTCCCACGGATCCCCGATAATACTCGGACGGATCCTCAAGTGAGGATCCGTGGGATCCATGGAACGAGAGTTGTTTTTCCTCTATAAATAGTGAGCCATTTCTTCCTTTTGGGTTGCCACTCCCACACATACTTTCTCTAAGTATTGTAACCTTCTAACCACATATCTTAAGGATCTTTCTATGTAGTTTGTGTTTTGTTTTTGTGTGATTCTCTAGGTTCCTCTTAAAGGCGAGATCACCACCTCTTGAAGTCGAGCAAGCTCAAGTCCATGAGTTGCCATGCTTCGTCATCATCAAGACTACTGAGGTTCTTTTGTTGATACTTCTTTCTTCCACCATAGAAGTGTTGTGTCCAAGGAATTAGTGAAGGATTCCGAAAGAGTCAAGACGAAAACATTAGTGAAGGGTGCTTAACGTCCGTGTCAAAAGCATTAGTGAAGAATGCTAATGGAGTCAAGACGAAGGCATTAGTGAAAGGTGTCAAGCGTTCGTGTCAAGGGCATTAGTGAAAGATGCCTAAAAGTCAAATCAAGTGGCATCAGTGAAGGATGCCAAGGTCGTATAATCGATGAGGTACATCGTTATACAAATAGTGATAGTTTTTTTCCAAGGATATTGATATCCTTGATGGTGTTGTAATAATGGGTGAGTCTCCTTTGAGGTTAGGTGTTGTGTAGTGTTGGGTAGTAGTTCCTCCATTGTAATGGAACTCGGTACTTAGCCTAGTACCGGATAAAGGGTAGGCGACATTGTGGTAGGTGTGGTTCTCCTTGGTGAAAGAACCCGGTGGTTAGCCTAGTACCGGAAAAAGAGTAGGCGACGTTATGAAGGCTTCTCCGCCATAAGGAGTTGGTGTCGTGTAGTGACTATGAACTCTCGAGTAGGTGACTCGGGAAGTGGAGTAGGGCAAGGAAGGTGTCATTGTCGCCGAACCACTATAAATACTCGTGTCGTGGTTATGTGCTTCTTACTCTTTATCTTTCATTGCACATGGCAAAAGTTCAATATAGATCTCAAATTTACCATAGATCCAATGAACCAATAATAGCCATTCATTTTTTTATTATGATAAACTTTCACCCTTTTTTAAAAAATTAAATATCTCGCAAACCATTAATCGTTACGCGATAAAAATTATACCATCGCGACGAGAATTAAATTATCTTTCTATAGATATGCACTACTATATATTTTTAACAATTTTTTTTTCAAAATTTCGGTCAACAAAATCATATATGATTTGTAAAATCATATATGATTCGATTTTTACGAATCATATATGATTTTTAAGAATCATATATAATTCATAAAAATCATATATGATTCGTAAAAATCGAATCATACATGATTTTTGAAAATCATATATGATTCGTAAAAATCATATATGATTTTTTCGGACGAGATTTTTGAAAAAAAATGTTTGTCGAAAATATATAAAAGTGCATATCTATAAAAAGATAATTTAATTCTCGTCGTGATGGTGTATTTTTTATAGTTTGAAGATTTACCGTTTGTAAGATATGTTGTTTTAAAAAAAGGTGGAAAATAATTTTTTATTAATTTAGATAAAAAATGGAGGGCTATAATTGGTTCATTTGTTCTATGGCAAATATAAGTTCTGTATTGATCTCAACTCCATTGCACATTTATATATCTATCGATCAATGTCCAACATACACATCCAAATAGATTGACATAAGTCGATCTAAATATTTTCAAACAAAGTTTTAATTGGTAAACTATTCAACCACCCATTCTAGTTTTCCACAATATATGTTTGCTACATTGTTCTCTAATTTATACCTTATTTGTACTTGTTAGATTGAATCTCAAATACTTAGCACTTTCTCTCCTATGGATGTTGATCAAGGTTTCAACCCTGCTGTTCCCTATCTAGAGAATGAGGTAAACGCAATTGTTTGTAATAGATGTAGTAAACTATGGACGCTTGATGTACTAATTGCATTTGTTATTCCAAACGCATTAATCGAACCAGTAGGGTAACTTCCCATATAGTTACTAACATGCTATGACAAGTATTACATGTAGGAAGCTTTAGTTGTTCTATGTCATTAGGTTCGATGAGTGTGGATTTTAGAACCTCCTTTGTATAATTTGAATAATTTATATCTTGACCTTTACTACAGTCATTCTATAACTAATGATATATACCAATCTTTTAATGATATGAAACTTTGGTTAACAGTGAACTTAACATTGAACAAATTTTGTAAAATATTAAAGTTTAAAAGAAAATAGTCATAATTAAAATGCAAAAGATATGCATGTAAAAATACCAGATATAGGGTCAGTGGATATGCGATGGTGATGGCACAAGGAAATCTCTTATTTTTCTTTCATCACTCTTAGATATTTTCTAGACGTTACAACCAAATTTAGCTTGGATGATGATACAAGACAAATTGGATTTCTTTTAGAAGACTTTAGCTTGAATGGTGTTATAACCTACTGAGGTTAAGCAATTTTGTATGGAAATGATGTATCAGAAACTTATAGAATTGATCTTTTATCTTACTTTTATGCGTCTAATACAAGAGAGCTATGTTTGCATATATCTTAAAATCTATCATAATACAAATGAGACGTATCTAGCATGACCAAATAGGTCACCATTTATTTTTTTTAATTGCCTAACTAGAACTGAAATGTTAGTAGAAATGAAGCTTGTCATAAGAAACTTATTACGACACTTTGCGCTGTTGCATATAAAAGAAGTGTGTTATGATGTCACCTATTAGGACACGAATGATATCAGTTAGACATGTTTATGGGACTAAAGGTACCATTGTATTAGATGCTCAATTCTTATACAACACTAGTCCTAACAAAACACCTTTGTATTAGGACCTTTTACAAAAGTGATATGCAAACATTTTGATCTTAATGTCATCAATGTTGAGATTGCTGTGGGACAGCACGCTGGAGTTAGAGTGCTCTTGCCAAGAATTCCTCTTGCTTTATCTGAAGACGACATGTTCTCTTTCAAACTAAAAGAACACAATTCCCCGTGCGTTTTAGCTTTGCGATGACTATTAATAAAGCTCAGGGCCAAACAATTCCAAATATGGGTGTCTATTTGCCAGATTCTGTTTTCTCTCATGGCCAGCTTTATGTGGCATTGTCTAGAGGGATATTTCATAGAACAACAAAGGTATTGGTTAAACCAGTCAAAGAGTTTCGTCAAGCAGAAATATATACCTCAAATGTCGTGTATCAAGAAGTTTTACGCGACGAGTAACGTGTGTTGTTAGTTAATATTTCATAAATGATGTAATGTTTTATTTTAAGTTTCATTAAATATTTTTATATGTCGTTTAATACATGTTAAGAATTTTTTCTAGAGTTGAATTATCACATGTTACAACCATTTGTAATTACATTTTGATATTTTCACATTTTATTTTGAACGTTATACGAAACACTTACCACAATATTGCATATCGTTAATTATTTGTCGTTAAAAACCGATGCCGCTAGGCACGGGTACTCGCCTAGTTGATCAAAATAAACAATGTTGTGTATAAACAATAATTGGCGCATTTAAAAAGAAAAACAAAATGGTTTGTTAGGCCATTCATTATGGTAGACCTTTTAAAAGGTTTAAACTTGTGTTATGACATTAAATTATAAACCTTTTTGTTTATTAAACCTATCTCCATTATGTATAAACCTTTTCAAGTTTTATAAACAACTCACATAATCAAAAAAATTAAATTATGAAAAGGTCCAATATTTTAGACCTCTTCATAACACATAGGCTTGAAATGGATCCCCACTATGGTTTACAAGTTTTTAAACCTCATCATTATTTTATAAACCTTTTCATAAACCACTATAATGGATGCCCTTAGGGCATCTGAGAGGTAAAGCAATGACTTTTTTACTTAAAGAAAAGTCTTAATAGCTTTTTTCATTTGACCAAAAGTTGTTTTTTGCTAATTACTTGAGGATCCTCAAGTCATTGAGTCAATGACTTGATGAATTTCCCACTAACACCATATGGTCTATGGATAAGCCTTTTGAAAAACGATTTGTCTTGTGTTCCAATTTGGGTGAAATTTCATAATGTTCCTTTGGTTGCGTATACTTTGGATGGATTGAGCTTGCTTACTTCTAAGATTGGTACTCTGATCTGCGCAAAACCGTCAAGTCTAACAGACTTAAAACAGCTTAAACACAAATGCAATTTAAGATCAGAGGAATACAGTGGATTCCCGGGTCGTTAAGTCCCACGGAGGATGAATTGGTGTTTAAACAACTTCAGATGATAGAAGGATCACTAAGGATAGTGATCAGAAAGGATTTCGATGGATAATTACCTAAAGAGAAAATCTACAAATTAAAGCGACTTAAATGCAAATTAAAAGAAATAAAAGATAAAATCTATTAAATAAACGCTATCACTATTTTTACAAATCGATGAACGTTTATGAATTTATAAAATAAAATAACTTAAATAAACTATATTAACTAAAACGTAAACTTAAATTACTTAAAAACGTTACTTAAAACGGAAAAGAGCGTTATGTATGAAAATGGCGCTGGAGCGCAAAATAAAACGTAAATTTTAAGAAATAAAAGGCCTAAGAGTGTAAAACTAATTTTCTTACATACTATATGATAAAAGAAAATTTTAGAAAAAAGATTTATATTTTTTTTACTTTTATATTTTTTATTATGAATTAATTAAGTTTTTACACTAATTAAATTATTAAAAATACTAAAACTAATTAGAAAAATCTGAAACTTTTTGTAAAAATACTTTATACTATTACAGGTTTAAGAAAAATAGAAAACTTGAAAAAGCTACTTTGAATAAGCTAGAAATAAGCTTAAATGTTCGTTAAGCTAAATGAGACAAGAGGGCTTATGTATTTGATTATGCAAATGATAACAAGAAAGACCCAAGGGCGCTATTGGTACAGGTACCCCCACTATCACTCTTAAAGGGGTGGAGGTCTCAGGTTCGAGCCTGCCTCCACCCTTTTTGCAAAAACATTTTTTTTTCAATTTTTCTTTTTACCAACTTATTAAATATAAGTAAATAAGCACTTTTCTTAACTACAACTTTTTCTGAAAATGACTAATAAGCTAAGAACTAGCTTATGTTTTCTTAACAGTTAACTAAAAAATGGATTTAGAACAAGGAAAAAGCTCAATTGCTTAATAAGCTTCCAATAAGTACTAGGGAGATGGAAATAAGCTAACAAGCTATCTAACAAGCTAATACAACATTTGAACAAGTACAATTAACTAGGAATAAGCACTGAGCAAGCAATAGATAAGCAATAGCTTATCTGATTTTTTTTTGCACAGAACTTTTTTTGGTACTGGTACTTTTAAGCTAGAATTTAAGCAATGAAATAAGCTATGAATTAAAAAGAAACACTTGGACTAACAAGGTGACCTATTAAGCTATCCAAAAAGCCAAATCTCACACTGGTAAGTTTACTGATGAGCTTATAAGGAGCTTAAGAAAAATTTGAAAATAAACCATCGAGTTTGACTCGGTGTCTTGATAAAATGGGACAAACAAAAGCCTTATAGCGACCCTATCTAATAAGCTAGAAAATGAAAAGTTAAGCTTGGGACATCAAGTTGGCTAGGTTAGCTACCAAAAGAACTAAAATTTACCAAGTATAGTTCACTAGTAAGCTTTTTACAAGCTTATGAAAAGGGCATGCAACTTCTGTGCACAGGGGAGGTTTTCAGACAAGGGGTCCAAAATAAGCTACAAAATAAGCTATCTATAAGCTACTTAAGAGTGAGCTAGTATTTTTATATTTTTATTTAGCAGCTAAATATTATTTTCCCAAAAGGAATTAAGCTAAAACTTAGTATTGACTCCTACACAAAATTATTCATTTTATTCAAAAACAGGTATTAAGAAATTTGACTTTTTGAAATATGAAGTAGTTTGACTAATATGAACTTAGGATCTATTCTACTGACTTATTATGTTATTATAAGTCGTAATAAGTTGTTTTAAGCTAGAGTAACAAATTATAAGCCAATATGATGAATTTCACGGTGGAGTTTCTAGCGATTAACTCTAATAATGAGATTAAACATCATTTTGACTTTTACAAACTAAGTCTTGGGTTTTATACTTATCTTTGTGTTCTTAGGTACTAATAAGAATTGAAACAAACAAGATCAACAACATACACAAGCTTTACCACAGCTAACTGTTTAACCAAACAAGTCCTTTATGGAATCATATGAAACTTTTAGTACTAAACTAGCTTTTAGACCAAGAAATCTAGAGATTATCTTCTATTAAGTATATTGAGACTATATTAAACTGAAATTAACAAGAGTTAAACATATAAACTATAAAATGCAAATTCTTAGAAAATGGCTTACAAATTTAGATCATGCACAGGACAAGGAAATATGGACTGAGAATCACTCCTATAGCTTACCCATAAGCTCTAAACCAACAAGCATTCCAAAATAAGCACTGCATCACCCAATATCATGAACAAATTCAAATGATGCCTTGACAGTTGACTTTTGTTGACTGGTTTTTTATACTTGAGAAAATGAAGAGTGCAATAAACATAAGCCTTGAATAAGCTATAGTTTAGCTTAACAAAGCTCAAATAAAGCGAGAGCAAAGCTTGTTAAAAGCTTTTAAAATGATTTGAACTAGGAAATTGTATAAACTTGAAAATCAAACATAAACTTGAAATTGATAGCTAAAATATGTTTACATACACCGAAAACACTTAAATAAAATACTTGAAAGATTTAAATTACAATAATAAGCTTAAAATAAAAAAACAGACATAATTTAAACTAATCTACTCTACTACTCTTTCTCTGTCTTTTCTTCCTTCTATTTATTCAACCCAAAAGCTTCCCATCGACACTCGAGTCTTTCCCATCATTTTCCATCCATTGGATTGGTCAAACGAATCCCACCTTTGATTTCCACTTTTGGCGGGAAAAGTCATAGAGCGAGTTCTTTGCATTAAATGGTTTTGGTAGGATATGGAGGTGTAAAGAGTTGGTAAGAAGCTGTAAAGGTGGCTAGGTGAGGTGGAAAGTGGTGGCTACACAGGTGGTGAAGGATGGATGGTAGCAGGTGTGTGGGAGAAAGGGGATAACAGGTGGGCGGGTTTATTTTTAAACCGGTTTTTAATATTTAAATGGGGTTGGATTGGGCTTGGGAAGATTGGGCTTGTATATTGGATTTGAGTATTAAGTGGATCCATTTGGTTTGTAGCTTAGTAATACACAAGGACCAATTATGTAAATCTGCCAAAGTTGAAGGTTGAACCTGCCAATCATCCAAAGGTTATTACAAGGACCATTCCTGCCAAACTTGAATAGTACAAGGACTATTGTGCATAAAATGTCATTCTTTATAAATTCAAGGACTAATTATGACATTTTCAAACTTAAAGGACTAAAGTTGTCATTTTGTGATTTTAAACTTTAAAAGGTTTGTTTTGACAACTTTTGAATCTCATGGACCTAAAATGATATTTTACAAGTTTTTGAATGACCAGGACTAGTTTTGACAACTTTTGTAACTTGGGGACTAAAGCGCCAATTATGCAAACTTGATACGTTTTCACCGATTTTGATGTTTTTGCATTTAAAACATATAAAACACTTGTTTGTGATATTTTATCATTTTGAAGCATTTCGAGTGTTTTCGGATGTTTTGGCATTCTAACAAGATAAAAATGATGAGTATTTAGACACTCATCAATCCCCACACTAAGATATTGCTAGTCCCTAGCAATGATTTATGAAAATTTAATGGATTTTATCTCTTTACCAAAAGCCATTACTTCGGAGTAGCCAATTGTTTTGATTCAAGTAAGAACCTTGGTACAATGATAACCAAATGATTTTGAGCAAATCATCGACTTTCAACGGTTTGATTTTGTCTTTACCGAGCCGTACCTTCCGGACTAGCCAACTCTTAGATAAATTATCGATATTATCTTTGGTGAGTCGATTACCAATTATGGATTTTCCATCGCCTTTACCACAAGCCATAACCTTATGGGCTAGCCAACTCTTCACTTTTTAAGGATATGGTGGTGAACACCATACAATTTTAGGCAAATTGCAAGCCATAAACGGATTTGAGATATCTTTACCAAGAGCCGTTTGCTCTGGATTAGCCAATCCTTATGTGGGTTAGACATGGTGGACTGATTACCATTTGTTGTGTTTAGTACATAGTACTTCCACTAAATAAAAATTTTAAAATTTGGCCATTTTGGGGAAAAGGGACTAAAAGGTACATTTTATGATCAAATTCATGAAATTTCCCCACACTTAGAAATGAATATTGTCCTCAATATTCAAAGTACCGCGGTTATGCCGAAACTTAGAACGTAAAAGATAACATTACTAGCTAAGTGTAGAAACACAACAATTATTCTCTTTTTTTTTTTAAATATTTACAATTTTCATTTATTTTTAGATCTATATACAACATGTGGGGCATCTCCCCACACTAGGTGGTACACACGGGTGAAACCCATGTTTAGCTCTTGTTTTTGATTACCGAGTCGCTAGCTTGACTCGACCCCAATTAATTTATTCATGGGAAGCAAAGTGGAAGAGACAATCTCCATCGGACTTTCATTCACGATGTTTGTATAAACATTTAAGTACATGAAAGTTCCACACCGATGAGATATCTGAGAACCGCTCAAAATGATTAATGAAAATGCCGGGTCAAAGATAATGTCTTCATTCCGAAGGAGTGAAGAACAGGAGAAGCTACGGGATAGGTGAAAAGAGAAAGAAAGTCATGATAAAGATCATGATTAACTCATCATCACTCACGGCGGAGAATTCATGGTTTCATGAATTTCATCTTTTAATTTGAATTGGTCTAGACATATCCCGGTGTGTCTAGATCAAAATAGAAGTTATCATACTCCGGTGGAGATATGATATGAGTAAGTTCACGGAGAACTCCTCAAAGGAGAATGATTCATATTCGTGGATTGATTTGATTGAGTTCACCTGGGAACTCCTCAAAAGTGAATGATTCATAATCGGGGAGAGAATTATGAGAATGAGAAGTGGTAATACCACTAATCTTCTCTCCCATATGATCAAAATAGAACGTTTGCAATTCCGGAATAGAATCATCGAAGAAAAGTTTACTATCCTCAAAGGGAATAGTATATGAAGTAGGCTTTTCATTAAAAGCCTCGATTCTAGAAATGAGAAGATTAACATTCAATACTGTATGACGAAGAGCTTCGTCTTGGATTATTTCTTCATCATTCTCTTCTCCTAAGCTGACAAGCTCAGAAGGAAATTCCCCCACATAACTTATGTCTCCACAAGATAAAGAATGGTCCTCATCAGAATCAGAGAATATCTCAATATGATCATTTTGGAAGACAAGAGGAGTAGGGATATCACACAAATGCTCGAGAATTCCCTGTGACTCTCTTGGGATTGGGACAAGGTCCTCAACACTAGACTTTATGAATTGTCCGATTCCTTTTCGAGAACAGTGTCAAGCTCATCCCCATGTTTAGAGAGTGAGTGTGAACCTCGGGTGTGATAGCGATGAGCGAGGGAGTTGAGAAGGACTAGCAGTTATGGATTCTACAAGTTCCATTATTTCACCGCTAGTGATTCGGTCATATTCTTTTCTCCTGTGATTTCCACGGATGGAATCTCAAGCGATGAACTTGATGAATAAAATTGTAGAATATCAAGGGTATCTTCATCATCATCGTCATCGGGAATGAAATGGAATTGAGAGCTAGATTTGAATGCTTTTGTAGTCTAATTGATTCCCTAATAGTGTTTTCAATGGCAATCTGGGAATCTAATTTAGCAAAGACGCTCTTCGCTAACAAAACTTCCATGGATTTTTATTTGGATTATCTTGGGAGGACATAGCCGACTCCTCCTTAAGTTCTTTTAATAACTCGAGTCTTGATGAGAAGGTGCGTCGTAGTTTCTGAGGAGTTGCTTGAATGATTTGGTCTTGTGGAGGTTGGTCTTGATACGAAGAGTCGTAATTGTTACAAGGAAATGGATTCCCTGTTTGACAATCCGAGCTAGAGTGTGGACCTCCACAATACTCACAACAAGAAAGCGATGTGGCCGTGAGTTATGTGTGTTGTTGTCATAATTGTTATCGTGAACCCGCTCATAGACAAGCACGTTTCCGATTGACAATCGAATCGTAGTGTGAACCATCACAAGACTCACAACAAGAAATCGCCGAGTCTCACAAAGGTGGTAGCCGATGGAATAAATCGGTTGCGTTATGGTAGGAATAGGGATCCCGGTTATAGATGGACCCGTTTCCGATTCCACCATGCTACAACCGGGCAATTACCACCATTATAAGGACCACCACACCATTGACAATCAAGAGGGTGAGGATAAGACATAGAAAGAATCAAAGGTTTACAGAGGGTAAGAAATGAAGAATCAAAAATGTGAGAGGGTAAAGATGGATATTTTTGGATTTTTGAATAACATTTTGTAAAAACAAAAATGAAAATATTTTTGGGTTTGTTAACACTTTAGGAAAAGTGTTAATGAACTTTTGATTTATTTTGATTAACTTACGTAAAACTTTTACAAACGATGGTATATGTGCAAGAATGGATCCGAAATGCTTAAAACACGCTTCTGACCTCCCGGCGTGGCGCCAAAATTTGATCTGCCAAGAAACCGTCAAGTCTAACAGACTTAAAACAGCTTAAACACAAATGCAATTTAAGATCAGAGGAATACAGTGGATTCCCGGGTCGTTAAGTCCCACGGAGGATGAATTGGTGTTTAAACAACTTCAGATGATAGAAGGATCACTAAGGATAGTGATCAGAAAGGATTTCGATGGATAATTACCTAAAGAGAAAATCTACAAATTAAAGCGACTTAAATGCAAATTAAAAGAAATAAAAGATAAAATCTATTAAATAAACGCTATCACTATTTTTACAAATCGATGAACGTTTATGAATTTATAAAATAAAATAACTTAAATAAACTATATTAACTAAAACGTAAACTTAAATTACTTAAAAACGTTACTTAAAACGGAAACGAGCGTTATGTATGAAAATGGCGCTGGAGCGCAAAATAAAACGTAAATTTTAAGAAATAAAAGGCCTAAGAGTGTAAAACTAATTTTCTTACATACTATATGATAAAAGAAAATTTTAGAAAAAGATTTATATTTTTTACTTTTATATTTTTATTATGAGTTAATTAAGTTTTTACACTAATTAAATTATTAAAAATACTAAAACTAATTAGAAAAATCTGAAACTTTTTGTAAAAATACTTTATACTATTACAGGTTTAAGAAAAATAGAAAACTTGAAAAAGCTACTTTGAATAAGCTAGAAATAAGCTTAAATGTTCGTTAAGCTAAATGAGACAAGAGGGCTTATGTATTTGATTATGCAAATGATAACAAGAAAGACCCAAGGGCGCTATTGGTACAGGTACCCCCACTATCACTCTTAAAGGGGTGGAGGTCTGGGTTCGAGCTCGCCTCCACCCTTTTGCAAAAACATTTTTTTTCAATTTTCTTTTACCAACTTATTAAATATAAGTAAATAAGCACTTTTCTTAACTACAACTTTTCTCGAAAATGACTAATAAGCTAAGAACTAGCTTATGTTTTCTTAACGATTAACTAAAAATGGATTTAGAACAAGGAAAAAGCTCAATTGCTTAATAAGCTTCCAATAAGTACTAGGGAGATGGAAATAAGCTAACAAGCTATCTAACAAGCTAATACAACATTTGAACAAGTACAATTAACTAGGAATAAGCACTGAGCAAGCAATAGATAAGCAATAGCTTATCTGATTTTTTTTGCACAGAACTTTTTTGTCTTGGTACTTTTAAGCTAGAATTTAAGCAATGAAATAAGCTATGAATTAAAAAGAAACACTTGGACTAACAAGGTGACCTATTAAGCTATCCAAAAGCCAAATCTCACCTGGTAAGTTTCTTGATGAGCTTATAAGGAGCTTAAGAAAAATTTGAAAATAAACCATCGAGTTTGACTCGGTGTCTTGATAAAATGGGACAAACAAAAGCCTTATAGCATTTCTATCTAATAAGCTAGAAAATGAAAAGTTAAGCTTGGGACATCAAGTTGGCTAGGTTAGCTACCAAAAGAACTAAAATTTACCAAGTATAGTTCACTAGTAAGCTTTTTACAAGCTTATGAAAAGGGCATGCAACTTCTGTGCACAGGGGAGGTTTTCAGACAAGGGGTCCAAAATAAGCTACAAAATAAGCTATCTATAAGCTACTTAAGAGTGAGCTAGTATTTTTATATTTTTATTTAGCAGCTAAATATTATTTTCCCAAAAGGAATTAAGCTAAAACTTAGTATTGACTCCTACACAAAATTATTCATTTTATTCAAAACAGGTATTAAGAAATTTGACTTTTGAAATATGAAGTAGTTTGACTAATATGAACTTAGGATCTATTCTCTGACTTATTATGTTATTATAAGTCGTAATAAGTTGTTTTAAGCTAGAGTAACAAATTATAAGCCAATATGATGAATTTCACGGTGGAGTTTCTAGCGATTAACTCTAATAATGAGATTAAACATCATTTTGACTTTTACAAACTAAGTCTTGGTTTTATACTTATACCGTGTTCTTAGGTACTAATAAGAATTGAAACAAACAAGATCAACAACATACACAAGCTTTACCACGCTTAACAAGTTTAACCAAACAGTCCTTTATGGAATTGTTATGAAACTTTAGTACTAAACTAGCTTTTAGACCAAGAAATCTAGAGATTATCTTCTATTAAGTATATTGAGACTATATTAAACCGAAATTAACAAGAGTTAAACATATAAACTATAAAATGCAAATTCTTAGAAAATGGCTTACAAATTTAGATCATGCACAGGACAAGGAAATATGGACTGAGAATCACTCCTATAGCTTACCCATAAGCTCTAAACCAACAAGCATTCCAAAATAAGCACTGCATCACCCAATATCATGAACAAATTCAAATGATGCCTTGACAGTTGACTTTTGTTGACTGGTTTTTTATACTTGAGAAAATGAAGAGTGCAATAAACATAAGCCTTGAATAAGCTATAGTTTAGCTTAACAAAGCTCAAATAAACAGTAGCAAAGCTTGTTAAAAGCTTTTAAAATGATTTGAACTAGGAAATTGTATAAACTTGAAAATCAAACATAAACTTGAAATTGATAGCTAAAATATGTTTACATACACTGAAAACACTTAAATAAAATACTTGAAAGATTTAAATTACAATAATAAGCTTAAAATAAAAAAAACCGACATAATTTAAACTAATCTACTCTACTACTCTTTCTCTGTCTTTTCTTCCTTCTATTTATTCAACCCAAAAGCTTCCCACTGACACTCTGAGTCTTTCCCATCATTTTCCATCCATTGGATTGGTCAAACGAATCCCAGCCTTTAATTTCCACTTTTGGCGGGAAAAGTCATAGAGCAGGTTCTTTGCATTAAATGGTTTTTGGTAGGATATGGAGGTGTAAAAGAGTTGGTAAGAAGCTGTAAAGGTGGCTAGGTGAGGTGGAAAGTGGTGGCTACACAGGTGGTGAAGGATGGATGGTAGCAGGTGTGTGGGAGAAAGGGGATAACAGGTGGGCGGGTTTATTTTTAAACCGGTTTTTAATATTTAAATGGGGTTGGATTGGGCTTGGGAAGATTGGGCTTGTATATTGGATTTGAGTATTAAGTGGATCCATTTGGTTTGTAGCTTAGTAATACACAAGGACCAATTATGTAAATCTGCCAAAGTTGAAGGTTGAACACGCCAATCATCCAAAGGTTATTACAAGGACCATTCCTGCCAAACTTGAATAGTACAAGGACTATTGTGCATAAAATGTCATTCTTTATAAATTCAAGGACTAATTATGACATTTTCAAACTTAAAGGACTAAAGTTGTCATTTTGTGATTTTAAACTTTAAAAGGTTTGTTTTGACAACTTTTGAATCTCATGGACCTAAAATGATATCTTACAAGTTTTTGAATGACCGAGGACTAATTTTGACAACTTTTGTAACTTGGGGACTAAAGCGCCAATTATGCAAACTTGATACGTTTTCACCGATTTTGATGTTTTGCATTTAAAACATATAAAACACTTGTTTGTGATATTTTATCATTTTGAAGCATTTCGAGTGTTTTCGGATGTTTTGGCATTCTAACAAGATAAAAATGATGAGTATTTAGACACTCATCAATCCCCACACTAAGATATTGCTAGTCCCTAGCAATGATTTATGAAAATTTAATGGATTTTATCTCTTTACCAAAAGCCATTACTCGGAGTAGCCAATTGTTTTGATTCAAGTAAGAACCTTGGTACAATGATAACCAAATGATTTTGAGCAAATCATCGACTTTCAACGGATTTGATTTTGTCTTTACCGAAGCCGCACTTTACGGACTAGCCAACTCTTAGATAAATTATCGTATTATCTTTGGTGAGTCGATTACCAATTATGGATTTTCCATCGCCTTTACCACAAGCCATAACCTTGCGGGCTAGCCAACTCTTCACTTTTTAAGGATATGGTGAATGAACACCATACAATTTTAGGCAAATTGCAAGCCATAAACGGATTTGAGATATCTTTACCAAGAGCCGTTTGCTCTGGATTAGCCAATCCTTATGTGGGTTAGACATGGTGGGTGATTACCATTTGTTGTGTTTAGTACATAGTACTTCCACTAAATAAAAATTTTAAAATTTGGCCATTTTGGGGAAAAAGGGACTAAAAGGGTACATTTTATGATCAAATTCGCTGAATTTCCCCACACTTAGAAATGAATATTGTCCTCAATATTCAAAGTACCGCGGTTATGCCGAAACTTAGAACGTAAAAGATAACATTACTAGCTAAGTGTAGAAACACAACAATTATTCTCTTTTTTTTTAAATATTTACAATTTTCATTTATTTTTAGATCTATATACAACATGTGGGCATCTCCCCACACTAGGGTGGTACACACGGTGAAAACCCATGTTTAGCTACTGTTTTGATTACCGAGTCGCTAGCTTGACTCGACCCCAATTAATTTATTCATGGGAAGCAAAGTGGAAGAGACAATCTCCATCGGACTTTCATTCACGATGTTTGTATAAACATTTAAGTACATGAAAGTTCCACACCGATGAGATATACAGAGAACCGGCTCAAAAATGATTAATGAAAATGCCGGGGTCAAAGATAATGTCTTCATTCCCGAAGGAGTGAAGAACAGGAGAAGCTACGGGATAAGAAAGTCATGATAAAGATCATGATTAACTCATCATCACTCACAGGAGAATTCATGGTTTCATGAATTTCATCTTTTAAGCTGAATTGGTCTAGACATATCCCGGGTGTGTCTAGATCAAAATAGAAGTTATCATACTCCGGTGGAGATATGATATGAGTAAGTTCACAGGAGAACTCCTCAAAGGAGAATGATTCATATTCAGGATTGATTTGATTGAGTTCACTGGGGAACTCCTCAAAAGTGAATGATTCATAATCGGGGAGAGAATTATGAGAATGAGAAGTGGTAATACCACTAATCTTCTCTCCCATATGATCAAAATAGAACGTTTGCAATTCCGGAATAGAATCATCGAAGAAAAGTTTACTATCCTCAAAGGGAATAGTATATGAAGTAGGCTTTTCATTAAAAGCCTCGATTCTAGAAATGAGAAGATTAACATTCAATCTTGTATGACGAAGAGCTTCGTCTTGGATTATTTCTTCATCATTCTCTTCTCTGGTCGACAAGCTCGGAGGAAATTCCCCACATAACTTATGTCTCCACAAGATAAAGAATGGTCCTCATCGAATCGGAGAATATCTCAATATGATCATTTTGGAAGACAAGAGGAGTAGGGATATCACACAAATGCTCGAGAATTCCCCGTGACTCTCTTGGGATTGGGACAAGGTCCTCAACACTAGACTTTATGAATTCGTCCGATTCCTTTTCGTGAACAAGTGTCAAGAAGCTCATCCCCATGTTTAGAGAGTGAGTGTGAACCTCGGGTGTGATAGCGATGAGCGAGGGAGTTGAGAAGGACTAGCGTTATGGATTCTACAAGTTCCATTATTTCTCTGCTAGTGATTCACCATATTCTTTTCTCCCCGTATTTCCACGGATGGAATCTCAAGCGATGAACTTGATGAATAAAATTGTAGAATATCAAGGGTATCTTCATCATCATCGTCATCGGGAATGAAATGGAATTGAGAGCTAGATTTGAATGCTTTTTGTAGTCTAATTGATTCCTAATAGTGTTTTCAATGGCAACTGGGAATCTAATTTAGCAAAGACGCTCTTGCTAACAAAACTTCCATGGATTTTTATTTGGATTATCTTGGGAGGACATAGCCGACTCCTCCTTAAGTTCTTTTAATAACTCCGAGTCTTGATAGAAGGTGCATCGTAGTTTCTGAGGAGTTGCTTGAATGATTTGGTCGTGGAGGTTGGTCTTGATACGAAGAGTCGTAATTGTTACAAGGAAATGGATTCCTGTTTGACAATCCGAGCTAGAGTGTGGACCTCCACAATACTCACAACAAGAAACGATGTGGCCGTGAGTTATGTGTGTTGTTGTCATAATTGTTATCGTGAACCCGCTCATAGACAAGCACGTTTCCGATTGACAATCGAATCGTAGTGTGAACCATCACGGTACTACACAACAAGAGCTCTGCCGAGTCTCACAAAGGTGGTAGCCGATGGAATAAATCGGTTGTGTTATGGTAGGAATAGGGATCCCGGTTATAGATGACCCGTTTCCTGATTCCACCATGCTACAACCGGGGCAATTACCACCATTATAAGGACCACCACACCATTGACAATCAAGAGGGTGAGGATAAGACATAGAAAGAATCAAAGGTTTACAGAGGGTAAGAAATGAAGAATCAAAATGTGAGAGGGTAAAGATGGATATTTTGGATTTTTGAATAACATTTTGTAAAACAAAAATGAAAATATTTTTGGGTTTGTTAACACTTTAGGAAAAGTGTTAATGAACTTTTGATTTATTTTGATTAACTTTACGTAAAACTTTTACAAACGATGGTATATGTGCAAGAATGGATCCGAAATGCTTAAAACACGCTTCTGACCTCCCGCAATGGCGCCAAAATTTGATCTCACAAGAAACCGTCAAGTCTAACAGACTTAAAACAATTTTAAACACAAATGCAATTTAAGATCGAGGAATACGGTGGATTCCCGGTCGTTAAGTCCCACGGAGGATGAATTGGTGTTTAAACAACTTCAGATGATAGAAGGATCACTAAGGATAGTGATCGAGAAAGGATTCGATGGATAATTACCTAAAGAGAAAATCTACAAATTAAAGCGACTTAAATGCAAATTAAAAGAAATAAAAGATAAAATCTATTAAATAAACGCTATCACTATTTTTACAAATCGATGAACGCTTATGAATTTATAAAATAAAATAACTTAAATAAACTATATTAACTAAAACGTAAACTTAAATTACTTAAAACGTTACTTAAAACGGAAACGAAAGCGTTATGTATGAAAATGGTATTTGAGCGCAAAATAAAACGTAAATTTTAAGAAATAAAAGGCCTAAGAGTGTAAAACTAATTTTCTTACATACTATATGATAAAAGAAAATTTTAGAAAAAGATTTATATTTTTTACTTTTATATTTTTATTATGAGTTAATTAAGTTTTACACTAATTAAATTATTAAAAATACTAAAACTAATTAGAAAAATCAAACTTTTGTAAAAATACTTTATACTATTACGTGTTTAAGAAAAATAGAAAACTTGAAAAAGCTACTTTGAATAAGCTAGAAATAAGCTTAAATGTTCGTTAAGCTAAATGAAACAAGAGGGCTTATGTATTTGATTATGCAAATGATAACAAGAAAGACCCAAGGGCGCTATTGGTACAGGTACCCCCACTATCACTCTTAAAGGGGTGGAGGTCTCAGGTTCGAGCCTACCTCCACCCTTTTTGCAAAAACATTTTTTTTTCAATTTTTCTTTTTACCAACTTATTAAATATAAGTAAATAAGCACTTTTCTTAACTACAACTTTTTCTGAAAATGACTAATAAGCTAAGAACTAGCTTATGTTTTCTTAACAGTTAACTAAAAAATGGATTTAGAACAAGGAAAAAGCTCAATTGCTTAATAAGCTTCCAATAAGTACTAGGGAGATGGAAATAAGCTAACAAGCTATCTAACAAGCTAATACAACATTTGAACAAGTACAATTAACTAGGAATAAGCACTGAGCAAGC
Organism: Chrysanthemum lavandulifolium; assembly: GCA_022545495.1. NCBI lineage: Eukaryota > Viridiplantae > Streptophyta > Magnoliopsida > Asterales > Asteraceae > Chrysanthemum > Chrysanthemum lavandulifolium. The sequence continues at coordinate 33,674,579 of CM040246.1, forward strand.
AATAGATAAGCAATAGCTTATCCGATTTTTTTTGCACAGAACTTTTTTGGTCTTGGTACTTTTAAGCTAGAATTTAAGCAATGAAATAAGCTATGAATTAAAAGAAACACTTGGACTAACAAGGTGACCTATTAAGCTATCCAAAAGCCAAATCTCACATGGTAAGTTTCTTGATGAGCTTATAAGGAGCTTAAGAAAAATTTGAAAATAAACCATCGAGTTTGACTCGGTAATCGATACAAATGGGACAAACAAAAGCCTTATAGCGATTCTATCTAATAAGCTAGAAAATGAAAAGTTAAGCTTGGGACATCAAGTTGGCTAGGTTAGCTACCAAAAGAACTAAAATTTACCAAGTATAGTTCACTAGTAAGCTTTTACAAGCTTATGAAAAGGGCATGCAACTTCAGGCATGGGAGGTTTTCGAGACAAGGGTCCAAAATAAGCTACAAAATAAGCTATCTATAAGCTACTTAAGAGTGAGCTAGTATTTTATATTTTTATTTAGCGACTAAATATTATTTTCCCAAAAGGAATTAAGCTAAAACTTAGTATTGACTCCTACACAAAATTATTCATTTTATTCAAAAACAGGTATTAAGAAATTTGACTTTTTGAAATATGAAGTAGTTTGACTAATATGAACTTAGGATCTATTCTACTGACTTATTATGTTATTATAAGCTGTAATAAGTTGTTTTTAAGCTAGAGTAACAAATTATAAGCCAATATGATGAATTTCACAGTGGAGTTTCTAGCAGTTAACTCTAATAATGAGATTAAACATCATTTTGACTTTTTACAAACTAAGTACTGGTTTTTATACTTATACTGTGTTCTTAGGTACTAATAAGAATTGAAACAAACAAGATCAACAACATACACAAGCTTTACCACAGTTAACCAAGTTTAACCAAACAGTCCTTTATGGGACTGTTATGAAACTTTTTAGTACTAAACTAGCTTTTAGACCAAGAAATCTAGAGATTATCTTCTATTAAGTATATTGAGACTATATTAAACTGAAATTAACAAGAGTTAAACATATAAACTATAAAATGCAAATTCTTAGAAAATGGCTTACAAATTTAGATCATGCACAGGACAAGGAAATATGGACTGAGAATCACTCCTATAGCTTACCCATAAGCTCTAAACCAACAAGCATTCCAAAATAAGCACTGCATCACCCAATATCATGAACAAATTCAAATGATGCCTTGACATTGACTTTTGTTGTTGGTTTTTATACTTGAGAAAATGAAGAGTGCAATAAACATAAGCCTTGAATAAGCTATAGTTTAGCTTAACAAAGCTCAAATAAACAGTAGCAAAGCTTGTTAAAAGCTTTTAAAATGATTTGAACTAGGAAATTGTATAAACTTGAAAATCAAACATAAACTTGAAATTGATAGCTAAAATATGTTTACATACACTGAAAACACTTAAATAAAATACTTGAAAGATTTAAATTACAATAATAAGCTTAAAATAAAAAAACCGACATAATTTAAACTAATCTACTCTACTACTCTTTCTCTGTCTTTTCTTCCTTCTATTTATTCAACCCAAAAGCTTCCCATCGACACTCGAGTCTTTCCCATCATTTTCCATCCATTGGATTGGTCAAACGAATCGACCTTTAATTTCCACTTTTGGCGGGAAAAGTCATAGAGCGTGTTCTTTGCATTAAATGGTTTTGGTAGGATATGGAGGTGTAAAAGAGTTGGTAAGAAGTCGTAAAGGTGGCTAGGTGAGGTGGAAAGTGGTGGCTACATGGTGGTGAAGGATGGATGGTAGCGGTGTGTGGGAGAAAGGGATAACAAGTGGGCGGGTTTATTTTAAACCGGTTTTAATATTTAAATGGGGTTGGATTGGGCTTGGGAAGATTGGGCTTGTATATTGGATTTGAGTATTAAGTGGATCCATTTGGTTTGTAGCTTAGTAATACACAAGGACCAATTATGTAAATCTGCCAAAGTTGAAGGTTGAACCTGCCAATCATCCAAAGGTTATTACAAGGACCATTCCTGCCAAACTTGAATAGTACAAGGACTATTGTGCATAAAATGTCATTCTTTATAAATTCAAGGACTAATTATGACATTTTTCAAACTTAAAGGACTAAAGTTGTCATTTTGTGATTTTTAAACTTTAAAAGGTTTGTTTTGACAACTTTTGAATCTCATGGACCTAAAATGATATCTTACAAGTTTTTGAATGACCAGGGACTAATTTTGACAACTTTTGTAACTTGGGGGACTAAAACGCCAATTATGCAAACTTGATACGTTTTCACCGATTTTGATGTTTTGCATTTAAAACATATAAAACACTTGTTTGTGATATTTTATCATTTTGAAGCATTTTCGAGTGTTTTCGGATGTTTTGGCATTCTAACAAGATAAAATGATGAGTATTTAGACACTCATCAACCCCACACTAAGATATTGCTAGTCCCTAGCAATGATTTATGAAAATTTAATGGATTTTATCTCTTTACCAAAAGCCATTACTCGAGTAGCCAATTGTTTTGATTCAAGTAAGAACCTTGGTACAATGATAACCAAATGATTTTGAGCAAATCACCGACTTTCAACGGATTTGATTTTGTCTTTACCGTGCCGCACTCTTCCGGACTAGCCAACTCTTAGATAAATTATCAAGATTATCTTTGGTGAGTCGATTACCAATTATGGATTTTCCATCGCCTTTACCACAAGCCATAACCTTGCGGGCTAGCCAACTCTTCACTTTTAAGGATATGGTGAAATAACACCATACAATTTTAGGCAAATTGCAAGCCATAAACGGATTTGAGATATCTTTACCAAGAGCCGTTTGCTCTGGATTAGCCAATCCTTATGTGGGTTAGACATGGTGGACTGATTACCATTTGTTGTGTTTAGTACATAGTACTTCCACTAAATAAAAATTTTAAAATTTGGCCATTTTGGGGAAAAGGGACTAAAAGGGTACATTTTATGATCAAATTCGCTGTAATTTCCCCCACACTTAGAAATGAATATTGTCCTCAATATTCAAAGTACCGCGGTTATGCCGAAACTTAGAACGTAAAAGATAACATTACTAGCTAAGTGTAGAAACACAACAATTATTCTCTTTTTTTTTAAATATTTACAATTTTCATTTATTTTTAGATCTATATACAACATGTGGGCATCTCCCCACACTAGGGTGGTACACACGGTGAAACCCATGTTTAGCTATCTGTTTTGATTACCGAGTCGCTAGCTTGACTCGACCCCAATTAATTTATTCATGGGAAGCAAAGTGGAAGAGACATCTCCATCGGACTTTCATTCACGATGTTTGTATAAACATTTAAGTACATGAAAGTTCCACACCGATGAGATATCTGAGAACCGCTCAAAATGATTAATGAAAATGCCGGGTCAAAGATAATGTCTTCATTCCCAAGGAGTGAAGAACAGAGAAGCTACGGATAAGAAAGTCATGATAAAGATCATGATTAACTCATCATCACTCATGTGAGAATTCATGGTTTCATGAATTTCATCTTTTGTCGAATTGGTCTAGACATATCCCGGTGTGTCTAGATCAAAATAGTTATCATACTCGGTGGAGATATGATATGAGTAAGTTCACAGGAGAACTCCTCAAAGGAGAATGATTCATATTCGGATTGATTTGATTGAGTTCACCGGGAACTCCTCAAAAGTGAATGATTCATAATCGGGAGAGAATTATGAGAATGAGAAGTGGTAATACCACTAATCTTCTCTCCCATATGATCAAAATAGAACGCTTGCAATTCGGAATAGAATCATCGAAGAAAAGTTTACTATCCTCAAAGGGAATAGTATATGAAGTAGGCTTTTCATTAAAAGCCTCGATTCTAGAAATGAGAAGATTAACATTCATCATCGTATGACGAAGAGCTTCGTCTTGGATTATTTCTTCATCATTCTCTTCTCCTGTTCGACAAGCTCGGAAGGAAATTCCCCACATAACTTATGTCTCCACAAGATAAAGAATGGTCCTCATCGTAATCGAGAATATCTCAATATGATCATTTTGGAAGACAAGAGGAGTAGGGATATCACACAAATGCTCGAGAATTCCTGTGACTCTCTTGGGATTGGGACAAGGTCCTCAACACTAGACTTTATGAATTCGTCCGATTCCTTTTCGTGAACAAAGGTCAAGCTCATCCCCATGTTTAGAGAGTGAGTGTGAACCTCGGGTGTGATAGCGAGATCGAGGAGTTGAGAAGGACTAGCAGCTATGGATTCTACAAGTTCCATTATTTCTACCGCTAGTGATTCACCATATTCTTTTCTCCCTGTATTTCCACCGGATGGAATCTCAACCGATGAACTTGATGAATAAAATTGTAGAATATCAAGGGTATCTTCATCATCATCGCCATCGAATGAAATGGAATTGAGAGCTAGATTTGAATGCTTTTGTAGTCTAATTGATTCCTAATAGTGTTTTCAATGGCAACTGGGAATCTAATTTAGCAAAGACGCCTTCGCTAACAAAACTTCCATGGATTTTTATTTGGATTATCTTGGGAGGACATAGCCGACTCCTCCTTGTTCTTTTAATAACCCGAGTCTTCGTGAGAAGGTCCGTCGTAGTTTCTGAGGAGTTGCTTGAATGATTTGGCATCGTGGAGGTTGGTCTTGATATGAAGAGTCGTAATTGTTACAAGGAAATGGATTCCCTGCTTGACAATCCGAGCTAGAGTGTGGACCTCCACAATACTCACAACAAGAAGCGATGTGGCCGTGAGTTATGTGTGTTGTTGTCATAATTGTTATCGTGAACCCGCTTCATAGACAAGCACGCTTCCGATTGACAATCGAATCGTAGTGTGAACCATCACAAGACTACAACAAGAAATCGGCCGAGTCTCACAAAGGTGGTAGCCGATGGAATAAATCGGTTGTGTTATGGTAGGAATAGGGATCCCGGTTATAGATGCACCCGCTTTCTCGATTCCACCATGCTACAACCGGGGCAATTACCACCATTATAAGGACCACCACACCATTGACAATCAAGAGGGTGAGGATAAGACATAGAAAGAATCAAAGGTTTACAGAGGGTAAGAAATGAAGAATCAAAAATGTGAGAGGGTAAAGATGGATATTTTTGGATTTTTGAATAACATTTTGTAAAAACAAAAAATGAAAATATTTTTGGGTTTGTTAACACTTTAGGAAAAGTGTTAATGAACTTTTTGATTTATTTTTGATTAACTTTACAGAAAACTTTTTACAAACGATGGTATATGTGCAAGAATGGATCTGGAAATGCTTAAAACACGCTTACTGACCTCCCGCAATGCGCCAAAATTTGATCTCACAAGAAACCGTCAAGTCTAACAGACTTAAAACAAATTTTAAACACAAATGCAATTTAAGATCGAGGAATACAAGGATTCCCGGTCGTTAAGTCCCACGGAGGATGAATTGGTGTTTAAACAACTTCAGATGATAGAAGGATCACTAAGGATAGTGATCGTAAAGATTTCGATGGATAATTACCTAAAGAGAAAATCTACAAATTAAAGCGACTTAAATGCAAATTAAAAGAAATAAAAGATAAAATCTATTAAATAAACGCTATCACTATTTTTACAAATCGATGAACGCTTATGAATTTATAAAATAAAATAACTTAAATAAACTATATTAACTAAAACGTAAACTTAAATTACTTAAAAACGTTACTTAAAACGGAAACGAGCGTTATGTATGAAAATGGCGCTGGAGCGCAAAATAAAACGTAAATTTTAAGAAATAAAAGGCCTAAGAGTGTAAAACTAATTTTCTTACATACTATATGATAAAAGAAAATTTTAGAAAAAAGATTTATATTTTTTTTACTTTTATATTTTTTATTATGAGTTAATTAAGTTTTTACACTAATTAAATTATTAAAATACTAAAACTAATTAGAAAAATCAAACTTTTGTAAAAATACTTTATACTATTACGTGTTTAAGAAAAATAGAAAACTTGAAAAGCTACTTTGAATAAGCTAGAAATAAGCTTAAATGTTCGTTAAGCTAAATGAAACAAGAGGGCTTATGTATTTGATTATGCAAATGATAACAAGAAAGACCCAAGGCGCTTATTGGTATGTGTACCCCACTATCACTCTTAAAGGGGTGGAGGTCTCGTGTTCGAGCCCGCTTCCACCCTTTTGCAAAAACATTTTTTTCAATTTTTCTTTTACCAACTTATTAAATATAAGTAAATAAGCACTTTTCTTAACTACAACTTTTCTCGAATGACTAATAAGCTAAGAACTAGCTTATGTTTTCTTAACAGCTAACTAAAAAATGGATTTAGAACAAGGAAAAGCTCAATTGCTTAATAAGCTTCCAATAAGTACTAGGGAGATGGAAATAAGCTAACAAGCTATCTAACAAGCTAATACAACATTTGAACAAGTACAATTAACTAGGAATAAGCATCGAGCAAGCAATAGATAAGCAAAGAGCTTATCCGATTTTTTTTGCACGGAACTTTTTTGGTACTGGTACTTTTAAGCTAGAATTTAAGCAATGAAATAAGCTATGAATTAAAAAGAAACACTTGGACTAACAAGGTGACCTATTAAGCTATCCAAAAAGCCAAATCTCACACTGGTAAGTTTACTGATGAGCTTATAAGGAGCTTAAGAAAAATTTGAAAATAAACCACTGAGTTTGACTCAGTGTACTGATAAAAATGGGACAAACAAAAGCCTTATAGCAGCCCTATCTAATAAGCTAGAAAATGAAAAGTTAAGCTTGGGACATCAAGTTGGCTAGGTTAGCTACCAAAAGAACTAAAATTTACCAAGTATAGTTCACTAGTAAGCTTTTTACAAGCTTATGAAAAGGGCATGCAACTTCTGTGCACAGGGGAGGTTTTCAGACAAGGGGTCCAAAATAAGCTACAAAATAAGCTATCTATAAGCTACTTAAGAGTGAGCTAGTATTTTATATTTTTATTTAGCGACTAAATATTATTTTCCCAAAAGGAATTAAGCTAAAACTTAGTATTGACTCCTACACAAAATTATTCATTTTATTCAAAAATGTATTAAGAAATTTGACTTTTTGAAATATGAAGTAGTTTGACTAATATGAACTTAGGATCTATTCTACTGACTTATTATGTTATTATAAGTCGTAATAAGTTGTTTTTAAGCTAGAGTAACAAATTATAAGCCAATATGATGAATTTCACAAGGAGTTTCTAGCGCTTAACTCTAATAATGAGATTAAACATCATTTTGACTTTTACAAACTAAGTCTCGTTTTTATACTTATACCGTGTTCTTAGGTACTAATAAGAATTGAAACAAACAAGATCAACAACATACACAAGCTTTACCACGCTAACTAAGTTTAACCAAACAAGTCCTTTATGGGACTGTTATGAAACTTTTAGTACTAAACTAGCTTTTAGACCAAGAAATCTAGAGATTATCTTCTATTAAGTATATTGAGACTATATTAAACCTGAAATTAACAAGAGTTAAACATATAAACTATAAAATGCAAATTCTTAGAAAATGGCTTACAAATTTAGATCATGCATGTGACAAGGAAATATGGATCGAGAATCACTCCTATAGCTTACCCATAAGCTCTAAACCAACAAGCATTCCAAAATAAGCATCGCATCACCCAATATCATGAACAAATTCAAATGATGCCTTGACATTGACTTTTGTTGACCGGTTTTTATACTTGAGAAAATGAAGAGTGCAATAAACATAAGCCTTGAATAAGCTATAGTTTAGCTTAACAAAGCTCAAATAAACGAGAGCAAAGCTTGTTAAAAGCTTTTAAAATGATTTGAACTAGGAAATTGTATAAACTTGAAAATCAAACATAAACTTGAAATTGATAGCTAAAATATGTTTACATACACCGAAAACACTTAAATAAAATACTTGAAAGATTTAAATTACAATAATAAGCTTAAAATAAAAAACCGACATAATTTAAACTAATCTACTCTACTACTCTTTCTCCTGCCTTTTCTTCCTTCTATTTATTCAACCCAAAAGCTTCCCATCGACACTCTGAGTCTTTCCCATCATTTTCCATCCATTGGATTGGTCAAACGAATCCGACCTTTGATTTCCACTTTGGCGGAAAAGTCATAGAGCGTGTTCTTTGCATTAAATGGTTTTGGTAGGATATGGAGGTGTAAAGAGTTGGTGTTGTCGTAAAGGTGGCTAGGTGAGGTGGAAAGTGGTGGCTACAGGTGGTGAAGGATGGATGGTAGCGGTGTGTGGGAGAAAGGGGATAACAGTGGGCGGGTTTATTTTAAACCGGTTTTAATATTTAAATGGGGTTGGATTGGGCTTGGGAAGATTGGGCTTGTATATTGGATTTGAGTATTAAGTGGATCCATTTGGTTTCAGAGCTTAGTAATACACAAGGACCAATTATGTAACCGCCAAAGTTGAAGGTTGAACCGCCAATCATCCAAAGGTTATTACAAGGACCATTCCTGCCAAACTTGAATAGTACAAGGACTATTGTGCATAAAATGTCATTCTTTATAAATTCAAGGACTAATTATGATATTTTTCAAACTTAAAGGACTAAAGTTGTCATTTTGTGATTTTTAAACTTTAAAGGTTTGTTTTGACAACTTTTGAATCTCATGGACCTAAAATGATATTTTACAAGTTTTTGAATGACCGTGGACTAATTTTGACAACTTTTGTAACTGGGGACTAAAGCGCCAATTATGCAAACTTGATACGCTTTTCACCGATTTTGATGTTTTTGCATTTAAAACATATAAAAGACTTGTTTGTGATATTTTATCATTTTGAAGCATTTCGAGTGTTTTCGATGTTTTGGCATTCTAACAGTATAAAAATGATGAGTATTTAGACACTCATCATACTCCTATGATGCTTGACTCATATACGAATACCATGTGTTTCGATTCATGGGGGAGGAGCAGCTATGCAAGAGCATTGATTGAAATTAATGCATCTAATGAGTTTTGTGATAATATGGTTTTGGCTGTTCCAAAGCTTAATGGAAGTGGATATACGAAAGATTCTATTCGTATTGAATACGAGTGAGAACCCCCTTGCTGTTGTACTTGCTTGTTATATGGTCATTCTATGAATGATTGTCCCAAAGCTGCTCCTAAACATGTAGTGAATAGGATAGATAAAGGCAAAGGTCAGAGTTCTGGTGTATCAATTCTAATGATGGGTTTACGGTTGTGAAGCGGAAAAGAGCTAATACAAAGAAGTTTAATGGTGTTCCAATGAACAAGTTTGAGTATAGGCATGTTGTTGGGTCTGAATTTGACCCAATTGTCTCTGAAAAGTATTTAAAATAAAGTAGCCTAATACACCATCTAAAGGTCAGTGAGCATAAAAATTTCTAATAAAGACCAGAGAGAATGTCACTTCATAACTATCATATGAACCTGATAGTTATCATAAGTGAGATACTCTCGATAGTTAATTTGAAAAGGTACACTTTTGGGAAAGATAAGTTACCAAGTACTTATCGATATTAAGCCCTAAACCTAATCGCTAACCTACTCTATTATATCCTATGTACCTATGTGCATCCACTATTTCGCTTTATTTAAGGTTTCGATTCAACTTTTCACTATTTAGGATCCTCTTGAAGGCAAAATGATTTTGGAATGATGCTTATTTGGACTTGTAAAATTGGCTAATAAGAATATTTGAAAAGTACAAAAAATGGCGATAAGGATTTAAAGTCAAGATCAAGACACTCAAGGTCTCTTGAAGGCAAAATTGGAATGATGCTTATTTGGACGAAAAGGCGTGAATTTGTGAAGAAAATGGCTAAAGTCAAGATCAAGATACTCAAGCCGGCCGGAAAGACGGCGTCACAAACAAAGAGCGACGCCGTCCCTATAATTGTGACGACTAAGAAGTGAAATAGTTATTTTGCACCTGACGGCGTCAGGATTTGAAGAGTAGGGCGTCACGAAGACCTTTTCCCTCAGACGGCCTAGATCCAGATTCAAGTGGCGTCAGAATTTGAAGCTGGCGGCGTCACAACCACAATGTGACGCCGTCTCAAAGTTGACTTGGTCAAGACGAAACCCTAATGGCAGCGATCTAACGGCGTCACAATTAAAAGGTGACGCCGTCGCAGTTGTAACTCTATATATAGAATTCGATTTTCAGACTATTAGAGAGGTAGAATTGTGGAGTAAGAACCTAAAACGACTTTTGTCCGGTTTTGGCAGTATCTTAGGGTTCTAATACCATATTTTACATCAAGATAAGTTATTTACTTCATTGATTTCATTATGTCTTTGATTGTATGTGTGTATGCTTGCATGTTTACCATGTCCGGCTAATTTACTTGTGTGTTTTCCTAGATCCATGAAACCTAGTTATTAATTATTGATTGGTTGTCTCTTATCTTAATTGTAATTGGCTTAGGATTGCAATAGGCCATCGTTGTGTTTTTAATGCTTGAGTAATCTTTGTGAACCTTAGTTTATGATCACCTAGAGTAATTGTAGGCTAAAATCCAAAGATAACCTTAGAGTTAGTTTATGAATCCTAGAGATTTTGTAGGCAATAACCTTAAGGTATTCTCAAAGAGTTAGGGAGAAAAGCATACCCTACGACCTTAGAAGACACAACGCGTTAAGAATAAGGACGTGACAATTCAACCATCAATAAAAGATAACTAGGGAGTAATAGTATCTAGGTAGACACATTTTTAATCATCATACGAGCACACATCAATAGACATATACTACCCCTTAGCTTAGTTAATTAGATAATTAGAATAGTAGAGTAATTGGTAGAAGTACCACCCCCCAAATCCAAACCCCGAGATCGTACCTTTCAATTTTCTAAAAGTTATAAAAAAGATAAAAAATAATCTTTCTCAACCCCAACCTTAGCGTAGTAATTTCACACTAGCATTCTCTTCCCCTAGAGAACGATATCAATCCCGAGGCTTAACCTAATACTACACTACAACGATTAGGTTCATCGCCTAGGTGGTTGAAAACTTGCTCAAGAAAAGGAAGTTTCCTTTGACCCCGAACGCGTTGTGCGCGTATCAAGTTTTGGCGCACCGCCGGGAATAGAATAGCTAGTTAGATTTCTATCTCGTTTAGGTTTCCTTGCTTGATTCCTATCAAGTAAGATTTTTCTCAATTTTAGCTTCCTCGTAGTCTATCCCCTTCTTCGTGACCTTTGTTAGTAATCCTATCACTTTTCATCATGGAAGGTGATAATCAACCACCACTCATCAACCCACCACCAAATGACCCGCCAAGAGCCCGTACTCTTGGTGAATACTCAAGACCAAACAACCTAGGCTATAGGAACACCATTGAGCTCCCCGATCAAGCTCAAACTATGGCCCTGCGATCCGACACCATCCGGTTGGTGCAAAACGGATGTGCATTTCATGGACTTCGTTCCGAAGATCCTAATCAGCATCTTAAGGATTTCCTTAAAATCGTCGATTCCATTGAACTTGATGCTACTACTCAGGAGACCACGCGCTTGCGTCTCTTCCAATTCTCTACGGGACCAAGCTAGTAATTGGCTTGAGCGACTTCCCGCCGGCTCCATCTCAAGTTGGGATGATCTCACTACTCGTTTCCTTGCCCAATTATTCCCACCAGGGAGAAGTACTAAGCTTAGGAATGAAATCTTGATGTTCCAACAACGTCAAGGTGAATCTCTCTACGAAGCATGGACTCGATTCAAGGACTTGCTCCATAAAGTCCCTCATCACGGCATTGATCTTTGGCTTCAAGTCTAAATCTTTTATGATTATGTCAACTTCTCAACTAAGCAATCCATCGACCAAGCGGCCGGTGGTAGACTTAGTGATCTCACCGCGGAAGAATTGTGGGGTACAATAGAGGACCTTGCTCTCTATGACAACGAAAGTTGGAATGACCCCCATGAATTTCCCAAAACCGTCAAGGCAATCTCCTTGCCTCCCATTAACTCACAACCTTCCGACCGTAGGATGCTCGAGCTTGAAGATCAAGTCAAATTCTAATGAGCTCCTACGAAAATCCTAAGTCTTCACGCCAAGTGAACAAAGTCTCTTCCTTGTGTGAGCTATGTAGTGGTCCTCATGACACTCGTGCTTGCACAAGACTCCCGAACAAGCTTCCGTTGACTACGCATCCTCGCGTACCAATGGAATGGGAGGAAGATTCCCAACAACACCGGACCTAGGACTTTCAATGATGCTCGAGAAGCATGGAAGGCAAACCCGACTTCTATTGGGGACAAACCAAAGAATTCACCTCTAATGATTTCTCATGGCCCCCCTCTCACGGCCCTAGCCAACAAAACATAGAAGGGATGTTGCAACACCTAGTTACATCCCAAGAAGCTCAAATAGCCAAGCTTTCGGACCGCTTTAACCAACAACAAGCCGAGATGGATAGGAAGATTGATAACCTTTTGAAAGCTATGACCAATAGTGATAGGAAGACCACCGAAAAGGTTAATGCCATCTCGACTCATTCTCCCGAAGCTTCCGGTGTGAAAATTAAGGACCCAAGTAAGTTAGTCAAGCACGTTCAATTCGTCAATACCATCACCTTAGTGAAACCTAATAGGACTAATGACGAAGCGAACCATGAGACGATACTTGAGGTTAGTGAGACTCCTAAGAATGAATCGACCGATGAAGTAAATGAAGTAGGTGATGACTATTTCAATAAGTTTCCTACGGAAGAGGAACTCTCTCGCCACCCACACTTAGTGCGCGACCTCCGTCACATGTATGTTAGGAAAAGCCCTAGGATCAAGTTTGGGAACCCTTGGAATCTCAACATACCATGTTGCATAGGACATCTATTTGTGGCAAAGGCCTACATTGACCGCAAGTCCCCAATAAACATCATGACTAGCACATACTATAATTGGGTGATGAAGAAGCCTATCCCAACTAGGCAAGATCCCGATAATCCTAGAGTTAGATGTAATTTCCTTGGTAGAGTTAAGGGATTGCCCGCCTATGTAGGTAGTTTCACGTATCCTACGGATTTCATAATTGTGGATGATATTAGTACGGCCATAGATCCTAGCTTGTCCCACGTTATTCTAGGAAAGCCTTTCATAGAGAACACCGGATGACTTATGATCCGTCGTTAGGAATAGTAAGATTCAAGGATGAGACCGATGACATAGCTTACCAAATGCCGTTTAAGATTGAGAAATTTTCATCATTATCCAATGATGAAAAGAACTTAAGCTATCGGTCTACTATAGGAATGAGGAGGATAAGGAGAAAGGAGTAGATTATGTGATGGATAAGATTTTGGGTTCTATAAGGATTGCTTGAAACTAGGACCGAATATAGAACCGATTGGGAGAAGATGACTTCTTAGAAAGGTGCATAATAGGGCACTACTATAACATGGAAAACCCCAATAGAGACCATCATGAGGAAGAAGGTGACAGTAATGAAGTCACGTAGGGCACGACTTTGAGTCTAGCTACAAGACTCATAAATAAAGAAAAGCGCTTCGTGGGAGGCAACCCATGCTTAATTGTTTGCTTGTTTGTGTGTCATATATCTTTTCATTGATTGTTTATTCTCATGTTTGAATTTGTGAAAATGCTTTATTTTGTCTTTAACCTCGTCTTAATTACATATAAAGGTATTTTACAAAAAGGATAAGTGTAGGGAAGATTACACACGTTTTCAAAAGAACATGAACATGAGAATTACGATTATTGAAAAGATATATATGTGTGTTTGTTAGAGTCAAATGCTTGTATCGAGTCATAATGGATGTTTTGCAGGAATTTTTCCAGATTCTAAAGATGTAATTTTTCCAAAATTTTAAAATCGCGCAGATCGGTTCTGAAGGATAACTCGACGGCGTCAGATTGCTACCGACGACATCGGGAGGAGCGTAAACCACTTATCTAACTTTTCTCGTTTTCGTGCTACTTATAAATTTTTGGAATTTCTCAGGTCTTAATTTTCCAGAAAATCTGCAAACATCCATTCCACAAGCATTATATCCTAGTTTAGTAGAGTCATATATAGTTTTACCACCGATTTTACGCGAAGGTTTCGTCTATTTTCTTAAAGTGTGCAGGTTTTATTTATCAAGAAGAAGAAACATAAGATTGGAGGAGCTTTTCACGCATACATTCTTCTTGGAGAAGAATTTAACCACTACTTCACACGGATCCTACCGAGCTAATCAGGGGAGTATTAGTTTCTTTCTATTTTAATTACCTTCCATTATCATAACTTTGATACTTTCGGGGAACATTGGGGACAATGTTCAGTTTAAGTGTAGGGGGGAGAATAAAAACGGGAACTTTGAAACTATGCTTATCCTTGATTATTTGTCTTGTCCTATTTCATTTGTGTAATAAACCATGAGAAATATCGGTTAGGGTAATTTTGGCACCAAATTTAAAATTTTCATGAGATGTAGGAGTGGGCCATTAGTCTTAATAAAGCGTCTCATGGATAGGAAGTTATATGACTAGCACAAAACCCTTTACCACTCAAATTCCACCCCAAAATGTGAGGTTCGCCCCTAGATTTGTAGGAATTAAAGCATTCACCTTTAATGCTTCGAGAGTGTACCGTAGTATAATAGATTCTATAACTTGTTTTGTGATGCATCCCGAGATCGCTAGTGAGACTACACTTGTGTAGTTAGGAATAACTAAATGATAAGAGGCATTAGGATAACCCTTGTTTGATACCGTATTATAATTACTTCTTCCACATCGGTTGAGTAATTCCCCACACCCTTGCGTTGTACTCATCTTTAGTACACGATACCCCTAGTTAACCCTCGAGCCTATCCTTTTCGCGGTTCTCGTGATGTTTCGGTTTTCGAATATCAATGAAGAGCATTATTTACAATCCCCCCCCCAATGTACACCCAAATCGCCTTAGCCTACCTTGTATGCACTCACTTTTAGTGCATTATGGTTATCATACTAAACCCTTAGTTCAATTATCTAGTTACTTGCATAAGTTGCTAAGTCGAGTCATATCCTTTGTATATAGTTTTGGGATGATTGGGACTCATGGGTAAATTTGAATTTTATGGAATGACGGGAAAGAACGTTAAATTCAAATTCCCTTTATTTACGTAATAATGTACTCCAAGTGTTTTGATCTTTTCAATTCGGGTCAAATTAGTATTAGAATAATAAAAACTCAAGTGTAGGGATGTGCCTATAATCCCTTATATTTTGATGTTATCGTAGAGGATGGAAGAGTAAAAGTGTATGATAACAAAAATGAAAAAATGAAAAAAAAAATGAAAAAAAACATACGAGTTACCATCCTACATCTATCGTTATATTTATGTTTGTTTGTTTCAAAGTTATTTAGAGTTTAGAGAGTCGAGTCTTGGCTTATCAACGCCATTCTTCTCATGCTTGTAACGTAAAGATTTTTGACTTGCCACCACTAAATCGCCTATCCAACAAAACCATTTGTTTCCCTACCGTAAGCCTAACGTTACAACCCTTTAAAAGACCTCTTAGATAGTTTTTCCTATGTTCTTACGCCAAAGCGATGGAGGTTTGATCTAGTCTCAAGCCTATGGTAATCTATGTACTATGACCGGTTAATGAGTGTTTATCTTCCATTTCCAATTTGATATATTTCATGTACACCCGAGAGATGAGAGTATCCAAACACCACTTGTGAGGTACTAGTATATAATTTTCGTGCTTGTTATGACTTTTGTGGGGCTTATACTTGTTGTGAATTGTTCTAAACCAATGCTTCATGCCCCTAACTTATAAATTGATTGGTTAAAGCACATTTGCTTGAGGACAAGCAAATACCAAGTGTAGGGATATTTGATAAGGATTTAAAGGTACACTTTTGAGGGTCATTTAAGCCCTTAATCGCCCACTTTTATATCCATTATCGCTTAATTTCGTTCCTTTTCACTTTTAGGTCTCTTGAAGGCAAAATTTGGAATGATGCTTATTTGGACGAAAAGGCGTGAATATGTGAAGAAAATGGCTAAAGTCAAGATCAAGACACTCAAGTCTTTGGAAGTGCACCGACGATGTCACAAACAAAGAGCGACGCCGTCCCTATAATTGTGATGGCTCGGACGTGAAATTGCTATTTTGCACCGACGGCCACAGCTTTGAAGAGTAGGCGTCACGAAGACCTTTTCCTCGACGGCCTAGATCCAGATTCGCACGGCGTCGAAGTTGAAGTCGACGGCATCACAACCACAACGTGACGCCATCCCAAAGTTGACTTGGCCAAGACGAAACCCTAATGGCGGCGATCCGACGGCGTCACAATTAAATGGTGACGCCGTCGTCAGCTTGTAACTCTATATATAGAATTCGATTTTCAGACTTTTAGAGAGGTAGAATTATGGAGTAAAAACCTAAAACGACTTTTGTCCGGTTTTGGCAGTATCTTAGGGTTCTAATACCATATTTTAAATCAAGATAAGTTATTTACTTCATTGATTTCATTATGTCTTTGATTGTATGTGTGTATGCTTGCCTGTTTACCATGTCCGACTAATTTACTTGTGTGTTTGCCTAGATCCATGAAACCTAGTTATTAATTATTGATTGGTTGTCTCTTATCTTAATTGTAATTGGCTTAGGATTACAATAGGCCATCATTGTGTTTTTAATGCTTGAGTAATCTTTGTGAACCTTAGTTTATGATCACCTAGAGTAATTGTAGGCTAAAAATCCAAAGATAACCTTAGAGTTAGTTTATGAATCCTAGAGATTTTGTAGGCAATAACCTTAAGGTATTCTCAAAGAGTTAGGGAGAAAAGCATACCCTACGACCTTAGAAGACATAACGCGTTAAGAATAAGGACGGACAATTCAACAATCAATAAAAGATAACTAGGGAGTAATAGTATCTAGGTAGAAAAATTTTAATCATCATATGATGAGTGTGTAAATACTCATCATTTTGTACAAATTAGATCGCAAAACATCCGAAAACACACTAAATGCATCAAATGATAAAAATATCACAAATAAGTGTTTTATGTGTTTTAAATGCAAAATATCAAAAACTGTGAAAACGATCAAGTTTGCATAATTGGCGCTTTAGTCCCCAAGTTTCAAAAGTTGTCAAAACAGTCCCTCGGTAAATCTAAATAAAGAAAATGTTATTCAAGGTCCCTAAATATTCTAAGTTGTCAAAATGGTCCTTGAATAAATCTTTGTCAAATGGCGTAAAAGGTCCCTCAACTTTCAAAAATGTCAAGTTTGGTCCTCGAAAATTGAAAATGTCAAATCTAGTCCTTGTACTATTGAAGTTTGTCAATTTTAGTCCTTGTGTTAACTTTGGAGAAATGGCGTGATTGGTCCCTCTAGTTCGTAATTACAATTTAGTCCTTGTCATAATTAAACCAAGCCTTGTCAAAACCATTTTGACCCCCCGCCACTTTACCCATTTGACCCCCGTCATTAACCTGATTTTGACCCCTTGGTCAAACAAAGTCAAAAAACCCCCCGCCCACCACCTGCTTATTTCTTTCCACCCCCTCTCGCAACCAACGCAACCGCCTCCTCCCCTCCCATCACCTTCACCTTTCCACCACCCTCATCATCACAAACCCCACAATAAATGCCACCCCCTAGTGCTAGTTTCGAGAGCTACAAGTCAAATATAGCTTTCCCGCCAAAATGATAAAATGGCCAAAATGCTCAAAACTCACCCATTGGTCAAGAAAAGAGTGGGATACTCTCGTAAGGACACGTGGGAGCTCATTTGAAGCATAAAAGAGAGGAGAGAAGAAGAGAGAACCAAGTAGCTTTTAGTTTTTATTTTTTTGTATGTCGTTTTTATTAAAATGTCTTAATTAGTTTTCAAATTTGTAATTTCAAGCTTCATTGTATTAAACTTAAGTTATTTAATCATTGTAACTCTGTTTTCAGCCTTAATTCAAGTTTCATTTACATTTCAAGTTTCATGGTTCATCTGCTTCAAATTTCAAATTCAAACTCTTGAATCCAAGCTTCAATAAGCTTATTTTTAAGTTCAAATAAGCTTATTTAAGCTTATTATAGCTTTTGTAAGCTTGGAATTCATTTCAAGCAACTTTTAAATGGTCAACAAAAGTCAACGTGAAGAAATTTTGGTTCAAACAGCATTGGAAATGGATAATGGTGTTGCAGAGAGATGGATTTGGGTTGGATTTGATTAGAATAGTAGGTTTGGGTTGGTTTAAGCTCGCAACAAGCTTGGACACTTGTGAGCTTTTATCTCATTTTTCATTTTTTATGCGCTTTGCATATTGTGTTTGTGTTTGAATTTGTGGTCATCAAATAGTTTAAACATGTTTAATTAGTAGTAATTAGGATAATTAGAGTTAGTTTAAATGGTTAAAATGAGTTAAATAAGTAGTTAGCTTAGTTTAAATTTGCAAAACAGCTTTATAAAGTGGTGTTTGGATTTGATGTTTAACTGCTTGAGGTTTGTTCATGAGTTGAAACTTGTTGGTTCGCCTTTGTTTAGGTCATTTGAATCATATCAGTCCTTAATTTGCACGCAAACAGCTCAAAGTCAAAATTTCATTCTAACTGCCTTAAATGCTTAATCTGTTGAGATTTTGAGAAATCAAAAACTTGTTTTGTGTTTAGAAATCATAAACATAGCTTGCACTAGTTTCATTTCACCATAAAACATCAACATCGTCCAATAAATTGATTCAAAGTTCACAAAAGTCAACTTTTCATCAAATGTCAAAAGTCAAAATATTTGCAAAAACCGCCAGCCCAACTAGAAAGATTTTTCATGAGTTCATTCTTGGGTCAAATCAAGTGAAACTTTAGGGTTTTAAAACTTCAACTGGTCTAGTTTCTTATTGTCATTTTTAGTAGAATTTTAGTAATTTTCTAAAAGCTTCAAATAAGCTCATCAAACAGGCTTATTTGCCTCTGCTCACAAACTCACCAAGACCGAGTTTTCTCGCCTTATTGCAGAGCTTGTCCAAAGCTCCAAGAGCTTCTCTAGGTCTGATTTTTTGGTTTGAAAGTTCTTAGCCAGTGTCTAGTTTAAGTTCCAACTTTTGGTTTTCATTTTCAACTTATTGAGTGCTTATTGCTTAAGCTCAAAGTAGCACCTCAAACTGCTTTTAGCACATAAACTCAAATCATCAAATCTTAGCAGTTGTAATCCAGAGGTTAAGGCTTGTTAAAATTTGTTGCATTTTAGTAGTTTTAGCATATTAATGCTTCTGTTTCAGTTTGGTAGCTTGTGGTGATCATTTGGCTTATTCAAGTGCTTATTTCATAAGCACTAGTATTGCAGTTTCAATTTCCACCAAACAAGCACATGTTTTTCTATTTTTCTTAGATTCTATATATTAAATTAGACTTTTCCTGAAATTTTCATAATTTTCCAACACTGTTTGCTATTTTTCTTAATTAAAAACAGTTTTTAGGTAATTTTAAATAGCTTTTAATACAATTAAATCAGAAAAAGTTCAAAAAAATAATTTTTCATTTTTCTTAGGTTTAGATAAATATAAAAAGTAAAAAAAGTAATTTTCCAGATTTTTCATAGTTTATTTTGTAATTTTTAGTAATTTAATTAGTTTTAAATAGTTTAAAATTCATAAAAATAGAAAATAATCGTAAAAATATAAAAATAGTTTTGAAAATTCTCTTTGTTATTTTAGATTTTTCCAAGTCATAATTTTATTTTTCTAGGTTTATTTCCTATTTTCTTGTAATTTAGGTTATTATTAAATAGTTAAAAATAGTTTTTAATTAATAATAATTAGATAAATAGTTATAAAAATAATTTTCTTTTTCTTAAAATTTTCTTATATCATTAGGTTTGTAAAATATCATTTTCATATTTTTAGGATTAATATTGTGTAAGTTTCACGCTTTTATTTCAGACGTCACGTAGTTTTTAATTAAGTTTTATAAAACATAAAATCAAAACATCGCTTTAAAATTAGTGATAGCGTTTATTTAATATAGTTTATCTTTTAATTTCCTTTAATTTGCATTTAAGCCCCTGTAATTTATAAAATAACTCAAAATCCTTACCGATCACTATCCTTAGCGATTATTCGACATCCGATTGTGTTAAACACCGCCATCCTCCTGGGACTTAACGACCCGGAATCCACCGATTCTCCCGATCTAAATTGCATTTGGTGTTTGAGCTGTTTTAAGTTCCTTACGGTTGGTCATTCACAAGTGGCTAGCTCGCGTGAGAAAACTTGACGGTTTTGCACCAATCAAATTTTGGCGCCACCACGGGAGGTCAGAAGCGTGTTCTAAGCATTTTCGCATCTGCACTTGCACATATACCACCTTTGTAAAAAAGTTTTTGTAAAGTTATAACAAAATCAAAAGTTCATTAACACTTTTCCTAAAGTGTTAAAACACCAAACAAAATATAAAACAACAAAACAATCGTAACGCTTTCTAGCTTGTGTTTCTTTTAAGGTGATTCTTAAAGAAATACGATTTGGTTAAACGAGACGATACCAAAAATATTGTCCAAAAGTTTTAAACCCATCAAGACAAATCTATACCTACGCCTTTTCAAAGTGGTACTTAATATATACATAAAATCAACCACCGCAAATCAAGGCAAGACACCTACTAACCTGGGGTGTGACCATAATAAGTTCCCGAACATCGATTTAAAACTTGCCTTTGTGTCCTTGTGATTTGGTGTACCTTTTTCAAAGAAGCCATTTCATTTGTGATTATTGGTTAAGTTCACTTGTCGCTTTGCCTCGCATTTGTTTTGAAAACCGATTTTTATACTTAGTGCATGCGCACTGCTCTTCCAGCTTCTACAAGTCCACTTTCGTAACTTGGAAAGATTCCTCAGAGACGAGGACGCTCGCTCCTTCACCGTGATCGAGGAACGCCTACCACCACCACCACCGCCATAATGGCGTAAGACAAGCCGATGAATGAGCTTCTCCAAGCACCCATCGAGGGTTACGGAGATGTTATTGTTGTCCCACCATCGCGGTCGATACTTTTGAGCTCAAACCGGTTACTTAACTGCAACCCAAAGCCAATTCTATGGTTTTGAGCGGATGATCCTCATGCACACATTCGATGGTTTAACAAGATTGCATCTACCATCAAGTACAAGAATGTCCCACATGAAGCTATCAAGCTTCTTCTGCTCCCATTTTCTGTAGGACAAGCCCGAATTGGCTTGAGAAACAACCCCTCGCTCCATTGAGACATGGGAAGATCTAGTCACAAAGTTTGTTAACGAATTCTATCCTCCATCCCGAACTACAAGTCTTAAGAATGAGATAATGAAATTCTCTCAAAGATTTGATGAATCATTCGGGAGGCATGGGATCGTTATAAAGAATTGCTCCGCAAGTGTCCGCATCATGGTTTTACCGAGTTAATGCAAATGGATACTTTCTACAATGGTCCGAACCGCACTAATCAAGACTCTTTGAATGCCTCCGCTGGAGGTAATTTCTTGAGCAAGACCACAAAAGAAGCCTTGCAAATCATTGAAAACAAGTCCTGTGTCCGTCCTTTCCGCACAAAGACATATCATATCGAGTCTAATGTCGGACCTTCTATTTCATCTCCCGTGAGTACATCTAGCACCGATGCTAAGATTGACAAACTCACGGATATTGTTCAGCTTTGGTTCTTGCTAACTAAAGAAAGTCACTTTCACACAAGCACCATCATATGGTGAAGTGAAGAAAGTTGAAGTTTGTGTTACTTGTGGTGGTCCTCATGCATACTACAATCAGATCGCCACCGATGGTAGTCCGTTTGAAGCTAATGCTATAGCCGGTACTTCAAATCAAGGAGGTAATCAATACCGCCCTCAAAATGAACCAAACTACCGAGCTAACACTTATCGTGCACCACCCGGTTTCAACGTAATCCTAACCGAATCGTAACCAACCAAGAATGAACCAAGGTTATCAAAACCAAGGTAATTTCTATTCGGACCCAATCAAGGTTTCCAACATCAAGGAAATCTTAATCAAAACACTTACAATCGAGGGAATCAATTTCGTGGGAATATGAATCCTAATCAAGGGAATTCGCTATAATCGTAACATACGGCCTCAAATTATCCCTCCACCTCCTCCCGTATCAACATCCGATGAGCTTTTAAAGCAATTCATGAAGACTCAAGAGGAGACAAACAGTTGTTGGTCACCGATCACGAATTAAAGAAGTCTTTAAATGATCGACCCGGCCTGTGTACTTTACCTAGCAACACGATCGCTAATCCGAGGGGCGATGCAAAGGCGATCACAACCGTAAGTGGTACTTCATATGATGGACCCGCTATTCCTACTACCTCTTCTTCTTCTCTCCCGAAGGTAGTGGAAAGTGAACCCGAGGCGACAAAGGACAAGGAACTTCCTACTAATAACGGAAGTACCAACAATGTCCATCCTCGTGTTGTCCGAAACCAAAATCCAATCCAGAGTTGTTTTGAACCTCCGTAGCTCCCATTGAAAATACCAAATCCAAATCTTCTATTCCTTACCCATCACGCTTACATGAGCAAAGCTCCGAGAAAGCGGCCAACAAATGGAAAAATTCTTTCAAATTTTCCAAGAACTTCATTTTGACATAAGCTTCATGGATGCTATCATGTTGATGCCCAAGTTTGCATCAACTCTCAAACACATGTTAAGCAACAAGGAAAAGTCGTTTGAAATGGCTAAACTCCTTCGAACGAGAACCGCCTCAGTTATCTTGAAGAAGCTTCCGAGAAGCTTGGAGATCCCGGAAAGTTCCTCTTACCTTGTGTATTTCCGTGAATGGTTGAATGCTTTGCCTTAGCCGATCTTGGTGCAAGCATAAACCCGATGCCTCATTCAAGATGGAAGAAACTTTCTTCCTGACCTTACTCCTACATGCATGACTCTCGAGCTTGCAGATCGACAATATCCCGTCCTCTTGGAATTGCCGAGGACGATTTGTGAAAGTAGGAAAGTTCCATTTTCCACCGACTTTGTAGTTGTTGATTTCGATGTCGATCCACGGGTTCCTCTCATTGTTGGAAGAGGATTCCCGAGAACGGGCCGTGCTCTCATTGATGTATTTGAGCAAGAAATCACATTACGTGTTGGTAATGAAGTCGTCACCTTTAACCTTGATCAAACTTCGAGGTACTCCGCAAACTATGATTCCGAGTCTGTTAACCGAATAGATATCATTGATGTTGCTTCAAGAGTACTCAAGAAGTTCTTGGTTATTCTCATAATTTCGTGAGGGATCCCACCACATCTTCTCAACCTATCATAGCCAATTTACTCCTTCTCTCACTCCGCTTGAGGGAAGCGACTTCATCTTGGAAGAGATTGAAGCATACTTGGCTAGTGATTCTGCTCCATGGGAAATTGATCACGCCCAATTGACATCGAGGGGACATACTTCTCATTGAGAAATTGCTTAAAGATGATCACTCATCAACCCCTCACACTAGTGATGCAATTCCGTAAGAGATTAATCACCATGAGATTAATCCGAGGAGATATTCTTATTCTTGAGAAGTTGTTAAATCAGACACTTCTCCTCCACTCCCTCCCGCCAACCTTCATAACAAGGAAGTCAAGTCGCTTGAGAAAATCAAGAATTTCAAGTCGAACTTAAGGACTTACCACCTCATCTCGAGTATGCATTTTTGAAGGTGATGATAAATTACCCGTCATTATTGCTCGAGATTTGAGTAAAGATGAAAAGATCGCCTCATAAAGGTCTTGAAGTCACACAAGCAAGCAATTGCTTGGAAACTCTCCGACATTATGGTATCAACCCCGAGTTTTGTACTCACAAAATCTTGATGGAGGATGACTTCAAACCAATAGCTCAACATCGAGAAGAGTGAATCCAAAATCCATGATGTTATCAAACAGAGGTTATCAAACTCTTGATGCGTGATTGATTTACCCAATCTCGATAGTCCTGGGTTAGCCCAATTCATCGTGTTCCAAAAAGGGTGGCATAACTGTTGTCACGAATGAAGAAAACGAGTTAATTCCAACTCGATTGGTTACGGATGGCGTGTGTGTATTGACTATCGAAGTTGAATGACGCCACCAGAAAGACCATTTTCCTCTACCCTTCATGGACCGATGCTTGAGAGATTAGCAGGAATGAGTACTATTGTTTCCTTGATGGTTTCTCGTTACTTTCAGATCCCCATTGATCCACGTGATCAAGAGAAGACCACATTCACCGCCCATACGGAACTTTTGCCTACAAACGATGCCTTTTGGCTTATGTAATGCTCCCGCACGCTCCAACGATGTATGATGGCCATATTCCACGACATGATCGGGAAACAATGGAGGTGTTTATGGATGACTTCTCGGTCATTGGGGACTCATTTCAGACATGTCTCCCATTTAGACAAAATGCTTAAAAGGTGTGAAGACACCAATCTGCCTAAATTGGGAGAAGAGCCACTTTATGGTCAAAGAAGGCATAGTCCTTGGCCATAAGATTTCAAAAACGGATTGAGGTCGATAGAGCAAAAGTTGATGTTATTGCTAAACCGCCTCATCCTACTACCGCCAAAGGTATTAGGAGTTTTCTTGGTCATGCCGGTTTTATCGAGATTCATACAGATTTTTCTAAAATCGCCGCCTATGACCCATCTTCTTGAAAAAGAAGCTCTTTTATCTTCTCTCCCGAGTGCATCAAGCTTTTGAAACACTAAAGAAAAAGCTTACGGAAGCACCCATTCTAGTTGCCCCGATCGATTTACCCTTTGAGCTCATGTGCGATGCAAGTGATTTTGCTATCGGTGCGCCTTGGGGCAACGAAAACCAAGCATTTTCACCTATCCACTACGCAAGTAAGACTATGATCAAGCTCAAACCCATTACACCACTACGTAAAAAGAACTATTAGTCGTGGTGTATGCGCTTGAGAAATTTCGCCATACCTCATCTTGACCAAATGCGTGGTGTATACGGATCACTCGGCTCTCAAATATCTCTTTGCAAAACAAGATGCAAAGCCGAGATTGCTCGCTGGGTTCTCCTCCTCCAAGAATTTGATATCATTATACGTGATAAAAAGGAGCCGAGAACCCGTCACGATCATCTCGTCTCCGATTAGAGAACCTCACCAAGATGTTTTCGAGAAAAGGAAATAAATGAAACATTTCTCTCGAAACACTCAATGCGGTTTCTTTTCGTGGAGACTCTTCTACCCCATGGTTTGTCGACTTTGCAAATTACCATGCGGGTAACTTCATAGTGAAAGGGATGTCGTCCCAAAGTAAAAACAAATTCTTCAAAGATGTTAAACATTACTCGGGACGACCCTACTTGTTTAAAATTTTGCGGATCAAGTCATCAGCGATGCGTGTGTATGGTCGAAGCTATTGACATTCTCAAAGCTTGCCATCTCGACCCACTGGGGACATCATAGCCCCAACTACACCGCCAAGAAGGTGTTTGATTCCGGATTCTATTGGCCCACTATTTACAAGGATGCCCACGAATTTGTCAAAGCTCGTGACGCTTGTCAACGCCACGGAATATCTCACAAAGAAATGAAATGCCGCAAAACGCCATTCAAGTGTGTGAGATTTTGACATCCGGGCATTGACTTTACGGGCCATTTCCTTCTTCTCGCGGTAATAAGTACATACTGTGGTCGTTGACTACTTGTCAAAATGGGTTGAAGCTAAGGCTTTGCATACCAACGATGCCCGAGTTGTTGTGAAATTCTTGAAATCTCTTTGCTAGGTTTGGAACCCACGAGCCATAATCGCGATCGTGGTACGATTTTGCAATGACCGCTTGAAAGAGTCATGCGTAAGTATGGTGTAACTCACCGCCCTCATCGCTGCATCACCCCAAACAAGTGGGCAAGTGGAAGTTTCCAACCGGGATTAAAGAATTCGAGAGGACGGTTGGCGAAAACCGTGCTCTTGGTCGGATAAGCTAGATGACGACTGGCCTTCCAGACAATTTTATAAAACACCCATCGGTGTACTCCATACAAGCTTGTATACGGAAGGCATGTCATCCGCCGGTTGAGCTAGAGCACAAGGCATACCGGGCCTTGAAGCATGCCAACTTCGATATTCAGATACCGGTGATCACCGGAAAGTTCAAATGAATGAATTAAATGAACTCCGTGATCAAGCATACGAGAACTCTTTGATCTACAAAGAAAAGACAAAGAAGATTCATGACTCTAAAATCAAGAACCGCTTTCAACGTTGGTGATCGAGTCCTTCTTTTCAATTCAAGATTGAAGATTTTCTGAAAGCTTAAGTCCCGCTGGTCCGGTCCATTTACTATCACTAAGGTTTATCCTTATGGCACCATTGAGTTATCTCAACCCGATGGTCCAAACTTTAAAGTGAATGGTCATCGATTGAAGCATTATTTTGGAGAGGACATTCCTCCCGTGATTGTCCCGGATCTACAAACTTTCCCCATGAACCAATGAATGCGGGATCGAGTCAAGCTAGCGACTCGGGAATCAAAAACAAGAGATGCCATATGGGTTTTCACCCATATTTCGAAATGTCAAGTTTGTTACGGTTAGCCATTCACAAGTGGCTAGCTTGTGTGACAAAACTTGACAGCTTAGCTTCTTCTTTCTACTTTCTACCACCCTAGTGTGGGGAGTTGCCCACATGTTGTATATATAAGAGTTTCAAAGAAAAAAAAAAAAAAAAAAAAATCCTTGCTAAATAATGGCCTTAGTATTTCCTTTACGTTCTATGTTTCGCATAACCGCGGTACTTTGAATATTGAGGGCAATATTCATTTCTAAGTGTGGGGAATTCTCACTAATTTTATCATGTAATTATACCGCCTAATTCCCCATTTTTGGCCAATTTTTTTTTTTTGGAGTAAGTGTTTTCACTTACTCATCTTATGGTTATCATCCGCTTTGTCTAATAAACAAAAGGATTGGCTAATCCAGAGCAAACGGCTCTTGGTAAAGATATCTCAAACCGTTGACGGCTTGCAATTTGCCCAAAATTGTATGGTATTCACCACCATATCCTTAAAAGTGAAGAGTTTGGCTAGCCCGCAAGTTTATGGCTTGTGGTAAAGGCGCTTGAAAACCATAATTGGTAATCACCACCAAAGATATTTTATCTAAGAGTTATTAGTCCGTAGCAAACGGCTCGTAAAGACAAATCAAACCGTTGAAGTCGGTGATTTGCTCAAAATCATTCGTTATCTGTACCAAGGTTCTTACTTGAACTCAAACATTTGGCTACTCCGTAAGTAATGGCTTTTGGTAAAGAGATGAAATCCATTAATTTTTCTCAAAACATTGCTAGGGACTAGCAATATCTTAGTGGGGATTGATGAGTGTGTAAATACTCATCATTTTGTACAAATTAGATCGCAAAACATCCGAAAACACTCGTAAATGCATCAAAATGATAAAATATCACAAATAAGTGTTTTATGTGTTTTAAATGCAAAATATCAAAACTGTGAAAACGATCAAGTTTGCATAATTGGCGCTTTAGTCCCCAAGTTTCAAAAGTTGTCAAAACACCCCGGTAAATCTAAATAAAGAAAATGTTATTCAAGGTCCCCAAATATTCTAAGTTGTCAAAATGGTCCTTGAATAAATCTTTTGTCAAATGGCGTAAAAGGTCCTCAACTTTCAAAATGTCAAGTTTGGTCCTCGAAAATTGAAAATGTCAAATCTAGTCCTTGTACTATTGAAGTTTGTCAATTTAGTCCTTGTAACAACTTTGGAAAATGGCGTTTGGTCCTCTAGTTTCGAATTACAAATTTAGTCCTTGTCATATATAACTAAACCAAGCCTTGTCAAAATGAGTTTTGACCCCCGCCACTTGCCTTTTGACCCATTCAAAACCCCTTGACCTCCCTATTTTGACCCCTTGGTCAAACAAAGTCAAACCCCCTTCCCCCCACCCGCCCACCTGCTTATCTTCTTCCCACCTCCTCGCAACCCACTTGCTCGCCTCTCCCATCACCTTTCACCTTTCCACCACCCCTCATCATCACAAACCCCCACAATAAATGCCACCCCCTAGTTGCTAGTTTCAGAGCTACAAGTCAAATATAGCTTTCCGCCAAAATGATAAAATGGCCAAAATGCTCAAAACTCACCCATTGGTCAAGCAAAGAGTGGGGGATACTCGTAAGGACACGTGGAGCTCATTTGAAGCATAAAAGAGGAAGAAGAAGAGAGAGAGAAAGTAGTTTTTAGTTTTTAAATTTTTGTATGTCGATTTTATTAAAATGTCTTAATTAGCTTTAAATTTGTAATTTCAAGTTTCATTGTATCAAACTTAAGTTATTTAATCATTGTAACTGCTTTCAAGCCTTAATTCAAGTTTCATTTACATTTCAAGTTTTCATGGTTCATCGTTTCAAAATTTAAATTTCAAACTCTTTGTTCCAAGCTTCAATAAGCTTATTTAATAAGTCAAATAAGCTTATTTAAGCTTATTATAGCTTTTGTAAGCTTGGAATTCATTTTCAAGCAACTTTGTCTTTGGTCAACAAAAGTCAACTGTGAAGAAATTTTGGTTCAAACAAAGTTGGAAATGGATAATGGGTGTTGCAGAGATGGATTTGGGTTGGATTTGATATAGAATAGTAGTGGGTTTGGGTTTGGTTTAAGCCGCACAAATAAGCTTGGACACTTGTGAGCTTGTTTCTCATTTTCATTTTTTATCGCTTGCATTTTGTGCTTGTGTTTGAATTTGTGGTCATTAAATAGTTTAAACATGTTTAATTAGTAGTAATTAGGATATTAGAGTTAGTTTAAGTGGTAAAATGAGTTAAATAAGTAGTTTAGCTAGTTTAAATTTGCAAAACAGCTAAAAAGTGGTGTTTGGATTTGATAGTTTAACTGAGCTTAGAGGTTTGTTCATGAGTTGAAACTTGTGGTTCATGCTTGTATAAGTCTATTTGACTCATTTCAGCCTTAATATTGTCACCGCAAAGCTCAAAGTCAAAATTCTCTTAACTTGTCTAAATGCTTAATCGTTGGAATTTTGAAAATCAAAAACTTGTTTTGTGTTTAGAAATCATAGACATAGCTTGCACTAGTTTCATTTCACCATTAAACATCAACATCATCCATAAATTGCTTCAAAGTTCACAAAAGTCAAATTTTCTCAATTGTCAAAAGTCAAAATATTTGCAAAACCGCTTTTAAGCCCAACTAGAAAGATTTTTCATGAGTTCATTATTGGGTCAAATCAAGTGAAACTTTGGGTTTTAAAAGTTCAACTGGTCTAGTTTCTTATTGTCATTTTTGTAGAATTTTAGTAATTTTCTAAAAGCTTCAAATAAGCTCATCAAACAGGCTTATTTGCCCTGCTCACAAACTCTCCTTTGACCGAGTTTTTCTCACTTATTGCAGAGCTTGTCCAAAAGCTCATAAGAGCTTCTCTAGGTCTCATTTTTGGTTTGAAGTTACTTAGCCGTGTCTAGTTTAAGTTCCAACTTTTGGTTTTCAATTTTCAACTTATTGAGTGCTTATTGCTTAAGCTCAAAGTAGCACCTCAAACTGCTTTTAGACATAAGCTCAAATCATCAAATCATAGCATTTGCTAATCCAGAGGTTAAGGCTTGTTGTTTCTTGTTGCATTTTAGTAGTTTTAGCATATTAATAGCTTTTGTTCAGTTTGGTAGCCCATTGGTGATCATTTGTTTATTCAAAGTGCTTATTTCATAAGCACTTGTATTGCGCTTCAATTTCCTCCAAACAAGCACATGTTTTTCTATTTTCTTAGATTCATAATATTATTTTAGACTTTTCCTGAAATTTTCATAATTTTCCAACACTGCTTGCTATTTTTCTTAATTTAAAACAGCTTTTAGGTCATTTTAAATAGCTTTTAATACAATTAATTCGTAAAAGTTCAAAAAATAATTTTTCATTTTTCTTAGGTTTAGATAAATATAAAAAGTAAAAAAGTAATTTTCCAGATTTTTCATAGTTTATTTTGTAATTTTAGTAATTTAATTAGTTTTAAATAGTTTAAAATTCATAAAAATAGAAAATAATCGTAAAAAAATATAAAATAGTTTTGAAAATTCTCTTTGTTATTTTAGATTTTTCCAAGTCATAATTTTATTTTTCTAGGTTTATTTCCTATTTTCTTGTAATTTAGGTTATTATTAAATAGTTAAAAATAGTTTTAATTAATAATAATTAGATAAATAGTTATAAAATAATTTTCTTTTTCTTAAAATTTTCTTATATCATTAGGTTTGTAAAATATCATTTTCATATTTTTAGGATTAATATTGTGTAAGTTTCACGCTTTTTATTCAGACGTCACGTAGTTTTAAATTAAGTTTTATAAAACATAAAAATCAAAACATCGCTTTAAAATTAGTGATAGCGTTTATTTAATATAGTTTATCTTTTAATTTCCTTTAATTTGCATTTAAGCCCCTGTAATTTATAAAATAACTCAAAATCCTTATCGATCACTATCCCAGCGATTATTCGACATCCGATTGTGTTAAACACCGTCATCCTCCGTGGGACTTAACGACCCGGAATCCACCGATTCTCCCGATCTAAATTGCATTTGGTGTTTGAGTGCTTTAAGTTCCTTACGGCCATTCATTCATTCACAAGTGGCTAGCTCATGAGAAAACTTGACGGTTTTGCACCAATCAAAAATACCAATTCATTGCGTGATTTTGGGGGTGTTACATACCATCTGATATTGCGTAGTGGGAACGCACGACAAACACCAACATGTACCAGCTAAAGGACACATGACACATGTCCTCGTTGTTTGCTCATGGATGATCAAAACCTAGCTCCCTAGAAGCCGTTGATCATCTCACAAGGGTTTATCTCTAAACCATACAAGCATTCCTATAAAAGGAGAGCAACACACACGACTTCACAAGTTTTACACACTTGGGCAAATACTGCTTCATAGCAGTAAAGTATGGTTCTTGTTTAAGTGTTACCCGAGCTTCTCGATCTTGATAAACTCATTGGGTCCTTACCGTTCTACACGAGAAACCAAACAACAAGACCATTCACATCTCATCCCACCTTCAATCCGATTCATATACCATACATGAACACTGTCCATTGTGTATAATTTCCTCCACTAATGTCAAAAGCTGAAAATTTGATTTTTTCACTGTTTGACATTTTGTCGCTAAACATTATTGAACAAATAACAACGTCAATATTAAAATCTATATATATCAATAAGTGATGCAACACAATAAATTGGGAGAGCCACAACCAAAATACATAACTAAGAAAAATTCAAATTTATTATGGCGGGAGTTCTCAAAGTTGATTAAGGATTAAGGGGGTGTTTGGCTTTGATTATCACGTTTAGAAATGTGGGTACAAAATGACGTTTTGAAAAAGTAACCTCCCAGCTCCGGTTGTAAAACTACGTTTTGTGCCAAAAAAAAATCAAATTATCACATTTTGAACCAAACATCAAAAGTTGATTATTCACGTTTGGAAAACGTGATAATCAAATAATTACGTTTTGAAAACTTTGCCAAACACCCTCTAATATAAGCATAATGGTAATTTCAATGAAAAGCATATGAATCATCTTTGAAAAATCTTTACAAAATGCCTCGAAGATGTATAATTTCACAAAATAAAAAATTTTGAGTTTTTGAAAAATGTAAAATGAGTTGCCAATTTATAGAAAAGAAATGTAGTCGTTGTAATGTCGTCAATTTTTGTTATAACCGTTATATAGCTCTTGTGAGTATATACTTCAAATAATATTTTATTTATTTATTATTATATGAAAAAATAATTAAGACACAAAAATTGGTTGGTATAACTAAAAATGTGTATGTCAAATTATATATCCATGTTCGTAAGTGACTCAAGTTTGAAAATTTAGGCTGACCAAGTTGTTGACATTTATTATTAGAGAAAATTACTAAAAGGGGATTTTTTTTCAAGTGTGGTCCATTTTTAAGACTTTTTTCTCATCTCTTTCTCAAAAGAGCCTGCTCAACTGCTCCTCAATTGCTCAACTCCACCCCTTTTATGCCACATGTCCCTTGCAAGTACAGGAGTTAGGTAGGATTATTTTATTGTTTTTTATTAGATTACCAAAATACCCTTAATGGTTAGCAAAGAACTAATATACTTTTTGACTTTTTACATCATGAATCTGTATTCATGAATATACACGTTCACCTGATATCATTTTCCCATTAATTCTATTAGCAACATTGGTTCATCAAATCATGGATCTAAAAAAAAGACACCACAAGATCCCTTGCAAGCACATTAAAAAAAAAAAGCACATTGGTTCATCAACTGGGTTCACCTGATCCCTTGCAAGCACATTAATCCGACTGATGTTTTCAATATAACCACCATCACCATCACCTCCCAGTCGTCACCATCATTTTAAAAAAGACACCACAAGATCCGGCAAGCACCATTGAAAAAGACAAAGACAAGATCCGCCAACACCCACAGTGCTCGCCAAATTTATCTTCAAAGATCCGCCGGTTGATCGCTTGTGATCCGAGTCGTCACGAGTCGTCAACATCTGACTATATGTAATTTATTTTCTGGATCCGATAGATCTATAACTTTTTGTAAGTTCATGATGAACCATTTAATGATTAACTTTTTGTATGGATCTCGTAGTTTAAATTTTCATTTGATGAAGATTTGTAAATGCTTTTAATGTTTTAATTGTTTTGACCATTTAATTCCGACTTTTAATGTTTCCTATATCCTTTTAATGTTTTAATCAACGACATCAAGGTGGTTGCATTTTTTTAATCTTTTCCAAAGAGGTTGTATAAATAAGGTAATAAAATTAGTGGTTATGTGTTTGTGGATTAGCAAGAAAAAAACATATGGATTAGCAGTTGATTAGTGATGGTAGAGCAATGGTGGTTGATTAGTGGTGGTCGAGCAGTTGATCAGTGGTGGTCGAGCAGTAACCGGTTGATTAGTGGTGGTTGAGCAGTGGTGGTGGTGGTGAGGGT
Source organism: Chrysanthemum lavandulifolium (assembly GCA_022545495.1). Lineage (NCBI taxonomy): Eukaryota > Viridiplantae > Streptophyta > Magnoliopsida > Asterales > Asteraceae > Chrysanthemum > Chrysanthemum lavandulifolium. Next base: position 33,707,554 of record CM040246.1, read on the forward strand.
AGGTGGATGGAGTTAGGTGAGCAGTTGATCAGTGGTGGTCGAGCAGTAACCGGTTGATTAGTGGTGGTTGAGCAGCGGTGGTGGTGGTGAGGGTAGGTGGATGGAGTTAGGTGAGGGTATGTAGAATAATTAATAAATAAATATAATAAAGGGTATATTAGTCATTTAACCAAAAAGTAAAAAAAGCATCTTCACCTAATTCTGTACTTGCATTGACACTTGTCACAAAAAGTGTGGAGTTGAGCAGTTGAGGAGCAGTTGAGCAGCTCTTTTGGGAAAGAGATGAGAAAAAAGTTTTAAAAATGGACCATACTTGGAAAAATCTCCTTTGTAATTTTCTTTATTATTATTATTATTTTATTTTATTTTTTTCAAATTGTGTAATTATTGATTGTGTCAAGTATGGTTTACTAACTCTATATGATAAGTTACTAGCAGTGTATTCGCGCGATGCGGTGACGGATACTTTGTGACTAAATTTTCCGGCGAACAAATGTTATTTTGTTTTGAGCTGCTGGATTTCAGATTTATGTTTTGAAAGCTTAATTAGATTGTACATTGTAGTTAAGAGTTGCATATTTTAGTGAATGGGTGAATTAAATTGTATGTGTTGAATAGTGTGTTTTTAGTCTTATTTGTATTTGTAAGGTAGTTGTATATATTGGTGATGAGGTGTATTAATTGTATGTATGTAAAAAATAGTATTTGCTTAAAATCAATTGTGTTTTACATAGCTGTACATTATGTTTTATAAGTAGTATTTACTTAAATTATAATTTAGAAAATCTTAAACTCATAAATAGGAGAGAAGGTCATTACTCAATTATAAGCAGTATAGATAAATCGAGTGTATACTTTTACTAATTACCTTAATAAGAGTAGATATCTAATTTGCTTATTTAATCTCCTCAATCGAGTTTCGTGCTGATAACGTGTTATAATATGACAATGGTTTTTTTTAAACTTTAAGCAAGCTTTAGGAGAATAGGACTTTCTTTAATTGTATAAGAGCTAGAAGTAAACTTTGGGAAGGATAGAATGACATGAATAACATTAAAGTTGTGTGTATTCAAATTGTGCAAGTTTTATATTACTCTTGAGTAGTATTCATACTAATAATACTACTATTCATCCTTGATACATGACATTATACAACTTAGCTTAGTCATTAAGTAAATCATATACATATACATATACATGACATTATACAACTTAGCTTAGTCATTAAGTAAATCATATACATATAGCTTAGTCATTAGGATACTTGTATTTTGCATAGTTTCACAGCATATTATTCATTTGTATACTTCCATAGGAATAACCAAACGCTTCTAAAACTCGAATATTGAATTTTTTTTAACAGGTGGTTGTGTGGTTGATTAAAGTTCTGAAGTGGATGCTTTGGCGTTTACAACGGAATCAATGATGTGGAGGTAATGACACCATATATATAAAACATGACCCATATACGTCATTTGTCACCATATATATAAAGGGATATCTTGTTACAAATTTGTACCAACTGGTCTAATCTCCACTAAAAATACAAGAAATTAATCGAGGCCCAAAATAACTCGTGACCCACAAACGAGTCTTGGATCACGCTTAAAGACAATATTGTAGCCGTAATTATTACAAAATATTATAATAATATATTCCCATATATAAAACATGACCCATTAAGTAGTTGTAACCTTTTTGGTAATCCCATCATACCTGTAAGAGTGTAACTAAGCATTCGTTAAAGCTATGATCTTATCATCGTTATTAAAGAATGGGTTAGAACCAAAAGGTTTGCGTGTCAATGGTATTTCTTGTTGTGTGAGAAGCTCTTTAATCAATTAGTTAAGAGTTCTAGTCCTATCTAAAATGTGAGATATATTTGTTGTATATATCATAAGATAGTCTGTTGCGGTTAAGAAAAAATGAGTAATAGAATATGATATTAAAGAAAACAAACATGTATGTAGTCATTGACTCCAAAATTGCCAATATAAACTCTCATTTTTTCGGCAAAATGCCATTCTTCATTATCTTTCTTAAAAGTACAAGTAAGGAAAATAAGCGAAGAGATCTAGTGAGAAGTAATATTAAAATGAGAAGAATGAGAAATGTTTTTAACCACATATTTTAAATAAGATGGAGAATTTTAAAAGGAGATGCATCTACTTTTGTAGGTGCATCTTATATGTGTGGTTGTGGTTTTTTCTCATTCTTCTCATTCTTATTTTTCTTCTTATTTGTTCATTACTCAAACAAGTTATACTAATCCAAACTTTTAGTTTCTTGTAATAACATTGTGGCGTGATTTGCATTTCTTTCGGTGGAACAGGGACCGATCAAATCGTGTGTGAAAGCTAGTTCAATTCAACAATGTTTTACCTGTTTCTTTCGAAACAATAAAAAAACTATCCCATTTTCTCTTCTTCACATTTCGTGGCTAAAAAAGCAAAATAGTAATCGGAGGATATAGAAACTTAACTTGAATTTCTTCGAAGCTACGATTTTTCATATATAAATAATAATAGTTATTTGATGAAAAGCCTCGTATTACACTAATAAATAAAAGTATAATTCGTTGATGAAGAAATTCATAGGAAACAATTTTTCGAGCTCAAATAAAAGCATTAGTAAAAGCAGATAAGATATTTATAATGAAGACATTCGACAACAAACAGAGATTTAATCTTCATCATACAGCAATAGCAATAGTAACATCAAAAAATAAAAAATAAAAAAATAAAAGCAAACCTTAGAGGCCGTTTATTTGGAGAGAATACTCCATTTTTCGTAAAATTTTTCATATGAAAGAGAAAACAAAATCCAGTTTAGTGTGACTTTTTCCAATAATTTTCCAAAATATGAAATTCATTTTCCAATTTGTAATAGAAAAATGAAAATAACATTACACCCTTTTCACTTTTTCATTTCCAAAACAATAACACCATTTCCTTTCACCCTACACTTTTATCACACATCTTCCATCCTCCATCCTCTATCCTCCACCGACCAACTTTTCATTTTAGAAAAAGGAAAAATATAACTCCAACTAAACAGTTTTACATTTCAACTCTTCTGTAGAAGAAACCACCCATTCTCTGAATTTCAAACGGAAAACAAGAATTTTTTCATCAACTAAACTTAGTCTCTTTTTCTTTTTTTTTCCTTATGTCGGTCGGCCAAAGACGTGGGGCGACAGCAATCGGCGAAGGTGATTCAAGTTGGGCTTTGCGAAGAATTGAAAAACAAAGAGAATGCGTTGATCACGTCAGTTAACTCATAACGGTTAAAAAATTATGGCCAAACAGTATGCGGGTAATATTTTGGTCAAAAATTGTATTTTTCTTAATATAGAATGGATAATTTATGGTGGTTAGGGTTTGATGGGGTGTCATAGATGCAACGACTCATGACGACCGACTATGTCTGGGGATCAGGCTTATTCTAAGAGCATAAGGTGTCATCACCCGAAGTTAAAGTTTCACCCAGTGCCACGTCAGCGCCATATCAACTTTAACCTTTTAACCTTAACTAAAAAAAATACACCCCTTATCATAACTCAACATTGTAGGCCCCACTTTTATCATAACTCAATTAAAAAAAAAGTGAGTTAAACCTTAACGCAACGGGCGGCATAGAGTTCTTCGGGTAAAAAGCCTAAAAAATTCCCGTGTTTAGTCAACAAAGTGGGGCAGCGCTAAGTTTTTCTTATTTAAGGTGCAAATAATATTTGATTTCTTAATAACAACAGCTAAATCACGCCATTACTCGGTTTTTTGGCAAAAGCAATCGTACCACTTGTAACATGAACACTTTTGGTTGTATCAAGTTTTCTAAATTATTAATTTGAGGTCACTATATTTTTTCTAAAAAATCAATTTTGTCATCGGTTTTTTTTAATTTCTTTTAGCAAACAAATTATATATATGACCTATCGTTTTTCTTATTGTCAGTGCAACGACGTCCACGCAATGCAACGACGTCCACGCAATTTGATGCTTTCTCTTTGGCACGGTTCATTTAATTTGATAAGTGTATCTTTTAGGTCCATTACCAATAAACATTTTCTTTCCTCAATTTAATAAATTTTAACTAACATTAGTTTTCACCGCTTAAACTTGTCAATTAAACTTAAAAAAGTTGATGGGAAAAAAAATTGTTATATTTTTTGATCAAAAAGTAATGACCCGGTCGGGTTCATCAAACCGGATCAATGAAAAACTGGTTGTTCAATTCGGTTTTCAAACAAACTAAAACTAAGTCACATCCAGTCGGATCAACCATAGTTTTAAAACATAGATTTTAACTCATAGATTTTTTTCTCGCTACTACAAACTGAACTCGTAAGTTTCACATCAATAATTAAACCAAAATCAGGATTTTGTAAGTTTAATTATTTGCCTTTATAAATTATCACTTTACGTGGGTATTTGTCTAGTTTATAACGTAGTAAGTTAGAGATATAAACTATTTTAGAAACACTAAATAATATAATTTTAATATAGACTATTATAAATTAAAATCATAAGTTGATTATTGTTGCAAATCCTTGCTATATTACTATAGATAAAGCTTATCGATAGAGGCTCATTCTTTTTCTTCGGTTCAATTGAATGTATGAATAAAGTCGGATAAATCATGAGATTATGCAACACTACGTATTAAATATAAAAAATAGTATACATATGTTTAGAACTGGTTCGACCCAGCGCTTCAACCGATTGAACCGGTGACCCGATGAAGTAACGACTAAACATGGTTAATAAGAAAACCAGGTTTTAAAACATTGGTTCATGTTTGATATTTGATTCGTTGAAAGTTTAGTGAGTGAGAATGATATTCGATTAGTTGGAGAGTTTAGTTGTATCTATTTTTCAAATTTGTATTTTCTGTCTAAAGACTAATTTTGAAACGAATAGTTACAAGCTTAAATCATGCTTAAAACAAATGAAATATATAAATATCATGAAACATTTCAATTGCCGTTAAAAAAAATCTAAATAACAAAATAAGAAATGTTTTGCAATTATTTATTCAATAAAATAATGATAGTGTAAACTTTAATCAAGTACAACTAAGATTATAAGTTAATTAGATAAAAGCTTTGAAAACGAAGTAAACGAACTGATATTATAAGTTAATTGCATAAAAAAATGTTTTGAGAAATAAGTTAATTACATAAACAAAATAAAAAATGTTTTGAAAATGAAATAAACGAGGTAATATTATAAGTTAATTGCATAAATGCTCCTTGAGGTATACCGTGATTATGCTTTTACTCGCTGTTCTGTTAAAACTTCTCGCACCACCATGGAGTATTTCAACTTTAAATATTATTGTTTGTATCATATAACACTTAATGAAAATTATGCCAAATGAAATACATTCAAAACAGAACTTATTTATATATTTTACATCAAATATTATATAATACAAACCAAAATACTTAACGTTAAAGTTCGATTTAAAAAGTTAAATTGGACTTATATTTTGAATTGGAGAGAATATATGCTTATTAAAGTCATCTGACTATATGAGAGTAAGAAACATTTCACTTTGGATTATACAAATTGTGTTCTTTATACTGATCAAAGTGGTTTTAAAAATTATGCGATATGTCTTTGTCATGACACGACCTTCTTTTTAAAAGAGACAACATTTTATTACCAGATATTAAACATAAATGTGTCATTTAATTCAAGTCTAAATGAAAATTCTTTTTAGTTTAGAAGTCAGCTTTTTTGTTGTTATTGTCTAGAGCTACCAAAAATCATGAGACGATCCTAATACTGATCATGGGAGTCGTGAACCACCATCTATCATCGTAAAGCACCACCATGAACCATCAACAACCGTAAAGCAGACATATACAACATTCAATTTAGGCTCCAGAACAACAAAAGTTGACACTTTCAATATCTAAACATCTCAAAAGGAAATAAGTTTATGTGAAGAGTGAATTGGAGCATAGATGATAAAGTGGTTTGAGGAAGTTGCGTGGCGTACGTAAAGCTTATGTAAATTGTCGGTGACGATCGTGTCTTCGTGATATTGTCTAGAAGTCGATGATAAGAAAATGATTGTGAGGAGATTGATTTAGAAGAGGTCAATTATTAATTTTTTGTTAATACAATAATGAAAATCAAAATATAACGAAAAATGCTTTCTGCTAATAAATATAGGTCGAAAAGTGACCTTTGACTAAGCTACTAAACCACAGTTTTTCTAACTTATGTTTTAAATCATTAAATTAACATATTTATTTTTTCAAAAAACTTTATATCTATACAAAACAATAATAAATTTGATAAATATCATCAATTTAAAAAACTATTAATATAAACTAACATGTAAACATGGTTATTTTATTTTGTTTAATGGCTTAAAGCTTATGGGTGTGTTTAGTGAGGCCATGGAATTGAACACTAAAATAAGTTTCGCTTTATAAAATAAGTCTCGTTTATCACAGATTATGAAATCATGTTCTTGGCAAAGGGCTTAAAACTTTAATTTTATAAAGGGTTAAAACATTAAGAGCTTTTAACATTAAATTACTTATTTACCACAAAAATTTCAAACATATACAAAACTTATTTAATTATGCATTTTTAATAATTTTGCAATAATGAGCTTAAACTTAGTTTCATTCACAAACAAGTTTTTCAAAATACAAATTTCAACTTCAAATTTATAATAAAAGTTCTCTAACCAATCCAAGTTCTCAAGCCTCAAACTCAAGCCCCACCCTATTACCCCAAATATACCTTGAGTCACTATGACACAAGTTTAAAAATCCTTTAAACCACAATTCTGTAATCAAAACTTAAAATGTGCGAATCATCTCTTATTTCTAATTTGTAGCTAATTATAGAGTTTTTCATAACCATTTTAAGATGATCACTCGATATTACATAAACAGAGTCTCTTTTAATACTTTCAAGCTACTTTGCAGCACGTCACTTTTTTTACAACTTATATGAATAGGTGTGAGGTTAAGCTTGTTTTTGAGTTTATACATAGAGTACTTTCTAAAGTTAAAGTGTGACACAAAAAAGATATGTAGCACCACTAATTTAGTTAACATTATTATTTTGTGAGAGGTTTTTTCCAAACAAAGAGAAAATTTCAAACAAACTAAATTAAATATAATTAGGTTGATGACGTTACATGTGACTAAAATTTATTATCCAGTTCTAATTTTCAATTGTTTGCTTTCTTTGATCTTCTAAATCCGAATTTCTTTTGATGATAAAGAAAAAATCAATTACCACAATAAAAATTTCTCACACTCAATTAGAAAAATAAATATTTTTAAAAAAGTTTATCAAAATCGACAATTTATGCGAGCAAAACATTTGCTCTTCAATTCATTTCACCCATATATCCTCGCTACAAGACAAAGGACTTCAAGAACAAATGCTTTGTTCTCCTCCCAACGCCTCCTACTGCATAAAGACATCGAATACTGGAGAGAATCTTTTCTTCCTTCCAATCGCTTCTCCGCCGCTACAAGACAAGAATATGAAAATCAAATGCTTGCTCGCCATGTTTGCTCACCCAAAGTGTAGAATTTGATAAAACGAGTTTAGATGGTTCATTTTGGTAAAAGCGAAGATAAAGTGTTTATTTATAAAATTTTCTCATCCAAGGAAAGAAAAAGAAAAACTCTAAGTGCACGAATAGCCAGCTAAAAAAAATAGCGGGTTCAATGTTAAAACTACATAAAGTTGGGGGGTGGGTTGTTTTGCTATAAATACCCCTCAACCATTTTAAACAGAACCTTGACATAAACCATCTTTATTTTACTTATCTAATATTAATTCTCCTCCGGTTTACTTATCTAATATTAATAGTTCTTGTTCGGTTTACTTATCTAATATTAATAGTTCTTTTTAAAAGCAGTCTCTCTACTCTCAGGTTATCTTGGATAGGGGTACGATCACTCTACATTAATTCTCAGGTTATCGGGATTGGGTTTGTTGTTGTTGTTGTTGTTGTAATACTCCGTATTAATTCTCCTAAATCTTTTAATGGCGATGCTCCAGCTAACTGACTCTATATCCAACGGGTCATCGTCTTACGATGACAATTGCTCCAACGGGTCATCATCTTTCGATGATAACTGCTACACGCTACCCAGCGGTTCTTCCAAAAACCTTGGCGATCAGCTACCGTCTGATACTCGTATGACAAACCATGGTGGTTGTAATTGTTCTTTTTTACTTTTATTTTCTGCAATTAATGATCATTAGTTATATTAGTTATATAATATATCTGAAAAGTGTCATGAGTTTTTTTGGATTTTATTGTCGATTGTACTGATTAATCACAGCCGTCCATCTGATCCATAGTCAAAAATTCATAGCGACAAAATCGTAATTGTTCATTTTACAAAATTAAATAGTACGGAGTAAATATTACAGATCTCTTTTATATGAAAAACAAAACCTTTTTATAATCTTTTTCAACGATTCTTTATTATTTTACATATACTATCATGTTAAAAAATTTCAACTTTTTTTTCAAACATTCTTTCAACAATTATTACGAACTTTGCGCAGCTTTTTGTCAATTTTCTTTTTCACTAAAGTCATCGTTAAAACTTATCTTCACAGCTAACTAGCCATAGCACAAGTTCTTTTTTATTATTTAAATTTCTCAAAAAGTCTTTATTTCATTGACATTTATTACTGAGAAGATGATTTTTTTTTCAAACTTTTTTTGGGTGATTATAACTCGCTTCGTATTTTTTTTTTCTTCATATTTTTTTGAATTAAATCACTTTTTTCATACACATAACATTTTTTTTTTTTTTTAACTGTGAAAATAAAAAATTCCAAAAACTTTTTCAGCGATTTTGCTACAAAAGTCTATTTTCATGTCAATTTTTTCAGAGTAACTGCATATGTTTTTTACTTTATTTTTACAGTTGACATTTTTCACCAATTATTACTACTAACTTTGTGTAGTTTTTTTTGTCAAATTTCCAGATTTTTTTTGTTGTGAATAAAATCATTGTTAAAACTTACTTTCACAGATAATTAGCCGTAGCAAAAGGCTCTTTTTTTTTTTTTTTTTTTTTTTTTAGTATTATTGTTTTAATTATCATTTGAGGGTCCGTTTGGTTTGTTAATGGTTTTGGATTTGGATTTGGATTTGGATTTGGATTAGGATTAGGATTAGGATTAGGATTAGGATTTGGATTTGGTATAGGAGAAATATATAAATGATATAATATTAATAATTTTTAAATTTTTATTTGAATATTTTAATAATAAATTATATATATAAAAATAAAGATGTTAGCTTAAAGTGAGAAGGTCCCACCTTATTTTGAGAAAAGACAAAAAATATGTCAGGAATCCTAGTGCATTGTCAGAAAACCGGGTAAGCATGCCAACTTTTGAAGAATCCATATATCTTGGTTTTAAATTACTATTTCAAATCCCAATATTTCAAACAAACAAGATTTTTTTCCTTGATGCCCAATCCGAGTGACAAATACCGGATACCAAACGGACCCTGAATTTTTCAAAAAGTCTTTATTCCACTAACACTTATTAGTGAGATGATGTACTTCTTTCAAACCTTTTTTAAGTGATTTTTAATCGTTTTGGTAAAAAATCGATCAACGTATAGATTAATTGGACAAAAATAAGCCAAATCGGTTACGGACATAAATCGGATAAATCAGGCATAAGTCGGCCAAATCAGTAAAATCGCCTAAATCGGCCAAATTGAGAATATAGTTTCAAAATTTATAATTTTATATATAAAAAATCCGATCCGATTAATCCCGCCAATAATAAGTGTTAAACCTATATGAATCACACGCTTGTCTCTTAGCTTTAACACTGAACAACTTTGTCGGAGACATAAATCTCACCTCATTCCTTTAGGTGAAAGTCGCATTGGTAAAAGATACTTGATATTAGTCTTAAATATACATGTGTCCATACTTTATACAATTTTAGGGACTTAATCCTGGCCAATTAAGTTTAGGGAATTATTTGAGAATAATGGTAAAGTACGCTCAATTTTCCTTCGATTTGGCACAAGTGCATTTCAACGCGTAGCGATAATGGTTATTAATTTTGTATGTTTGTATAGTATACTTTAACAAGTTAGAATCCAACCAATAAAAGTGTGCTGACTTTTTAGCAAAATTTGAGAAACTATGTTGGGTTTTTTCTCACATTTGCCCCAGGGGGAAACCATTTGTCCATTCATCTTTAATTTCTTTGCAAATATAGAAAATGAAAATCCTATTTGGCAAGAGGAAATAGTTTTGGATGACAAATACAATGCTCTTTTCATGCTTGAAAATAGTATATGGACATGGTACTGGACGATAAGTCCATGGATATAAAAGTGCATTTTCTGACTCCACCATGGAAAGGATTTGTTTTATATATCTTTGTCATGTCCCTTGACCTTTGTATGCTACGCTTGCATGTTGGCAGTAGGATCGGTTAATGTCTCCCAAAAATCCACCCATTGCTATTGTTTGAAGAAATTCAACAAACCGATTTCTAGAGCGGAACCAGAAATTAAATCTACTCCAACAATATTAGAACTTACATCCGTTGAAAAACCTACTGCTTCAAGAACCGCACCTCGTCTTTGCTCGATCTTATGAATTAGAACACTAACTTTAGAGAGCACAAAAATCGTGGCTCTGAAACAACTTATTGGAAAAGTACAACAACCTTGAAGTTCGTTATGTGGAACATTAGATTGCATATTTGTATCGAAGACAAGCAACAATTATATGCACACAACATACACAACGAAGTCGACAATATAACCTATGAAAGAAAACCTTTTATTGTATATAGTACAAAAAAGAATACCATAGAAATTGCTAAAGCTAATGCCTATATATATACTAAACCTTTTATTTACTTTTGTAGGTGCTTGTGGTTGTGATTTATTCACATTCATTTCACTTTAGTTTTTCTAAATTTGATCTACACACACCAGTGAATCCCATGCGGTCTAGAATTGTTTTTACTGACAACAAGAATGCCTAATACCCTAAAAGTTTCAATCCTAGTCTTCTTATTATCGACTAATTACATAATACACCCTTAATGTATTACTGTAATAAAATTACTAACACTATTAACTGTATGTTCAACCACAGGTTTGAAGAACATAGCTGAAAACATTGCCGGATGTCATAATGAAGTCAACTCTAAGATTCAACAAGCATTCGAGCTCATAAATTTCCGTACCGATTGCTGTCTCATTCAGTTGTGGTCAACTTGTAGTGATGGGAAAAACGAATTACTAAAAACTGCAGATCAGCCATTTGCCCTTGGTATATGTGATGGAGGACTACGTAATTATAGGAAGGAATCTGAGCGTTATTATTTCCATGTGGATGACAAGCATGAGGAAGTACAAGACCTTATTCCTGTTGTACGTGCATATAAGCATCGAATGCCAGAGTGGACTTCTGATGTAGCAAATTGCTATTCGAAAAACCATCCACTACAAGTTTGTGCCATTCGTTTGAATGTTCATGGATATTTGGTTTTGCCAGTCTTTGATTCTTCTACCAAGTCATGCGTTGGTGTTCTTGAATTCATCACATCTTCGATATATTTTGATTGTGCTTATGAGGTTCAACAAATTCATCGAGCTCTTAAGGTTTCCAATTAATCCATCACTTTTATATTTTGCTAACTCGTTGTGTGGGTCTGCGGATATGCATGCTATATACTAGTTGTCTTGCTTTCATATTTTTTGTTTTTTTTATCTTATTTATTAAAGTTTATTTGTTAGGCTTAGTTCATTTCTTACAACAGCTATATTGTTGTTATCTTTCAGGCAGCAAACTTGACATCACCACAAGCATTTGATACTCCTACTTCATATGTGAGTTGAGGGTGGTGAATATGTTAACAGCATTTATTTTGTTTTCTTATAAGTAATTTAAACACTTAATGCATGCTCTTATGCATAGGTTGACTGCAATAACACGCAACATAAGCTAAATGAAATCTTCAAGCTACTGAAAGATGTTTGCAACGCTCACAAGTTGCCACTTGCACAAACATGGGCAGTGTCTCCGAAGACTAGTTTTGTGGCAACCGGAAGAAACTTAGAAATGACATGTAATAGCTTTAACTCTAGCTGTATTGGGAAAGTATGCATGTCAACTACTGGTCTACCTTTTTACGTTCATGACTTGAGTTTGTGGTCTTTTTGGGAAGTCTGCAAAGAGCATCACTTGCAGGTGTTGTTGGGAGGGCGTTATCGTCTCATGGTTCATGTTTTTGTGCCGACGTAACCAAACTAGATGAAGATGAGTATTCATTGGTTCACAATGCACGCATGAGCCGGTTAACCAGCTGCTTTGCCATTTACTTGCATAGCATTGAACATGCTGACAGTTACGTGTTAGAATTTTGTCTACCTGTCAACATGAAAGAAGGTGCAGACCTACATAACTTGGTGCAAAAGGTGAAGATGCACCTTCAACTTTCTTCTTTTGAATTTGGAGACCTATCGAGCACCGAAGTAATTGGTATGCAGACGGAGGTTAGTCAGCAGTCATCAGAAATGCAGCTAGATTCAAAAGAATTACTGACAGCTGGGGAGACTAAAGCGCTTCGTGGTAAGCCCTTTTATATTTCACTACAACAAATATGTGAAATCTTCTAGGACTCTCCGTAGTCCAAACACGTAAAAAAAACCCCCCGAATATTTGTTGTATTTTCTTAAGTATTTAAATATATATGAAGTTTGTGAAAGAAGGGATACGTGGACAACCCTTTGGCGTGCCTACCGCAGCGGTCCCACAACCATCATGGTGGAAGGTAATCACGTAAACTACAGGCAAGGAGTACTAATTCCAGATATGAACCCCGTACGTCCCAAAGCCGTCATGGGATGGTAAAGGAAATCTACACTTGGAGATTAAAGAGTTTGAGATTCATGAAATTTCTTCGCAAATTTTGTGTATAGATCTTCTAACAATAATTTAGCATGTTTGCAATTATATACACCTCTCTATGTTTGGATATGCCTATAAAACTGGATGTTTGGATATGCCTAATTTTGTTTTTTGTTTTTTCACAGTTAGCCGGTCTACACCGAAGCGTGTTTGCCGTAACCTAAATATACCCAGTTGGCCATTACCACCTCGCCACAAAAAATGTGCTCGTTTGAACATATATGTTGTTGTGTTGCTGCTGGTACGGCTTAAACGGTGGAGATGTTCAAGTAGACGTCATGGGTTTCCAGCTAAGTGGTGGATTTGTTGCAAGCATAACGCTTTTGATTCTCAATCAAAGTTGTCAATTGAAGCACATGGTTCCTCATTGATCTCAAAACCATCGGCTGTTCCACCCAAAGGCAAGACAATTCTTGAGCCACTTCATTTATCACAAACACCAAAAGAATCAGATGACTTCATACAGACCGCGAATCTCAATGCCCCACAAGCAAGTTTTGGTATGTTTACTGCGTCTCCGAAGAACAATGTGGTCAGAGTCTCTGCCAATATAAGGATGTTGACAGTGAAGGCAACATTTGAAAATGATATGATAAAGTTTCATTTTCCGCTTTCGTCGGGACTGAAGGAACTAAAAAACCAAGTGGCTCAAAGATTTAAGTTGAACGATTCCAAACTTCGTCTAAAATACAGGGATGATGACGATGATCTGATACTGATTGCTTGTGATACCGACTTAAGCAACCTAATAATGCCATTTTCTGCTACTACAGACGGTAATAACACAATAAAATTAATCGTCCAGATGGCTGATGCTTAACGTATAAATGCTAGTAAAGCCATATAAACCAGAGTGGAAGCCATATAAACCAGAGTGGAATGTGCTGCATTATTTCTGTTTTCGTTGTAAGTTTTATAATTAATAATTTTGTGTTGATAGGGATTGCTACTAGAATGTACTGCATTATTTATTGTATACGTTGTAAGTTTTATAATTAATAACTAGTTATAACGAAGAGGGCACTGCGCTGTCATTATGGACGTAAAAAAATATTGTAGATTTTTTTTTTTGGTTATCAAGGACGAAATTTGCAAAAGGTCGATAACGGGGGACTAACGGTACAATTTGAAGCTAATTTGAGGGACTAAAAGTGTAAAATGCAAATGAACAGTAAACGCACTATTCAAAACTGGGCGTGTACTGTAGCAGGAACTATTCTGCACTGTTACGCACTGTAGCAGTGACATTTTCGTTTTTAGTCCCTAAACTAACGGGCTGTTGCAACGTTAGTCCTTAGGGACTAACGGTGAAAAAAAAAAGGTAACCTCAGGGGCTGTTTTTGTTTAATATTTGCACAGAAATAGCCCCTCAAGTTATTGTTACGTTGCAAATTTAATCCTCGATTGTTAGTTAACGGACGTTAAGGACTAACTTTGTAATTGAACAAGAACCTCGGGCTAAAAGTGCCAAATTGAAAGTTTCGCGTGCACTGTAGCTACAGTGTACCGGATTGTGTTTTAGTATATATAGTAATACCCAACACACGGGTTTTATATATGTGCTTTTTAAAAATCGACTATTAATTTATTTATTTTATGTAGATTTATAAATTGCTGATATATAAACCTTATAATTAATTTAATTATATTAATTAGGGTAGGGTTTTTTTTCCTGTGTGTCGATGTAGAGCAATAGGTGGGAAACAACATTTTAATCTTAAATTTATACATAGGTCGGAAGGTGTATGTATTTGCGGGTGATTTTTTTTTATTTCTTTACATTAAACACAAATATTTTTAAAATTACTCCCACTTTTTACTATGTTTTTTTCTTTGTACTTTTGATACTAAAACTTTTATGTTTATTTTTCTTTTCTTGACTATATATAAGAACGTTATTTTTAACTATTGCCAAATTCGGAATATTTGAGTTTTTTTAGTGAATATTTTAAAATAAAAATAATAATAAATAAATAAAATATTACTTAATAAGGGAAGGTTGAGGGTTTTTTATTTTTTTTAATGCAAAAGTCCCCACTTGAAATTTTGTTTTATTATATAAAAGATTTTGTTTTGTTAGGGATCGCTACTGGAATGTACTGCATTATTTCTGTTTTCGTTGTAACTTTTATAATTAACAATGTGTTCTTATGGATCGCTACTGAGCAAACATGCCTAACAATTGGCAATAGATCACTACTACAAAACAGGGCAAATGTTACGGAAATTTGTAACGGAAATTTTCCGTAGCAAATATGCAAAGGGTTTGCAACATATTTGCAACAGATTAGCAAGGCCACAGAAACCCGTAGCAAATCCGTTGCAAAAATTAACGTAATTTCTTTTATACTTATTTTTAAATATTCCGTTGCTAATCCGTCATGTTTATTTGAAATTTGTAATGGGTTTGCAACAGTGTATTAAATAAAAAATAAAAAAGAAACTATTATTAGCTTCCGTTGCAAAATCATTGCAAAATTATAAATAATTGTTACGGATTTGCAACGGAATAACAATAATAATTTAATTTCACTTTGTTTTAATAATCCGTTGCAAATCCATTGCAAAATCCTTAAGGACTTCAAACAAAATTTTCAAAGTAAATATAAAAGAAAATAATATTTGTTTCCGTTGCAAAATCGTTGCAAATTTTTTGTATAATTGTTATTGTTTTGCAACGAAACATGATCTTAATTTAATTTCTATTTATTTTTTAAAATTTTATTACAATCTGCTTGCAATTTATGAAATAATTGCTACGGATTTGCAACGGTAACCGATAAAATTTTGTTTTCTATTTGTTTCAATATTTTGTTGGTATTTATGTTGTAAATTTTGAAACAATTGCTATGGTGTTTTTTTTAGGGGTGACAATTTTTGACCCGACACGAAACCCGATCTGAGACTGACACGAAAATTAACAGGTTTGGGTTGAGTCTAAATAGGTTTCGGGCCGTGTTCAGATCGACCCATCTAACCCGTTTATTAAACAGGTCTGATGCGGGTTAGGTGTATGTTAAACGGGTCGACCTGCAAACCCGTTTAATATTTTTTTTCAAAAATTAAAATATTATATATACTTTGTTATACATGTTAAATTGGTCGACCCACGAACCCGTTTAACCTGAGTAATGTGCCAACTTGTATAGATAAACAGGTTAAATGAGTCAACCCGAAACGCTTTTAACCTATTCAAGCGATGTAACCTATTTAATCCACCAACCTATGTAAATATACGGGTTGAATAGGTCTTGTTCGGGTTATGTGTAAACATGTTAGGATTGACAAGTGTGACCCGTATAGTATTGTATTATGTTGCGTTAGTTGTATTGGTTTTTTATGTGTTGCAATGAGTTTGTATTATGTATTATTTGCTTGTTAAGTTATATGTTGTTCTAAGAAGCTATATTATAGGTAGTGTATTGGGTTGTATCGAGTCCGCATCGGTTGAATATGGGTTGTACTATGTTACTTGACGTAATGTGATTCAGATTGGTTATATTTAGTCTCTAGTTGTTGAAATTGGGTGTATTGATCCTAATTGTCTTATCGAATTAATAATGAATATGGCAAGTCGACTTGTGTTTTGAATACGTCATAGTGTGATTCTTGTGTTGAATATTATCATGCATGGAAGCAAAACAAATAATGTCATAAAATATATGTTTTGGAAAAAATATGTAATATGCATCATTTGTTAGGTTACGAAAATATTTGAATATGATAACATTTGTTCACAAAGTCGTTGGAAAGTCGTACATGTTGCTACTAACACGTATGAAATAAACAATATTGAACATACCAATACACGTTGGAAGCCATTTTATGAACCAATTGATTATGTACATCCCAACACTTGTTCCTCGGTTGTGATAAACATTTCGAACATACCAATACACGTTGGAAGCCATATTATGAACCAATTGATTGTGTACATCCCAACACTTGTTCCCCAGTTGTGATAAGTATCGCATAAGAGATTTGGAAATTATCAAATAAGACATATTTTAAACATAAAGAATTGAAACCGGAAAGAATATTGGAGGTGCTAACGCTATTCAGTAGATGGTAATGGTAGATTATAGGGTTTAAGGGTTATGAAAGTATAAATACCCCTCAAATGTGTCATTTGAGGGGTGTGTGAAAGAGGGTGCTTGAGAGTGTATTGAGTGTTTGGTTATAATAAAAGTTCCGTTTATATTTCCCTCTTTCTCTACTTCACGTCGCTCCTCATCACCACCCGAACTTCATTATTTACGTGTATTTGAATATGATCACATTTGTTCACGAAGCCGTTGGACAGTCGTACATGTTGCTACTAACACGTATGAAATAAACAATATTGAACATACCAGTACACGTTGGAAGCCAAATATGAACCAATTGATTGTGTACATCCCAACACTTGTTCCCCGGTTGTGATAAACAATATTGAACATACCAATACACGTTGTAAGCCATATTATGAACCAATTGATTGTGTACATCCCAACACTTGTTCCCCGGTTGTGATAAGTATCGCATAGGAGATTTGGAAATTATCAGAAAAGAAGTATTTTAAACATAAAGACTATAAACCGAAAAGAATATTGGAGGTGTTGACGCTATTCAACAGATGGTAATGGTAGATTATAGGGTTTAAGGGTTATGAAAGTAAAGTAAACGTTTACTAAGTAGTTAACTATAATAGGTTAAATAATTGCACAAGATAAGTCATATAGGTTAGCTGGGGCACTTAATGAATTGAATATAACTATAATCATACACGATAGTCGAGATAGATAGGTTTATGAAATATGTGTAGGGACTACTGACCATTACTAGACATGCATTACATTTGACCTACTGAATTAGGAGATGGTTAATTTTTACGTATGGTATGTAAATCGGTATTAGGAGTGGATTGGGATAGTTTTGTAATGACCCGAATATATGTTAAAGATCAAGAAGCTCGAGTAACACTTAAACAAACCATGTGTGTGTTACCGTGTGAGAAACATTATTTTGCCTAAGTGTGTGAACTTATAAAAGGTGTGTGATGCATTCTATTCATAGAAAGACATGTAGGGGTTCAAGATAAACCCTTGATGGATGATCAACAGTTGTGGGGAGGCCACGCGTTGATCATCTGATGAGCATGCAGGGAAGACATGTGCCTCCCTTCCACGCGTGTGTTTACATGGTTCTTATCATAGGTAAAACAAAGACTCGTCATGATGATGAATATTTAAGAACCCACACTTCATAGTAGATGCTTGGTAAGGTTTTTATTTGTTCACATGCTTGGCATAAATATTTTTGCTCCAGCAAAATTAAATCATGAATATTAACCGACTGGATCTAAGAAACCCGATAACCCAACTAACACGACATAGGGCTGAGCAAAATCAACCGAAAACAGACCCGACCCAACAAGCCGAGCTGAACCAGGCCTAACCGAACAAACCGACCTTATTCAGTTTGGTTTTCGGTTTTGTATAATTATTTCGGTTTTATTTGGTTTGGGTAAAAAACAACTATTCGGTTCGAACTAGCTAAACCGACCCGACGTTATTCGATTCGATTTCAGTTTCGTTATGTTTTACTCAGTTCAGTTATTGGTTTACGTTTTACCCTTAATCGGTTTTCGGGTCGGGCCATGTTTGGTCGGTTCGGGTCAAGTTTGACCCGTTGCTCAACCCTAACACAACTTGATATAACCCGACTCGAATCAACTCGAACCCGATAACCAAAAATCTTTAGATGAAAAAAATATGTATCTTCACTTCCCGCTTCTTTTTTACCTCCTATTTTCATTTTCCCTCTTGCATTTAAGCCTAAGTCGTAGTTTTGCATTTAGCGCCTGATGAGTGTGCAAATACTCATCATTTTTGTACCGTTTAGAATGCCAAAAACATCTGAAAACACACAGAAAAGCATCAAAATGATGAAAATGTCACAGATAAGTGTTTAATGTGTTTTAAATGCAAAAATACCAAAATCCGGTGAAAAACATATCAAGTTTTCATAATTGGCAGTTTTAGTCCCCCAAGTTTCAAAAGTTGTCAAAAACAGTCCCTGGTAAATCAAAATAATGAAAAATGTTATTTAAAGTCCCTAGGGATTCATGAGTTGTCAAAATTGGTCCTTATTATAACTTTGGAAAAGTGGCAATTTTGGTCCCTCAATTTGGCAGAAATTGCAAAATGGGTCCTTGTGATAATAAGCTTAAACAAACGGACCCTTTGTTATTACAAAACACAAGCCCAAATCTAATCCAAACCCAGCTGGCCCAATTCATAAGCCCAACCCAAACACTGAACCTCGACCCTTGGACTTTGAACCCTGAGCCAGGCCAAAAACCCACTTGAGCCAGTCCATTACCCTATTGTGAACCCCCCAACTTAATAATAAAAACGGGTCAAAAAGTCAAATCCCGCCCAAAACCAGAAGCACTGTGCTTCTCCCTCACCAAGCCTGCAAACCAAAACCAGGGGTGGTTTTTCCACCTTTTCAACTTTCCACCTCACCTCTACACCTGTTTACCAACCCCCTAACACCTCCACTATCTTCCAAAATTCCTTAATTGAAGAAAACCTGCTCAAGACTTTTTCCCGCCAAAATTCCACATGGACAGTTATGATGAATTATGAAGATCCAATGGTTGGAATAAGGTGGGAAACATTCGAGGTGTCGATAAAGCTCAAAAAGATGATTATAAAGCTAGAAGCAATGTGGAAGAGTATCTAGTGTAAAATTAGTTTAATGTATGTCATTTTAATAAAATTTTAATTTCGATTAGTAATTTTAAGCTTTCAAATGACTTGTTTAAGTATTTCCAGTATTTGAATCTATTTCCAACAATCAATTTCATTTTCGAGCCTCAATTTCGGTTTGTTCAATTTTCAAGTGCAAAATCTCATATGTCTTAAAGTTATTTGTAGTGTTGTCTTGGACTCATAAGCCAATATAAGCTCCTATATAGCTTGTTTAGCTATTAGAAACCTTTAAAATCGCTTATAGTATCAAAAGAAAAATACCAAAAATAACAAAAATTAGTGAAAAATCAAAATCCATGGAGATGGTTATCACAAGTGGGCAGTGGTTAATAATGGATCGCCCTTTGGTTTAGAGCTTGGGAAGCTATAGGAAGTTGTTTCATCCTTGGTTCTCAATTTTCACTTGAAACCAATTTGTAAGCTTTTTACTCATTTTGGAATTTCACCTGTAAGTCGGTCATTAGCTTAAATCATTGTGTTTCTATGTTTATGAGTCAGATTTAAGTAAAGTTAAACAATAAAACAGTTAGCTTGTTCTTTAAAATATTGTAGTTACTAAAATCATAGTTTAACAGTTATAAGAGCATAATTATCATTCTTGAGTTTTATGTTGTTATTATGTTGTTTTATGCTTATTTAGTCTTAATATATGATATTATGAAGTCTTGAATCTAGTGCATGGTCAATCGAGAAAGTCTTTCGAAATCACAAAACAGTTTATTAAGGTGTTGTTTGGATTTGATTTGTTCATTGTGTTAAAGGTTGTTCAAGACAGTGTTCTTGTTTGATACATGTCACACTTGGTCTAAATAACTCAAACATACCATAAAATACTGAGTCCTTACTTTGTAAAGTCAAAATCTCTTTAATCCCACTTAATTTGATAATCTGTTAGGATTTAAAGAGTAAAACTCATCATAGTAGCTTATAACTTGTTAATCCAAATTTTAATTACATCTTATTATAGCTTAATATATCATAATCAGTGAGTAGATTTGATTTAAAGTTCATTTTAGTCAACCTTTAGTTTATCTTAAAAGTCAAAATTTCGTTTTGCGGTTTTGAATAAAATAGATTAATTTCTATAGGGTTTAACTTTTAGTTTTCAAGATTTAAGCTTTTGGGATATTAATATTCAATTGCTCAGCTTTTTTATCCTAGTATTTTTTATATTTTCTATCTAGCTTATTACACTGCTTAATTTCTAGCTTCTTTTGAACACTTTTTCAAAAATGTGTCCTCAGACAGATTGAGCTAGCTTTTTCATAAGATTGTCAAAAGCTCATTATTGAGTCTCGACTTGTGTGCTTTAGCTTTTGTGTAGCTTAACTACCCATCCGAAAGTTCCAATCTTAGTTTTCATTTTGCAAACTTATTTGGTAGGTCGCAACAAGCTTTTAACTTGTCCCATTTTTGTGTAAACTGCACAACTCAGTGTTATCAAGCCATTTTCATAAGCTCACACAGAGCTTAATAGTGGGTCAAACTTTGTATACCTTGGCTTTTTGGAAACATCAATAACCCAGCTTGATACCTCGGTGCTTATTTTGAGCTTTGGAGCTTTTGCCCCTAGCTAATTTTGACCTACAAAAAGTGTGCAGACCTGTTTGGTTAGAAGGATTATCATAAGTGCTTATTAGCTTATTAATATCTTTTCAGTGTAGTTCTTTGTATCTTTTAACTTCATTTGAGTAGCTTTAGCTTATTTGTGTCTTATTTTACCTTAGTTTCCAACTTTGAAGCTTGTTTGAGCTTAAAAACATCAAAATAAGCTCATAAGCTTAACTGTTAAACTCATAAGCTCATAAAATGCTTATTTTTAAGTTGTAAAATTTTTGTTTTCATTAAAGTTACTTAATTTCAGTAGTATAATAGGTTTATAAAATAAAAACACAAAACATCATTATAAAAATAGTGATAGCGTTTATTTAATAAATTAGCTTTTAATTTTTCTTTTCACTTATTATTAAGCACTTCTTGTTTTATAATTTTCTTAGCTTTATGTCATCATAGGATAATTTTATAAAAATTTCATAATTTTCTTAGCTTGTTTAGTATTTATTAGAATTTAAAATAGTTAAAAGTATTAAATAATTAATAATAAATAAATAAAAGCGTAAAAATATCTTTCATTTTAAAATTAGTTTTATAATATTTTAGATTTTTCTAAGTTAAAATTTCATTTTTCCAATTTAATTTTGTATTTTCTTGTATTTAAGTGTATTTTAAATAGTAATTAATTAATAATAAATAGATAAAAAGTGTAAAAAATATATTTTCAATTTTAAAATAAGTTTTATAATATTTTAGATTTTTCTAAATCATAATTTTAATTTTCTATCTTTATTTCATATTTTATTATATTTTAGAGTATTATTAAATAGTTAAAAATAGTTTTTAATTAATAATAATTAAATAAATAGTTATAAAAATAATTTTCTTTTTCCAATAATTTTCTTTTATTATTAGGATTTTAAAAATATCATTTTCATATTTGTAGGCCTTTTGTTTCTTAAATCTCACGTTTTATTTTGTACGTTACGTAATTTAATAAACGTACGTATTTACGTTTGTTTAAACTGATTGTTGTGCTTTACAATTCTGTATCAAAATACATTCCATTCAATCAGTAGTGTAATTATAAAGCAAAATCCTTACTGATCACTATCCTTAGTGATTATTCGACATCTGAAAGTTTTTAAACACCATTAATCCTCCGTGGGACTTAACGACCTAGGGAAACACTATACTCCTTTGGATTTAATTGTATTGCTTTCTGATCTGTTTGAATTTTATTACGGTTGACCATTCACAAGTGGTTGACTTGTGTGATAAACTTGACATTGAAGGCGAATCAAATTTTGGCGCCCGCCGGGAGGCTTTAGCGTGTCATAAACCTTTTCGCATCTGCACTTGCACTATACCACCTTTGTAAACAGCTTTTGTAAAGTTATCAAAATCAAAAGTTCATTAACACTTTTCCTAAAGTGTTAACAACACCAAAAAATATAAAACAACAAAACCATCGTAACGTTTTCTATCTTGTATTTTCTTTAAGTGATTCTTAAAGAGGTACGATTTGGTTAAACGAGACGACACCAAAAATATTGTCCAAAAGTATTTAAACCCTTAGCACAAATCCATACCACGTCTTTTCGGTGGTACTTAAATACATAAAAATCAACCACCGCAAATCAAGGCGTAACACCTACCAACCTGGGGTGTGAACATTAATAAGTTCCCAATCTTACGGATCAAAACTTACCTTTGTGTCCTTGTGATTTGGTGTACCTTTTTCAAAGAAGCCATTTCATTTGTGATTATTGGTTTAAGTTCACTTGTCGCTTTGCCTCGCATTTGTTTTTGAAAACCGATTTTATACTTAGTGCATGCGCACTCGTTCTTCCGACTCCACAAGTCCACTTTCGAACTTGCAAATATTCCACGTCGATGTAGAGGACGTTCGCTCCTTCACCGTGATCGAGGAACGCTTAGCACCACCACCCCCGCCGTTATGGCGTAAGAAAAGCCGATGAATGAGCTTCTCCAAGCACCCATCGAGGGTTACGGAGATGCCATTGTTGTCCCAACCATCGTGGTCGATACCTTTGAGCTCAAAACCGGGTTGCCTAACTGTAACCCGAGCCAATTTTATGGTTTTGAGCGGGATGATCCTCATGCACATATTCGATGGTTCAACAAGATTGCATCGACCATCAAATACAAGAATGTCCCACATGAAGCAATTAAGCTTCTTCTGCTCCCATTATCTCTGTAGGACAAGCACGGAATTGGCTTGAGAAACAACCCCTGCTCCATTGAGACATGGGAAGATTTAGTCACTAAGTTTGTTAACAATTCTATCCTCCATCCCGAACTAAAAGTCCTAAGAATGAGATAATGAAATTCTCTCAAAGATTTGATGAATCATTCGAGAGGCATGGGATCGTTACAAAGAGTTGCTTCGAAAGTGTCCACATCATGGTTTTACCTAGTTAATGCAAATGGATACTTTCTACAATGGTCTGAACCAAGCTAACCAAGACTCTTTAAATGCCTCCGCGGGAGGTAATTTCCTGAGCAAGACCACAAAAGAAGCCTTACAAATCATAGAAAACAAGTCCCAGGTCCTTCTACTTCATCTCACGTGAGTACATCTAGCACCGATGCTAAGATTGACAAACTCACAGATGCTATTCAGGCTTTGGTTCTTGCTAACCAAAAGAAAGTCACTTTCACACAGACACTATCACATGGTGAAGTTAAGAAAGTTGAGGTCTGTGTTACTTGTGGTGGCCCTCATGCATACTACAATCAGATCGCCACCGATGGTAGTCCTTTGAAGCCAATGCTATAGCGGTGCTTCACATCGGGAGGTAATCAATACCGCCCTCAAAATGAACCAACCTACCGTGCTAATACTTATCGGGGACCACCGGTTTAACCAGAATCCTAACATACAAAACCGGAATCAGAACCAACCTAGAATGAACCAAGGTTATCAAAACCAAGGTAATTTCTATCCCGGACCAAATCAAGGTTTCCAACATCAAGGAAACCTTAATCAAAACAATTTCAATCGAGGAAATCAATTTCAGGGAAATGTGAATCCTAACCAAGGGAATTTTCAACAACAAGGCTATAATCAGAACATACGGCCTCAAAATTTCCCTCCACCTCCTCCAGTATCAACATCTGATGAGCTTTTAAAGCAATTCATGAAGTCTCAAGAGGAGACAAACAGTGTTGATCGGTCGATCACGAATTAAAGAAGTCTTTAAATGATCAACCCTCGGCTCAGAAAACTTCCGAGCAACACGATTGCTAACCCGAGGGCGATGCTAAGGCGATCACAACCGAAGTGGTGTTTCATATGATGGACCCGCTATTCCTACTACCTCTTCTTCTTCTCTCCCGAAGGTAGTGGAAAGTGAACCTGAGGCGACAAAGGACAAGGAACTTCCTACTAATAACGAAGGTACCAACAATGTCCAAGCTCAATTTGTCCTGAAACCCAAGTCTAGTCAAGGAGTTGTCTTTGATTCAAGTGACATCCCAGTTGAAAACCAGAAATCCAAATCCTCTATTCCTTACCCATCACGTTTAAATGAGCAAAAGCTCCGCGAAAAAGCTAGTCATCAAATGGACAAATTTTTTCAAATTTTCCAAGAACTACATTTTGACATAAGCTTTGCGGATGCTATCATACTGATGCCCAAGTTTGCATCAACTCTCAAACACATGTTAAGCAACAAGGAAAAAGCTGCTTGAGATGGCAAAACTCCTCTAAACGAGCGCTCGTGATTATCTTGAAGAAACTTCCGATAAGCTTGGAGATCCCGGAAAATTTCTCTTACCTTGTGTATTCCTGTGAATGGTTGAATGCTTTGCCTTAGCCGATCTTGGTGCAAGCATTAACCCGATGCCTCATTCAAGATGGAAGAAACTTTCTCTTCCGAACTTACTCCTACATGCATGACTCTCGAGCTTGCATATCGTTCAATATCCCGTCCACTTGGCATTGCCGAGGATGTATTTGTGAAAGTAGGAAAGTTCCATTTTCCAGCTGACTTTGTAGTTGTTGATTTCGATGCTGATCCACGGGTTCCTCTCATTGTTGGACGAGGATTCCTAAGGACGGGCCATGCCCTTATCGATGTATTTGAGCATGAAATCACATTACGTGTGGGTGATGAAGCCATTACCTTTAACCTCGATCAAACTTCGAGGTACTCCTCAAATTATGATACTGAATCGGTTAACCGAATAGATATCATTGATGTTGCTTCAGAGGAGTACTCTCAGGAGTTTCTTGGTTATTCTCATAATTCTGTGAGTGGGAATTCCACCACATCTTCTCAACCTATCATTTCTGACCCTTCTCCTTCTCTCACTCCGTTTGAGGGAAGTGACTTCATCTTGGAAGAGATTGAAGCATACTTGTCTAGTGATTCGGTTTCATGGGAAATTGATCACGCTCCAATTGACATCGAGGGGGACATTCTTCTCCTTGAAAAGTTGCTCAATGATGATCCAGATGAGGTTAATAACAATGAGATTAATCTGGAGGGAGATATTCTTCGTGAAAAGTTGTTAAATCAGGACACCTCTCATCCACTCCTCCCCGATGAGCTTCATAACAAGGAAGTCAAGTCAGTTGAGAAAACTGAAGAATTTCCTGAGGTTGAACTTAAGGACTTACCACCTGTGAAGATCGTTGTAAACTCTTAGACTAGGTCTAATATTATATCTAGGAACACATAATAATGAAAGCGGAATATTCAAACATAGAATCAACATCATTATGAACAAGGTTTTTCATTATCATAAACTAACTAACTAACTATAATAAAGATCAAAGACTTGATCTAACACTAACTAACTAAATCACTAAACCCTAGGCGTTTTCTCAATCCCTACGCCTAGGTTCCCACACACACACACATCTTTAGACGTCTACATCTTGTACGTACTTTTAAAACTAATGACCCTATGTCTCTTTATATACTAGAGACATCTAGGGTTTACAAGAGGAATCATAATACAATTAGGAAACTAAATATTCTTTTAAGCATATCTTCTAGAATCTTTCAAATCCTCCATCTTTTTGTAGTTTCCCTTCTTGTCACTTTTAGTCCTTCATGTTTCATTCTTCTTGTTTTGTATCATCAAATCTATAATAGACCCAACAATCTTCCCCTATTTGATAATGACAAAACCATTCTTGAACGAACTTCCCTAGGCAGTAGAGAAATTGAGATCATGGATCTCACCATGAATGAAACAAGTATGTCTTCCTTTGTCTTCCCCTTAATCCATGCCATGTCACTCAAACATCTCTTCCTCTTTTTGTTATTATCCAAATAGGGAACGTATGCAAATAATGATCTTGACCACCACGAATCAATATCATACTTCCAATCTAAGACTTCCAATGCTTCAAATCGCCCACCATTACGCATCATAAGAAAAATGGATCCAAAACAGTAGAAAACTTCAACTAGCAGTAGTAATAATGATCAATAGTAGTAAAAATCAAACACTTCCCCTTGAGTGATGCATGTACATCAATGATTCTTCAAAATCTGTAGGCTTTATGTAATGATTACTTGTGAAGAAAACCAAATATAACGAACTTGATGAAGAAGTAGAATTTCCCAAACTTGTGTCTTAAATCTGTACTATCCACGGAACTCCATACTTATACGAACCAACAAATATAAGTAGACCGCAATCCCTTGACAAAATCCTCAACTAATATAAGACACTGAGCACTACAATGTAACTCCTTTAAGTGATAGTTTACTAGGTCTTCATCCATCCACCCTCTTGACCTATGAAAACTAGATTTTGCAAATCTTATATAATAAGAACACAAACCAAGTAATTCCACTTCTCCTTCAAATAAGTGATAAATAATCCTCTTCGTAATCAATTCTTCAATAAATCTCCATAACGAGCCTTTTTAAATCCTTTAAGAACAAATAACCAAACTCCTTGTGTGTGTGAACAATAACCTCTGTGTGTGTCGTCCAAAAACCATAACAAATATCATACTCGACTTCCCTTAAATCGAAAACCATATGAGAAGCGAGCTTTCAATATAACAAGATTTTGAAACCTCCTCACAACTTTGAGAAATATGATACCTTGAGCATAAGCAATACTTTCATCTAGCGTGCATCAAGACAGCGATTTTGAAAATATACGGGCAAGTGCTTTGAGGCATAAGCGATTACTTTCATATCTTGAACAACAAGCTTTAAAAATCAAGCGATTTTCGACATAATGCGGTACTTTAAGCAAAGTACTTTCACATAATAGCTCGGATCAAGATCCCTTTGGTGGAAAGTTAGATGAGTATATAGAGAACATCCACCTAAAATTTCGTTACGATCCAACGGTTAATCTAAAAAGATATGATCGTTTAAAAGCAGTCCTGCGAAGCATTACGGGATTTTGCGGCGCAGACTTCACTGCTTATATCTTTTGATTGAGAGCTCGATTGACAATCCCTTCGGTGAGATTAAAGATAGATATACCAAGAAGCTCCGGTCTAAATTTCACCGATCCAAAGGTTCAATAAAAGTTATACCCTTTGAAAAGCAGGCAGTAATTATTACAATTTTGATGACTTGAATTTTCTTCTTTTCATCATTCTTGACACATAAAACCTTGTAATTCCCTATATCAAGAGCTCCCGCTCGATACCAATTGATAAGATCGTTTAAAAGCTCGACTAAGGATCAATAACAAAGATTAATAACATGCACAGCGGAATAAACTAATCAATTCTTTATTATTGAACAAGGTTTTCATTCACTAACACTAACTAATCTTAGACGATAATAGGAACACGTCTACTAACTAAACTAATAACCTAGGCGTTTACATGATCATACGCCTAGGCCACACACATATTTACTAGACGTCTACATTATGGAAGACTTAATTAAAAACCTACACCTATGTCTTCTTTATATACTAGAGGATAAGGACTAAATAATAAAACTTCCATTGCAAGCAAGTCCTTCCATTATCTTCATTGAAGCATATGTAGTTTTGTTGTATCAAATCACATATACACGATTGTATATGGCCCAACACCACCTCATCTCGAGTATGCATTTCTTGAGGGTGATGATAAATTACCCGTCATTACTGCTCGAGATTTGAATAAAGATGAAAAGATCGCTCTCATAAAGGTCTTGAAGTCACACAAGCAAGCAATTGCTTGGAAAATCTCCGACATTAAGGGTATCAACCCCGAGTTTTGTACCACAAAACTCGATGGAGGATGACTTCAAACCAGCGATTCAACATCGAGACGAGTAAATCCAAAATCCATGATGTTATTAAATAAGAGGTTCTCAAACTTCTTGATGCAGGATTAATTTACCCGATCTCAGATAGTCCTTGGGTTAGCCCAATTCATTGTGTTCCTAAAAAGGGTGGCATAACTGTTGTCACAAATGAAAATAACGAGTTAATTCCAACTCGTCTGGTAACGGGATGGCGTGTTTGCATTGACTATTGTAAGTTGAATGACGCTACCCGTAAATACCATTTTCCTCTACCCTTCATGGACCAAATACTTGAGAGATTAGCAGGAAACGAGTACTATTGTTTCTTGGATGGTTTCTCGGATTATTTTCAGATCCCTATTGATCCACAGGATCAAGAGAAGACCACATTCACCTGCCCATACGGAACTTTTGCTTACAAACGTATGCCTTTTGGCCTATGTAACGCTCCTGGCACGTTCCAACGATGTATGATGGCCATATTTCACGACATGATCGGGGAAACAATGGAGGTGTTTATGGATGACTTTTCGGTCATTGGGGACTCGTTTCAAGCATGTCTCTCCCATTTAGAAAAAATGTTAAAACGGTGTGAAGACACCAATCTTTGTCTTAACTAGGAGAAGAGTCACTTTATGGTCAAAGAAGGCATAGTCCTTGGCCATAAGATTTCAAAAAACGGGATTGAGGTTGATAGAGCAAAAGTCGATGTTATTGCTAAATTGCCTCATCCTACTACCGTCAAAGGTATTAGGAGTTTTTAGGTCATGCCGGTTTTATCGCAGATTCATACAAGACTTTTCTAAAATCGCTTGACTTATGACCCATCTTCTTGAAAAGGATGCTCCTTTTATCTTCTCACCGAGTGCATGAAGCTTTTGAAACATTAAATAAAAAGCTTCTTCAAGCACCCATTCTCGTTGCCCTGAGTGGGATTTACCTTTTGAACTCATGCGATGCAAGTGATTTTGCTATCGGTGCGGTCTTAGGCAACGCAGATCCAAGCATTTTCAGCCTATCCACTACGCAAGTAAGACTATGGTCAAGCTCAAACCCATTACACCACCACGGAAAAAGAGCTACTAGTCGTGGTGTATGCGTTTGAGAAGTTTCGCCATACTTAATCTTGACCAAATCGTGGTGTATACGGATCACTCGGCTCTCAAATATCTCTTTGCAAAACAAGATGCAAAGCGAGATTGCTCCGTTGGGTTCTCCTCTTGCAAGAATTTGATATCATTATACGTGATAAAAAGGAGCCGAGAACACAGGCTGGCGATCATCGTCCGTCTAGAAAACCCTCACCAAGATGTTTTCGAGAAAAAGAAATAAATGAAACATTTCCTCTCGAGACACTCAATGCGGTCTCTTTTCGTGGAAACTCTACCACCCCATGGTTTCTTGATTTTGCAAATTACCATGCGGGTAACTTCATAGTGAAAGGAATGTCGACCCAATGGAAGAACAAATTCTTCAAAGATGTTAAACATTACTCGGGACGACCACTTACTTATTCAAAATCTGCGGATCAAGTCATCCAACGGTGTTTATGGACAAGAAGCTATAGACATTCTCAAAGCTTGCCATCTTTGGACCCACCGGGGCCATCATAGTCTAAACTACACCGCCAAAAGGTGTTTGATTCGGGTTTTATTGGCCCACTATTTACAAGGATGCCCACGAGTTTGTCAAAACTGGACGCTTGTCAACGTCACGGAAATATCTCTTAAATAAATGAAATGCCATAAACGCCATTCAAGTGTGAGATATTTGACATCCGGGCATTGACTTTATGGGGCCATTTCCATCATCTCGAGGAAACAAATACATACTTGTGGTCATTGACTATTTGTCAAAATGGGTTGAAGCGAAAGCTTTACCTACCAATGATGCCCGAGTAGTTGTCAAATTCTTAAAATCCCTTTTTGCTAGGTTTGGAACTCCACGAGCTATAATCAGTGATCGTGGTACGCATTTCTGCAATGACCAATTTGATCGAGTCATGCAAAAATATGGTGTAACTCACCATCTCTCTACTGCATACCATCCCCAAACAAGTGGGCAAGTGGAAGTTTCCAACCGTGGTATTAAAAGAATTCTTGAAAGGACGGTGGCGAAAATCGTGCATCCTGGGCGGATAAAGCGGATGACGCTCTGGCCTTCCGTCGACTTATAAAACACCCATCGGTGTACTCCATACAAGCTAGTGTACGGAAGGCATGTCATCTGCCGATTGAGCTTGAGCACAAAGCATCACGGGCCTTGAAACATGCAAACTTCGATATTCGAGACGGTGGTGATCACGAAAAGTTCAAATGAATGAATTAAATGAACTCCGTGATCAAGCATACGAGAACTCTTTGATCTACAAACAAAAGACAAAGAAGATTCATGACTCCAAAATCAAGAACCGCGTTTTCAACGTCGGTGATCGAGTCCTTCTTTTCAATTCAAGATTGAAGATTTTCTCGGGAAAGCTCAAGTCCCGTTGGTCTGGTCCATTCACCATCACTAAGGTTTATCCTTATGGCACTATTGAGTTATCTCAACCCAATGGTCCAAATTTTAAAGTGAATGGTCATCGATTGAAACACTATTTTTGTAACACCCCAACCCGACAAGGGTAAAGATATTGCAAATACGGTTTCATATCAGAACTTTAAATACTATACAATAGCGAAAATCTTTACAAAATATTCAAAAAGAAAACATAAATAGCTAAACTTCAAAATAAATCTAAGATCTATATGGTCTAATCTTGCTAAATCTCTACTCTCAACCCGGATCGCCTATCCCATAAGCTCATCTTGAGCGCTTAATACCCGCCGCAGGAAAAGAAAATGCGGCTGAGCTTACAAAGCCCAGTGAACAGATATAACAAAACAAAAACTAAACAAAAACATAAATAAGAATTGAACAAAGAAACGAATAACAAAATCATAGCGGAACGAGAATAATGAATCATTGAGGATTCTGTAGAAACACAATTGC
Source organism: Chrysanthemum lavandulifolium (assembly GCA_022545495.1). NCBI lineage: Eukaryota > Viridiplantae > Streptophyta > Magnoliopsida > Asterales > Asteraceae > Chrysanthemum > Chrysanthemum lavandulifolium. The sequence continues at coordinate 33,739,071 of CM040246.1, forward strand.
ACAGAAATCCGGAACAACAATTAGCAATCAAGGACAAACACCTAGCATATTGATGACTCCAACGCAAACACATCAAAATAACCAGACACTTAACATATCAAGAAGAAATAGATTACATATAAACCAAACGAAAAGTCTAAGGTTAACGGAAACACTTTCTAGAAAATAAACATGGCATTCAACAAATTAATTAACCTTCACTTAACACACTTAATTCAATCTTACAAAGACGGAAATAGCAGTCCAAATCATGGCGTCTCAAAAGCAAATAGAAAACATAGTAGACAAACTATAATTAAATAGACCAACAAAACATAGCATAACCATTAGCAATTATCAAAACAGATATCATAAGCTAAACCAGTTCTCGGATCAAATCCTAACATCGCAGAGTTTAAGCATGGCGGTCACATAGGCGGATAAAACACTAACGTATAAGCAAAGTTCACAAAATTAATCGAACAAATTATACATACCAAACTTATAGAATACTCACTTTCACACTAGCACATTCATCTCACAGATCAACGAATTCACATAACGATAAACTAACATAACATCAGATGACAACATGCAAATCATATTTAAACATATTAATCATAACCTAGCATAGTAGACTGTAGTCACATAAACATGCAAAAGAATAACCACATATAATAACATATAATAAGCCGAGCACATAATTATTAACACTTGAACATACCGAATCATAATCAAAATACTTAACATAAAAATAACAAATGAAGATTTAGTTAACTACCACGAGCCCAAAACATATCATATCAAAAACATCATAACTATATAGAAACAATCTCAAAATAATACGGTGTAGCGAGCTCCCAGAATTTTATGAAGATGCGTATTGCACACGACATCATTCATCTAAACAAATCATATCGGACAACTGATCAGATCTAGGATGCATCCATACACCCCACAAACATATATTGATAATATAATATAACTTGAGCTCATAACAAATAATAGATAAGGGACGTGGCAGAACTTCACTCTACTGCCCTAGAGTCATGTCAATGGTGCATCACTGACACGGACATGGATCATATTTTATCAAATGTTTAATCATGTTTTCAAAATCAAAAGTTTCATATCATATAGTTCAAAATCAATGTCTTATGATTCAAATATCAAAGTTCAAATAAGCAACAGCTCAAAGGACACATTAATGTTCATAGCAAATAACATATCAGATAACTCATATCATAAGGTTCATATTAAAATATAACAAGGTTCAACAAATATGCACATCAAAGTCTTCCTAACATAAAGTTCAAATCAGATATCGCATGGTTCAATAAAACATAAGTTCAGATACACAACGGTCAAACAATCAGGAAAGGGTTCATAGCAATGGCATAGGGAATCCTAATAAGTAAAATAGGAAAGCGAACGAAAAGAACATCATAAGGAACCTTTACTAAAAGGTCGAATATCATGCCTTAAAGCAAATGAGAGAAAAGCAAGCGAGCAGTGAATCACGAAGATATAACGTCGCGTCTCCTTCAACGAATCTACACGAATTATGATTTATTTAATACTTATTAGCATCATTAAGGTTATAACGGATTCATCGCATTAACATTCTTAGAGTTATAAGTATATTCTCATTTTACAAGCTTCATGCATTTGTAAGTGTGTTACCTATTGATATCATATTTTATCTTTCGGTTTCTTAAACTCATATTCGGACCAGACTTTAGCGATTTTATAAAATACTTACTTAGCTCAAATGAAATCAAGCAAAATTACAAGGGTTCCCATATGAGTTAAGAGACTCTACAAAAATTGGTGGGTTCTATATCTATGCCAAATAGCCTATGGAAAATCACAAGTCCGACTTGTCCAAAGTAATCGAAAATATACCTTAAAAGTTTACACTTATTGGACCTGATTAGACACCTTGGAAAAATTCCCAAAACTCCCAGAAATTCATTTATGTCATAAATATCACTCCTGTAAAAGGAGAGCTCCCAATTCCTTATGGTTTGAAAATGAAAAATCAAACAATACAACTAAATTTCAGACCCGTTTTCTCAGCTTTGACACTTGATTTTGTAAAATTCAAAAATACGACTTAGACAACTCCAAATTCGACCAAACCACTTGGAAAACTTAAATAAGATATAAAATAAACTTTTCCCACAAAAACCCAGATTATTTCACTTATAAAATTGGATCTATAACACACACAAATTCGACATATGATGCTGTCCAGTTTTAGGGTTTATTAAAACCATTAATAGCACTTGTTTAACCTACCCAAACGCACCCATGACCCATGAAAACCATATGAACTGTTTTAATAGTATCTTAACATGCCCTTACTCACCCAAGTTGATTCAAACAGCCCCCACTCTTAATTTTTCGAAACCAAACAGCCCTCATATGGTTTAAATTACTTTCTATGATTTTCGGTTTGTTTAGGGTTTTCATGAGTCAAAACTTATTATTGTATGTGATGTTTTTAGTCGAATAGGAAACATTCGAGATTGGAGATGCAAAAACACACACGTAACCAAATAAAATTGGACAAGGATTTGAATGAGATTCGTGATGAAATTTACCCTAGTGTGCTCGAGTGAGGAAACGAGAAACCAAGAGGGCCAAACCCTTGACACCACACCACCTTTTGACCTAGCCATCCCACGACCAGCACCCTCCTTCGCCTTAGAAAACCCCACGATCTGCAGCCTCCCTTGGCATCCCAAACGTCTCCCTGAACTCCCTTTGTATCGACAACAATGGGGAAACACAAGTGAGCCGCCACTTTTGGTTGAAGATGAAGTTAGGGTTTTGTAGTGTGTAAATAGAATGGAGCGTATAATGAAAGAGGAGGGGGAACACCGGTTTTTGACAAACCAAGAGAAAAATAAGGCCAAGCCCAAGTCCAAATCTAGTTTACAAGTTAAATGGGCTCTAAGTATTTTGTGTAAGCGATTTTATAATTAGTAGAACTCCGGCCCATGTAAAATATTAAACGTGTGATTCATATTTGTAACGATCTCATTTATCTTGTACGTATTACACATTTATGAGTTAGGTTAAGAATGTATTTGACGAGCTTGACGTATTTTATAAGTTTAAATTTTGAGGGGCAAAATAGTCTTTTCACGTTTTTAGATTTTTAAGGTTTTACAATTTTGGAGAGGACATTCCACATGTGATTGTACCGGATCTACAAACTTTCCCCATGAACCAATGAATGCGGGGATCGAGTCAAGCTAACGACTGGAATCAAAACAATAGCACACCATATGGGTTTTCACCCATATTTCGACTTCTTTCTACTTTCTACCACCCTAGTGTGGGGAGTTGCCCATTGTTGTATATAAGTTTAAAATAAATAAATAAATAAATAAAATAAAATAAAATTTGTACATATCAAAAATAAAATAATGGCCGTAGTATTTCCCTTTTACGTTCTATGTTTCGGCATAACCGCGGTACTTTGAATATTGAGGCAATATTCATTTCTAGTGTGGGGAAATTCTCACGAATTTTATCATGTAATTATACCACCCAATTCCCCATTTTTGGCCAAAATGTTTTTTGAGTAAGTATTTTGCACTTACTCGGCAAATGGTAATCATCCGCCATGTCTAACCCACATAAGGATTGGCTAATCCAGAGCAAAGCGGCTCTTGGTAAAGATATCTCAAATCCATTGACGGCTTGCAATTTGCCCAAAATTGTATGGTGTTCAAATCACCATATCTTTAATTAGTGAAGAGTTGGCTAGCTGCAAGTTTATGGCTTGTGGTAAAGGCGATTGGAAAACCATAATTGGTAATCGACTCACCAAAGATAATATTGATAATTTATCTAAGAGTTGGATAGTCCGAAGCAAACGGCTTCGGTAAAGACAAATCAAAACCGTTGAAAGTCGGTGATTTGCTCAAAATCATTTGGTTATCATTGTGCCAAGGTTCTTACTTGAACTAAAACAATTGGCTACTCCGAAGTAATGGCTTTTGGTAAAGAGATGAAATCCATTAAGTTTTCTCAAAAGATTGCTAGGGACTAGCAATATCTTAGTGTGGGGATTGATGAGTGTGCAATACTCATCATTTTGTCTAGATTTAGAATGCCAAAACATCCGAAAACACTCGAAACGCATCAAAATGATGAAAATATCACGGATAAGTGTTTAATGTGTTTTAAATGCAAAAATACCAAAATCGGTGAAAAACATATCAAGTTTGCATAATTGGCGCTTTAGTCCCCAAGTTTCAAAAGTTGTCAAAAGCAGGTCCACAGTAAATCAAAATAATGAAAATGTTATTTAAAGTCCCTAGGATTCATGAGTTGTCAAAATTGGTCCTTATTATAACTTTGGAAAAGTGGCAATTTTGGTCCCTCAATTTGGCAGAAATTACAAAATGGGTCCTTGTGATAATAAGCTTAAACAAACGGACCCTTTGTTATTACAAAACACAAGCCCAAATCCAATCCAAACCCAGCTGGCCCAATTCATAAGCCCAACCCAACACACTTGAACCTTGACCCTTGGACTTTGAACCCTGAGCCAGGCCAAAAACCCACTTGAGCCAGTCCATTACCCTATTGTGAACCCCCCAACTTAATAATAAAAACGGGTCAAAAAGTCAAATCCCGCCCAAAACCAGAAGCACTGTGCTTCTCCCTTACCAAGCCTGCAAACCAAAACCAGGGGTGGTTTTTCCACCTTTTCAACTTTCCACCTCACCTCTACACCTGTTTACCAACCCCCTAACACCTCCACTATCTTCCAAAATTCCTTAATTGAAGAAAACCTACTCAAGACTTTTTCCCGCCAAAATTCCACATGGACAGTTATGATGAATTATGAAGATCCAATGGTTGGAATAAGGTGGGAAACATTCAGAGGTGTCGACAAAGCTCAAAAAGATGATTATAAAGAAGCTAGAAGCAATGTGGAAGAGTATCTAGTGTAAAAATTAGTTTAATGTATGTCATTTTAATAAAATTTTAATTTCCAGTGTAATTTTAAGCTTTCAAGTGACTTGTTTAAGTATTTCCAGTGTATTTGAATCTATTTCCAACAATCAATTTCATTTTCAGTCTCAATTTCAGTTTGTTCAATTTTCAAGTGCAAAAATCTCATATGTCTTAAAGTTATTTGTAGCTGTTGTCTTGGACTCATAAGCCAATATAAGCTCCTATATAGCTTGTTTAAGCTATTAGAAACCTTTAAAATCAGTTATAGTATCAAAAAGAAAAAAATACCAAAAATAACAAAAAATTAGTGAAAAATCAAAAATCCATGGAGATGGTTATCACAGTTGGAGCAGGGTTAATAATGGATTGCCCTTTGGTTTAGAGCTTCTTGGGAAGCTATAGGAAGTTGTTTGATCCTTGGTTCTCAATTTTCACTTGAAACCAATTTGTAAGCTTTTACTCATTTTGGAATTTCTTTGTAAGTCAGGTCATTAGCTTAAATCATTGTGTTTCTATGTTTATGAGTGTATTTAAGTAAAGTTAAACAATAAAGCAGTTAGCTTGTTCTTTAAAATATTGTAGTTACTAAAAATCATAGTTTAACTTGATTATAAGAGCATAATTATCATTCTTGAGTTTTATGTTGTTATTCTTGTTGTTTTATCTTATTTAGTCTTAATATACGATATTATGAAGTCTTGAATCTAGTGCATGGTGCGAATCGAGAAAGTCTTTGGAAATCACAAAACAGTTTATTAAGGTGTTGTTTGGATTTGATTTGTTCATTGTGTTCTGAGGTTGTTCAAGGCAGGTGTTCTTGTTTGATACATGTCACACTTGGTCTAAATAACTCAAACATACCATAAAATACAGTCCTTACTTTGTAAAAAGTCAAAATCTCTTTTAATCCCACTTAATTTGATAACTGTTAGGATTTAAAGAGTAAAACTCATCATAGTAGCTTATAACTTGTTAATCTAGCTTAATTACATCTTATTATAGCTTAATATATCATAATCAGTGAGTAGATTTGATTTAAAGTTCATTTTAGTCAACCTTTTAGTTTATCTTAAAAAGTCAAAATTTCAGTTTTGCAGTTTTTGAATAAAATAGATTAATTTCTATAGGGTTTAACTTTTAGTTTTCAAGATTTGAGCTTTTGAGATATTAATATTCAATTGCTCAGCTTTATCCTAGTATTTTTTATATTTTCTATCTAGCTTATTACACTGCTTAATTTCTAGCTTCTTTTGAACACTTTTTAAAAAATGTGTCCTGTGCACAGTTGAGCTAGCTTTTTCATAAGATTGTCAAAAGCTCATTATTGAGTCTCAGCTTTTGTGCTTTAGCTTTTTGTGTAGCTTAACTACCCATCTGAAAGTTCCAATCTTAGTTTTTCATTTTGCAGCTTATTTGGTAGGGCTGCAACAAGCTTTTAACTTGTCCCATTTTTGTGTAAACTGCACAACTCAGTGTTATCAAGCCATTTTCATAAGCTCACACAGAGCTTAATAGTGGGTCAAACTTTGTATACCTTGGCTTTTTGGAAACCTCAATAACCCAGCTTGATACCTCAGTGCTTATTTTGAGCTTTGGAACTTTTGCCCCTAGCTAATTTTGACCTACAAAAAGTGTGCAGACCTGTTTGGTTAGAAAGATTATCATAAGTGCTTATTAGCTTATTAATAGCTTTTCAGTGTAGTTCTTTGTATCTTTTAACTTCATTTGAGTAGCTTTAGCTTATTTGTGTCTTATTTTACCTTTGTTTCCAAACTTTGAAGTTGTAAAATTTTTGTTTTCATTAAAGTTACTTAATTTCAGTAGTATAATAGGTTTATAAAATAAAAAACACAAAAACATCATTATAAAAATAGTGATAGCGTTTATTTAATAGAAATTAGCTTTTTAATTTTTCTTTTCAGCTTATTATTAAGCACTTCTTGTTTTTATAATTTTCTTAGCTTTATGTCATCATAGGATAATTTTATAAAAAATTTCATAATTTTCTTAGCTTGTTTAGTATTTATTAGAATTTAAAATAGTTAAAAAGTATTAAATAATTAATAATAAATAAATAAAAAGCATAAAAAATATCTTTTCATTTTTAAAATTAGTTTTATAATATTTTATATTTTTCTAAGTTAAAATTTCATTTTTCCAGTTTAATTTTGTATTTTCTTGTATTTAAGTGTATTTTAAATAGTAATTAATTAATAATAAATAGATAAAAAGTGTAAAAAATATATTTTCAATTTTAAAATAAGTTTTATAATATTTTAGATTTTTCTAAATCATAATTTTAATTTTCTAGCTTTATTTCATATTTTATTATATTTTAGAGTATTATTAAATAGTTAAAAATAGTTTTTAATTAATAATAATTAAATAAATAGTTATAAAAATAATTTTCTTTTTCCAATAATTTTATTTTATTATTAGGATTGTAAAAATATCATTTTCATATTTGTAGGCCTTTTATTTCTTAAATCTCATGTTTTATTTTGTACGTTACGTAATTTAATAAACGTACGTATTTACGTTTGTTTAAACTGATTGTTGTGCTTTACAATTCTGTATCAAAATACATTCCAATCAATCAGTAGTGTAATTATAAAGCAAAATCCTTACTGATCACTATCCTTAGTGATTATTCGACATCTGAAAGTTTTTAAACACCATTAATCCTCCGTGGGACTTAACGACCTAGGGAAACACTATACTCCTTTGGATTTAATTGTATTGTTTTCTGAGCTATTTGAATTTTATTACGGTTGACCATTCACAAGTGGTTGACTTGTGTGATAAACTTAACAGTTTGGAAGCGAATCAGCGCCTAAATGCCACTTTCATTTCCCGCTTAGCTTTTGTCCACACTATCCTAAGAATAATAGATCTGGATCTCTTTACTCAAAAATAAAAATAGATCTGGATCTCACACAAACACTTTCCATCCAACCTCACCTCTCATCTCTCACAACCTCTCAACGCCACCACCAATATTCTAACAACTACCACACGAAGCAACCACCAAGACCACGTAAGCATCTTCTCCAACACGAAACAAAGATACCACTTAACCCGTTGTTGGGTAAATTTCTTATCTATTTGTTCTTATGTGTATAATTTCTATATATTTATCTAAAAATATATTCGAATATAAGTATTTTGCTTTTAATTTTAAGCTATTATGATTTGTGATGAAAATAAATGTGGCTAATTTTGATTATGTATAAATGATTGGCTGATTTTTGATGTTTTTAGTTTTAATTTTGAAGTATTTTGATTTAGGGTTAATATAAGTTTACCTACATTGTGGCTGAAATTGACTATACATAGATGATTTTGGTGGTTTTAGATTATTTATTTATTTATTTATTTATTTTTAAAATTATAAGTGCTAATTTTGAGTAAGCTTTTTTATTGAACTAAATTCAATGTGTTATGTTAACTGTAAATGCTAAGTTGGAGTTTTTTTTAAGCTTAAATAACCTTAATCTGAAGTATTTCTATATATGGGTGTATACATTTAAAAAAAAATGTAAATGCTAGTTTATATTGTTAATTGTAGGTGTTTAATTAACCACCACTGATTGGACAACATCACAAGCCGTGACTTCCTTGTTGAATTGGAAGTCGCATAATAATTATCAATTGTATGTTAACTCTAAATGCTAAGTTGGAGTTCGTTTAAGCTTAAATAACCACTACTGATTGGACAACATCACAAGCCTCAACTTCCTTGTTGAGTTGGAAGTCGCATAATAATTATCAATTTATCAATTTGAATATATACGGTTAGTTTAGATTATATATTACATAGTACCTGTTAGTATCTATTATATATGAGTGAACTATTTAGTCATGTATTATCTCATTATTTCTCTTGTTCTTATATTGTTTTTCTTACTTTAAGGTGATCAACCGCCAATTGTGGCAGTGCCGTGGTTCAAATAGGTCAACTAGGGCAAACGGGTCGTGAGGAACAAATGGGTCAAGAGTGAAACGGATCATTTGGGGCAAATGGGTTGGCGAGGGCAAACGGGTCGGCGAGGAACAAATGGGTCAACGGTGAAAGCAGATCACCGGGGCAAACGGGTTGGCCAGGGGCAAACGGGTCGGTCGGTCGAAGCGTCGGCGTCAACCGGGCTTGGAGAGTCGAATGAGGTAGGAGAGTCAAGCGGAGGTCAGGCGGTTGAGCCAAGATGGGTTAATAACAAGTCACGTGATCATATGGCAAGTATCCAAACCTTTTTCGATTAGCTACTTTTAGTAGATGCTATTAAACTTTAAAACAATTAATCGTTATTGTGGGACTGTTTTATAGGAAAAATATCGAGAAGGTATGATTGAGAGTCATGGGGAGAACGTTGATACACACCCACATAATGAGGAACTATGGAACAAAGTCACTCCGCCTAACAGGGGAAATACATTTGGGGCATACAATGCATCTGATCCCATACTTTTGTTAACGGAACGTCTTCACTCGTAATTCGAAGACTCGCATCCACCGGTGAGATTTGAGAAGGTTAGCTTATTATTTTTCATTTTCATATCATATCTAATCTAGTTATAGGAAAACACAATATGTACTACATTACGGGTATAATAATAGGCTGATTATGTTAATATGGGGTTGTTTTTTGAGTAAAATAGTCGTAAGAATGAGTTCTTTTTAACTGGGCAGTAACTAAAGAGTTAAATTGCTAATGCAATCTTGTTGGTTAAAATTGCTCTAAAAATGTCCGTGTTACTTGGAAAACTGCTGCTGTCACAGTGAGTTAATGGGTCAAAACCATTTTTTTTTATTGAAGTTAAAAAAGATCAAGAAGCTTATTAGAATAGGATTGTACTGATATAACTGATTGTACAAGATTACTGATTTAGTGGTTTGAGTACTTTATTAGCAGATTTAGTTCACAATTTAATGTTGTTGTGATTGCAGTTAATATGTATGAAGTAACTCTTTGTTCCAGAAAAATTGAACATTGACCAACTGAATTGAGTCTATAAAACATGATGGTTTCATGGGACCTAGATAGTAAATATATTAATGTGGTTATAACTGTGTGCCGACGTAGAAACATTTAATACAATATAGGTAGTTATGGCAAATTGTGTTTTGAGTTTCAATATTGGATAGGCCATCTAAGTAATAATATGAATATGGTTCTCTATGCATCTAATAATTTAAAGAACATACCAATTTGTTGAACTTGCAGCGTAGTTTGTAGAATATAATGATATGAGTATATTTGAGCACCTAAGTAGAATTGCCTTTGAATTCATGTGTAGTCTTGGTCTCTTGGACATCTTGTGATTCTTTATGCAAAACCATTTGAAATTGGTAATTACTACCCCACTGAAACACACCAGTTAATTTAAAGGAATTATACTCATATCTTTATTATGATAAGTTATTACTTTTGTGTGCTACAATAGGTATTTATAAATTCAAATGAGTTGTAATTGGTTTAATTGTTTTTTTTAGGTTGAAGTGCTAGAAAAATCGTTGAAGGACTTGGAGCAAGCGAGAGAGAAAGACAAGGAGCTTTTTGATGAAGCTATAGAACAAGAAAGAAAGCTTAGCAAAGAAAAACTTGAGGCATTTAAGGAAGAAATGAAGAAAGAAACAAATGAGAGGGTCGCCGAGGCGTTGGCACAATTGAAGGAACAACCTTCTACTCCCCATTTCGCATAAACATTTGTTGATTAAGGTACACTTCGTGTTTCATACACATTTTGTTTTGAAGTAGTACGGTGGATTTGGTAAACTTGGTGGATTATACACATTTTGTTATGAAGTAGTGCATCCGGTAGGATTTGGTTTGTTACACTTCGTGTAATTCACTTTTGGTTTAGAAGTAGTACGTTAGGTATGATTTGATAAACTATGTAATATGATATTTGAATGTTTGTCTAATTATTAATTTGGGTTTCAATTGTGCGTTTGGAATTATTTAGTTTTAGATATTTGTATATTATGGATAAAATAGCTAAATGCATTTTTATATATAAAAATGCATTTAGTTTTGTAACGGAATTATTTTGGTGACACTCCGTTGAAAAATCCATTGTTACTTTATGCCATTTGCAAAGTTATACCGTTGCAATTTCGTAGCAAACTTATTCCGTTGCAATCTCGTACCAAATATTATCCGTTGCAATTTCCTTGCGATATCTACCGTAACAAAACCGTAAAAAAAACTGTTGGAATATGATTCGTTGCAAAACCGGTTGCTAATTTAGAACAAATTTTTCTTTGTTGGAAAGCTGTTTCAATATTTTTAAGCCCGTTAGAAATCCGTTGCAATTAAAATTTCCATTGAGCATTAACGCTATTACAACGGATTCCTACCGTAGCATTAGCCCAGTTGTGTTGTAGTGGATGGCGTAGCCCATCAAGCTTATATGTAGGCATTTATTTACTTATTTTTTCGATGTGGGATTGGGTTTGCACCCAACATTTTGTACTACAGTAAAACTTTTATAAATTAATACTCGATAAATTAATAATCTTGCTAAAATTAATAATTTTTCAGGTCTCAACTAGGAACCAGTAAAAATTTGAACCCCAATCAATAAAATAATAAGATAATATATTTTTTAAAATCCCGATGTATATATATCGGCCTTAACGAACCTACAAATTTAATGACTTTCTAGAAAAGTTGGATTCGTTCAATTTTTTTTCTACCGTTAGGTTCATACGTTTGGAGGTTATACAAACATCTTTTCTTTTCTTTTTTTTTACCGAGGGAACCTCTTTCTATTTTGCCTTTTTTTATTATTTTTTAATTTTTATAATTTTGTTTATATCAAAAACTATAAATCTGAAAGTACGAAACATAAAATATCAAGTTTAATAAGTCAAACGCTTAAAACTATCAGAAATACCGAACAAAAACTGACAAAAAACTGTGTTATACTAAAAATAAGAGGTGACAAAAAGAATCTATAACCAAAACCCCCTTTTTTATCATATCAAAAAAGAGTTCTTATAAGGCTATGCGTAGTGGTGACTTGGGTCACCTGTGTCGCGTCAGTTTTCTCGCACTGACGACAAAGTTGCCACACTGGTGACCTGGTTATTTATTTATTTTATTTTTTATTTTTTTAAATTCAAATATTTTTAACAACAAAATTAAACTTCATTAATAAAAATACTTAAACATTACAACACTAATTAAAACTTAAACTAATAAAATGTAAACATTACAATACTTATTAAAACTGAAACTAATAATCTAAGTTGTGTCGTGCATTGATTGTTGCCATAAGTTTTTGAAGTTCTTGTAGTTGTCGTACGGGTATATTTGGGTCTAGGGGTGTATTGTAGAAAATTAAGTCTTGTGTCCGGTTTGATTGTTCTGCCAATACAAGTTGCTGACGTTGGATCTCAAGTTTCTCCTTTTTGAACTCCTCGGCTCGCCTTGCCGTTGCCTCTTGCAGCTCCAACTTTTTTTTTTCAACTTTAAGTATTCCTCTTCCATATTCTTATTTTTTTTCCTCACTTGACGGCCTGAACTTGAAAAAGTTCTTGGCCATTGAACTAACAAATGATTTAGGTGGCTCACGAAAGGAGGCGGGTGCTTTCTTCTTGGTTGAGTCACGACCTTTTGGTCGTGATTCTCGAGTCTCGTCCTCTTCAGAATCAGCCACGTCTTGGGGATTAAAAGGACCTCTTGTTGACCTTAAGGTGGTTTTTGAAGTCTTGGATTTCTTCCGACTATTCGGGGTGAAAGAAGACATCTCAACAATTTTCCAAGCAGAATTATTCCTTAAAACTTTCCAACACTCCTTCAATTTAAACTCATACTCGTGAATCACACGGTATTCTTTAAGAGATTTTTCATAGTCGTCTTCGTCATTCTTACCACTTCCGTGATTCTTCTTGATATTATCCATAATAGCACAAAAGAAAAAAACCCTAGAACGAATCCTACCCTTCCATTTGGTCGTGATGGAGTCGTAGGTTCTTCGTGAACCAGTTTCTTGTTCAAAGTACGCTATCACCTCCTCCTAAAACCCATTTCGGTTGATAGCGTTCCCTCTCTAGGAATTTTACGACACGTGTATCCAAGCTTTACAAAGCGCATTTTGAACCCTTCTCATTTGTAGCCCATTTTGAACCCTTCTTTGGTTTGACGGGTGACGTCTCTTCGACATCGTCTTCAAGACGAATAGAACAGTGGTATGAACCTTGCCCCATCGAAGCATCTTGACTCGGATAGTTTTGTGGAGGGTATTGTTGAGACGGATAGTTTTGAGGAGGGTATTGTTGAGACGAATAGTTTTGAGGAGGATATTCCATAAAATCTTCAAAATCCATATCAAGATTAACACCATGAAGCGGTGAAAAATATTGATTTGGTTGGGAAGATTGCGAGAAATCCATGTTAGGATGATATGACGACCCGCTTGGTGATTGGTTAGAATTGATATTAGAACGATCCGGTGGGACATATGGACGATTGACGTAAAATGAGTGTTTATTTTGATTTGGTTGTGGTAGTCGTGTTTGATATTCAAAACCGAGTGCACGAAAACGAATACCCCGATTTTGTGGTGGTGTTACATCGGTTAATTCAAATGGTGGATCCGGTGAGAAATTCAAATTCGAAAATTTTTGGGGAAGTCGGGATCATCGGTTTTTTGATGTGGGAGCCTTTTTTGTGACATGATGAATATTAATGAGAAGTTGTTTGAATTGTGTTTGAAATTGTGTATTTAGAAATGTGTTTGAGGTTAGTATTTATAATATTGTAAAAGTGGTAAAGTTTTTAAAAAGTTTTTTTTTTTTTTTTTTTTTTTTTTTTTATGCCAAACGTGTCAAACACAAAATTTGAGTATTTAAATTAAGCTCGGCAACACAACCTAGTTCGTTCAAATTTTGCCCCCCAACTGAAGGCTACCGATTGGCCACAGTGGACCAACCGATGCCAACAGGTCGGTTGACCTATCCCCCAACCGAGCCATTGCTCACAGCCTAACATATCCCTTATCTCTTATATCTTAGGGGCATTTGTTTTGGGAGTTTGAAATTACGGAATTTTAAATTCTAAAAAATTTAAATAATTGAAAATTTAAAATACCTTCGCATGTTTAGTTGACAGAAACTTATAAATATATATTTTTTACTTTTTTTAATATAAATTTCATAAATATTCTATTTAAAAGTTTTTTAAAAAAAAGTTTATAAAAAAGTTTGTAAGAAAAGTATATAAAAAAGTTTACAAAAAATTAATAAAAAAATTTATAAAAAATTTATAAAAAAAGTTTATAAAAAATTTATAAAAAAAGTTTATAAAAAAAATTTATAAAAAAAAGTTTATAAATTTTTTTTTTAAATATTCTATTTAAAAACTTATAAAAAACAATAAGAAAAAAAGTTTATAAAAAATGTTTTCAAATAATTAAAATTTTTTAATTTTTGGAGCATTCTAAATTTTCCATTTAAAAAAAAATTAATTTGTTTTGCCATTTAAAAATCCTCTTTTCTAAAGAATCAAACACATTAATTGAGAGAATTTTAATTTCAAATTCTATCAAATTTTGAAATTGCTCCGCCCAAACACGTCCTTGCTATTATTTAAATAGAATTTCATTTGTCTTATTCTAGTGGTCGTGTCGTGCACGACAAATATACTTGTCAATATTTAGGGGCTCAAATAGCGAAAAATTAAAGGTTCAGATTATCAAGTTGTTGAGAATATCTTTTAATATGCTGATGATGAGAACCTTACGTGTATCCTAGTTTAATGTCGATGGGTTGCTTCCACGTAAACCCGAAAGACCCATTAACAATTTTATTTTTTATATAAGTTATCTCATTGTCTTTTGACCCTTAGCTGTAGTTGTTTCCGAACAGTTCTATTTTCCAAGAAATTTACTGTTGCCAATAAAAACTGACAACACTAAATTGACAAACGAGATTCAAAACCGTGTCATGTAGGGCAAAACCACACGTAGTAGAAAATATCTTCCAAATAGAAACGAAATAACATAGAAATTCAGATAATGGTATGACAATGCATTTGAATATTGATGGCTATTAAGAGTGGACCCTGATGCCTCCTTTCCTCCCAATGCGCAAGGACCATGTGAATTTGACCAGTAATTTCTTAATAGTCTCCAGTTCATTGCTTCTGAACCCTTTACTTTATGCTCCCCAAAGACAGTCCAAACTTCTCCTGTAATTTCTTAATACTCCCTCCGTCTCAAAATTATTGTCAGGAGACAAGAAACACTCTATTTAATAAAAGTGGACCACTTTAATTTTCAACCATTCAAAAGGAATATTCCTCACAAAATTCTTTAGCTTTTTTCTTATAAAAAGCAGTGGACAATTAATTTGAGACAGCAAAAAAGGAATGTGACTATTATTTTAAGGCGGAGGAGTAGTTATTTTATACACCTTTCGTCTTATATTGAATGTTCAATTAGATTTTTATTTTTATTATTTTTTTAATTTTGATTTTAAATATTTTATTTGTATTATTTATAATACTTGATTAAAAATATATGAATGAATTGAGTTTTAAATATATTTTTATTATTATAATTTTATCAAATATTATATAACAAAAGAAAAATTAAAGTTAAAGTTTAAAAAAAAGAAAAAAAAAAAACTTCAAAATAACAAAAAAAAACTGAACATTTTGTTACATTCCAATCAAGCCTTGATATTTATATTATATATTTTTGGATATAAAGTTAGGAAGACGCAAA
>CM040246.1:33754860-33810439 GCA_022545495.1 Chrysanthemum lavandulifolium
AAGCTAAAAATAAGCAATCCTATGTCCCAAACACACTCTAATTAAACAAATCACAATCTACAAACACTTTATATATATAAACAAAGTACAACTAACCCAAATGACTCATAACCGCTTATTACGACACAAAACTAGAAAATTAGCCGAAAAACGGGCTTTTAAGAAATAAGCTAAGGGGTGTTTGTTTAAGCAATTTATGACCATAAGCCAAAATTTTCCGCTTATTTTGAAACTTATCATCTAAACCAATTACTCCCAAACTAATAAATCACATTCATACCAACTTATATAAAAAAATTTATTAAAAAAAAAAAAAAAAAAAAAAAAGTAAAGTCCTAAAACATCCTGTGGTTTGCCGTGGTGTTGTTTTCATCCTAAACTTTTTTGGCACAAAATCATCCCTCCGTTAGTAAAGTTGGCACAAATACATCCTCCGTTAGCAAATTCGGTTAATAAGGACTAACGATGCAAATTTTTCTCCGTTATCCGCCACGTGTCATCGAATTCGGATTGCCACGTGGACCAATGAGTGGTGCCACGTGGCATTGGTAATTTATACCAACACTTTGGCTCCCCACGGATTCAACATGGGACATTTGATTGGGAAGCAATGCTTTGCCTAACCCAGCCAAGCATAGCTTCGCTATTAAAGCTTCAAATTTAATACATAACCCTTCTAAAATTTAAAGGTCCAATTCAATAACACAAAAGGTTCAATTTAGTTTTGGCCTATCAATTTAAGGGGTTATATGGATATCAAAAATAAATAAATACACCGTCGGACTCGTTTTTCGTGCTCTTTCAATGGTATGCTCGGTGAATTTTTTCGACTTAGTTTGAACCTCGAAAAATGCGAAAATCATTGTTTTTTTTTTTGTTTTTGCATTTTACGAGGTCCAAACTAAGTTGAAAAAATTCCCCGAGCATACCGTCGGACTCGTTTTTTCTTGCTCTTTCCAATGGTATACTCGGGGAATTTTTTTGACTTAGTTTGAACCTCGAAAAATGCGAAAATCATCGTTTTTTCTTTGTTTTAGCATTTTTTGAGGTTCGTTTGAAATCAAAAATTCCTCGAGCATACCATTGAAAGAGCACAAAAACGAGTCGAAGAGAGCTCGGGAATTTTTCAACTTAGTTTGGACCAAGAAAATGCAAAACAAAGAAAAACGATGATTTTCGCATTTTTGAGGTTCAAACTAAGTCAAAAATTCCCCGAGCATACCATTGGAAAGAGCACGAAAAACGAGTCCGACGGTATATTTATTTATTTTTACATCCATAAAACTCCGCAAATTGATGCCAAAACTAAATTGAACCTTTAATAAATGGCTTTTTAACTTTTAGAAAGGGTTATGTATTAAATTTATGAAAATATACTGAAGGTATGCTTAGCCCAGTTGGGCAAAGCATTGCTACCAAACCAAAAGGTCCCGAGTTCGAATCCGAGGGCCAAGGTTGGTGATATATTTCACCAATGCCACGTGGCACCACCTCATCGGTCCACGTGGCAACCCGACCGACCCATTTACCGACCACCCGTTGCGCGTGGCACCACTCATGTGGTGACACGCGTTGACCAACGTTGACCACGGGGGCCTAATTTGTAAATAAATTTAAGGACTTTGGTTGCAATTTGTTCCTTGCCACAAGGACGATTTACGTAAATATAACGGAGATATATTTGCACCGTTAGTCCTCATTAACCGAATTTGCTAACGGAGGGATGTATTTGTGCCAACTTTACTAATCTGGAGGATGATTTTGTGCCAAAAAGTTTAGGGATGAAAACAACACCACTGGGCAAACCACGGGGATGTTTTTAGACTTTACTCAAAAAAAAAAAAAAAAAAAAAAAAAAAAAAAAGGTTCAAAACTTTATCATACCAGAACCCAACTAACCCAAACATACCCATAACCACTCGAAGGTATACCATAATCGCTCGGGTTCAAACCCTTTAACATTCCTTTTAACACGAGGATCATCCTCGGTCAAATCCACAGATGCCCAAAGCTTTCATCTAAAGGCACAACACAGCTCAAGTGGTCCATCAAGTGTTGTCACTATATCTCCGTCACCTTTAGCTTTCACTCCAAGAAAATTTAAACCTAGTAATATTATTGCAATGTAAACATACCCTTTTGAGGAAATGGTGTAAAGATTGTTCTTGAGTAACATTTTTGGAAATGGTGTAAACATACCCCTTCTGTATTTTTCACAAAAGATTGTTCTTGCCATTTGGGGCTTTAATTGACTAATTAATTAGGGTTTGAGTTAGGGTTTCAGTTAGGGTTCGAGTATATTAAAGGTTTAGGATTTTGATTTCACTCTTTGATTTTGGTTTAATTTTTAAGTATGTGTGTTTTGGGATAGTAGAGTGCTGGTGTATGTGTTTGTGTGTTAATATTTTAAAAAGTATTTTAAAAATTATAATTTTGAAAAGTTATGTAAAAAAATACCAAAAAGTACAAAAGTATAAAGTAAAAAAAGTCGTTTAAATTATTTCACTTAAGTTGCTCAGCATTGGGAAGACGCTAAAAGGATAAAATAATATTTTAGGAAGTTTGACTTTTTTTAGAAAAGGACAAAAAAGAATTTTGCTAGAATCTTAAAAAGTCGCTCGGTCTAGGTCGCTTTAAAAGTATAGCTGGTAAAAGTCAGAAAACAATCATTGGGTTCACAAAAGTGGAGGGACACTTGGCACTCTGATATTAAAAGTAGAAAAGTTGCAAGTCTCAAAGTTTATTTAAGGAATACGGCAACTTTGTGCCTAGAAAGTGTTGACACCCCGAGCGAAAAGTGCAATGCCATAATTGCCCCTAAAAATAAATGGTGCATGTAGAATCCAATGGCAACTAAAAGGTAAAACTATTAAAGTCATCGCTTTATGCCCCAAAATATGAGTAATATGCAGAAATCGTCCTTGTGGTTTGCAAAGATTGCATAGATCGTCACGACATTCCATAAGTGCAGGCGGCCTCCATGTGGGGAAACCTTTTGATCATTTTAGTCCACAGCACTAACAGGCAAGTGGATTCCGTTAACAATTACACGTTAGCCCCTTTTGGCTAACGACCGTTGCAACATCCATCCTTTAAACTAACGACCATTTATAATCTATTATTTTCGATTTATTTAAAGTTTTTGATTTTTTATAAAAAAGTATACATTTTTATATAAGTTTGTATACGTTTTTATATAAGTTTTGTATACATTTTTATACACGTTCTTATATACGTTGTTGTATAGATTTTAATACGTTATTATATACGTATTTATATACGTATATAATGTTATTATATACATTTTTATATACGTTCTTAAGGTTTTTTATAAATTTATACACGTTCTTTTGTTTTCTATAAGTTTATATACGTGTTTATATAAGAACGTCTATAAAAAACTTAAAAAACTTTATATACGTGTTCATATAAGTTTTTTTTATAGAAGTTCTTATATACGTACGTTTTTCTCAATTTCTATTTTATATGTGTTTTTATAGACGTTCATATATAAGAACGTCTATAATAAACGTATATGATTTTATAAATACGTATATAAAAACGCATATAAACGCGTATAAAAATGTATATAGAAAGTATCTACAACTATATATATAACGTATACAAAAACGTATATAAAAACGTATTAAAAAAACGTATACAAAGTATGTAAGAACATATATAAAAAGTAAAAAAATATATATATATAATAGTGTATACAAAAACATATATAAGAACGTGTATAAAAAGCGTATATAAAAGCATATATATAAAAACGTATAAGAACATTATATACGTATATAAACACGTATATAATAATGTATACAACAACGTATATAAAAGGGTATACAAAAACGTATAAAAACTTGTATAAAATGTATATAAAAAGTCGAAAAACTTTAAATAAATCGAAGATATTAAATTATAAATGGTTGTTAGTTTAAAGGATGGATGGTGCAACGTGCGTTAGCTGAAAAGGCTAACGTGTAATTGTTAACGAATCCACTTAACGCTGCTAAAGCCGTGAACTAAATGATCCAAAGGTTTCCCGCGTGAGGCCGCCACACTATGGAATGTCGTGACGATTTATGCAATCTTGGCAAACCACAAGGACGATTCACATTTTACTCCCCAAAATATTTAAGGCCTCTAATTTTCAAATGCCCTTTATAAATATATAGTCGGTCGCATATTTTTTTAAGATCATCTTGAGGTCTCGATATATAAAAGCCTATGGTTACTAAAACTGGTAAACATAATATTAGGGATGTTTGCTTAGTTTTTGTTTATTTTGTTGATCTATAAGATCAAGATCTTATTTGAGTACACGACTACGTTCATCTTTTATTAGTAAAAATCATAAATTAAGCTCATTTATTGCTACAAATTCTAATGACTTTTAGCCAATATTGTAAACAAACTTCCGTTTGTATTAGTGTTCATATTAGTTCATTTGTTCGGTTAAACATAAACCAACGAACACGAAGATCCTCGTTCGTGCTGGTTCGGTTCTTTAGCACTACTTATAGATTATCATAAAAATTATGTTTGTTTATTTCCCGGATATTAGCTTTTCTCTCTCTTTAATCAATTCATAGATTCAATATTTTTTGGTTTGTTTTATTAATTGGATGAAACGAAAAGTTAATATTAAGAAAGAAAGAAAAATTATCAAAAATGCCTCATTTTTAAGCTTCGCTAGCTTTAGATCTCCAGAAGGCTCACGCCGCCTCGAATCAATAATTGTATACGTGATGACAATATCATATTCTCATGCTCAAAACAACATTGAAAAACAAGCTAGCTTAAAGATAAAAGATAATCTCTGTTATTGATTTTTTTTCTTCTTTTAATTTGGAGAACATATACATACCACGGCAATACGAACGCATAATGTTGGTGTCCTATTTTTGTATCCTTTTATCATGTGACATATATTGATCAAAATAAACAATGCTGTGTATAAACAATAATTGACGCATTTAAAAAAAACAATATGGTTTGTTAGGGCATCTGAGAGGTAAAGCAATGACTTTTTTTACTTAAACAAAAGTCTTAATATAGCTTTTTGTCATTTGACCAAAAGCTGTTTTTTGCTAATTACTTGAGGATCCTCAAGTCATTGAGTCAATGACTCGATGAATTGTCCACTAACACCATA
The DNA here is from genome assembly GCA_022545495.1 of Chrysanthemum lavandulifolium. NCBI lineage: Eukaryota > Viridiplantae > Streptophyta > Magnoliopsida > Asterales > Asteraceae > Chrysanthemum > Chrysanthemum lavandulifolium. The sequence continues at coordinate 33,760,022 of CM040246.1, forward strand.
TGGTCTATGGATGATTCGTGGAATTTCATATATCTTAATAAGTGGTCACTCGAGATAAGACTTTTGAAAGAAGATTGTCTTGTGTCTCAATTTGGGCAAAATTCCATAATGTTCCTTTGGTTGCGTATACTTCGGATGGATTGAGCTTGCTTGCTCCTAAGATTGGTACTCCTATGATGTTTGACTCATATACGAATACCATGTGTTTCGATTCATGGGGGAGGAGCAGCTATGCAAGAGCTTGATTGAAATTAATGCATCTAATGAGTTTCGTGATACTCTGGTTTTGGCTGTTCCAAAGCTTAATGGAAGTGGATATAAGAAAGAGTCTATTCGTATTGAATACAACTAGGAACCCTCTCGTTATGGTACTTGCTAGTTATATGGTCATTATATTAATGATTGTCCCAAAGCTGCTCCTAAACGTGTGGTGAATATGATAGATAAAGGAAAGGGTCAGAGTTCGGGTGTATCAAAGAAGGTTTCAAATTCTAATGATGGGTTTACGGTTGTGAAGCGGAAAGGAGCTAATACAAAGAAGTTTAATGGTGTTCCAATGAACAAGTTTGAGTATAGGCATGTTCTTGGGTCTGAATTTGACCCAATTGTCTCTGAAAAGTATTTAAACATAAAATAGCTTAATACACCATCTGAGGTCAGTGAGCATAAATGTTTCTAATAAAGACCAGAGAGAATGTCACTTCATAACTATCACATGAACCTGATAGTTATCAGAAGTAAGATACTCCCTGATAGTTACAAGAGAACATGTATCCATGATTATTATTCAGAATGTGTTACTCACTGATAAAAGAAATCAGTAAGTATTGTATAAAGCTCAACCAACTGTCTAGCTTCAGGGACGTCAAAGACCAGCTGAAGAAAGCACTTCACAAACTGATGCAGTGTCAAGGAGTGATGTACAAGGAGCTACAAGCAACACCAGGGTCACTGAGATCTGACAAATGTTTCTCTAACTATGAAGACTTAATTCAGCTTAAAATAGCCTCAACCTCTGAAGGGATGGGTGGGAAACTTCTTGGGAAAGATAAGTTACCAAGTACTAATCTGTATATGAGAAAGCAAGCATTGATACTATAAGTTGTCAAATCGGGTAAACCTAAAGTATGCTCAAGAGTGGGCAAGTTACTATGTACCCATGTGCATCCACTAGTTCCCCCTTTATTTAAACCAAAGGTTATCACACTAAACCCTTAGTTCAATTATCTAGTTGCTTGCATAAGTTGCTAAGTCGAGTCATATCCTTTGTACACAGTTTTGGGACGATTGAGACTCATGGGAAAAGTTAAATTTTATGAAATGACGGGAAGGGAACGTTACATTCAAATTCCCTTTATTTGCGTAATAATGTACTCCGAGTGTTTTGGTCTTTTCAATTCGGGTTAAATTAGTGTTAGAGTAATAAAAACTCAGGTGTAGGGATATGCCTATAAATCCCTATTATTTTGATGTTATCGTAAAGGATGGTAGAGTAAAAGTGTATGAAGGGAAAAAAAAAGAAAAAAAAAAGAAAAATGAAAAAAACATACGTGCTACCATCCTACATCTATCTTTAAATTTATGTTCGTTTGTTTCAGTTATCTAGAGTTTAGAGTGTCGAGTCTTGGCTTAGCAACACCATTCTTCTCATGCTTGTAACATAAAGATTTTTGACTTGCCACCACTAAATCGCCTATCCCACCAAACCCTTTGTTTCCCTACCGTAAGCCTAACATTACAACCCTTTAAAAGACCTCTTGGATAGTTTTTCCTAAGGGCTTACGCCAAAGCGATGGAGGTTTGGTCTAGTCTCAAGCCTATGGTAATCTATGTACTAGGACCGGTTAATGAGTGTTTATCTTCCATTTCCAACTTGTTATATTTCATATACACCGAGAGATGAGTATCCAAACACCCACGTGAGGTGCCGATGTAATTTCCGTGCTTGTTATGACTTTTGGGGCTTATATGTGTTGTGAATCGTTCTAAACTAATGCTTCATGACCCCAACTTATAAATCAATCAAAAAGCACATTTGCTTGAGGACAAGCAAATACCAAATTTAGGGATATTTGATAAGGATTTAAAAGGTACACTTTTGAGCAGCCCTTAATTGATCACTTTTGTATCCGTTACTTCTTAATTTCGTTCCTTTTCACTTTTTAGGTCTCTTGAAGGAAATTTGCTGGAATGACGATGAGTTTGCTTGAAGAAACAAAGAATATGAACGCAGCTTGGATCATAGCATAATATCTTTCTAGGAGAGCTCCGGGGATCAAAGAAAAGACTGAATTTGTGGAGATCACTATGTGACTAGGTTAGCACGAAACTTGGGGTACTTCAGTTATGAGGAATTGAACAAGTGTTCGGAGCCGGACATTAGTGAGATATGAGATGATAATGGTTTTAGGAAGGCACTCGATAGGAAGCAGAAATGGTTGAGACCATGGACTGAGCCAATTCCACCACCTCATATGGGGATGTACCTAGGCAAGCGCCTAGTAGTTTTGATGCAGGTTGGGGTGATTGGAACGCACGGTTGAATGATATTGAGCGCAGGTATGTTTGGAGAGATTTTATGCTTATGAGGAACAACTATGTCAATGATTATTCAATGTCGATTCTCCAATATTTGGCAAATGGTGCCAATTATGAGATGCCTCCCTACAACACACCAAATGTTCCACCCTATCCTTTTTCTTACACTCCTTACCCTAACCCTTATCCTTACCCATACATGGGTGATGCACCTTACACCGGTCCTACACCTGGAGCTTATGGCAGTGGTCTTATGGGTCGTAGTACAACTTATGAGGTAGGAGTTACATCATCTGGAACTATAAAGAAAGTGCAAAAATACATTGTTTTGACGAGGAAGAGAATGTGCATGAAGAGAGCGAAGAAGGTGAAGACATGGACGAAGATGATGATGATGATGCATGATCGGGATGATCATGATTTGAAAAACAATTATGTGTGTTTTGATAATTTAATTTCTTCTCTATCTTTCTAAACTATTTCTTAAGGATATTATCGTATTTGACTTTGGTTGATTTTAATAATTATGTTTGGTAGTTTTGTTTGCTTGTTTTGCTTGTATATTTTTGCAACTTTTGAAGCGTTGATTGCAGATAGCATATCGTTGGTTTATATTCGGAGTTGACGTACTAATTTTCTTGATTCAAACCGAATATGCAAGATGCGTATTAAGCCCGGGAAGAAAATAGGATAAATGGGGGAGGGAAGAAAATAGGAAAAATTGTTTATTTTTTAAGTTTTCTAGTATATTTTTAATTTTTGGGTAGATTTATAATTCGTTAGCCCTTGTTAATCTAGTTGTTTTTCACACAACATGTTTAATATATATAAACAACTTGACCGTTTCAATGGTAAAATATAGGCTATTTGAATTATTTTGGACATAACATTATTTACGAGAGCAGAACCATTCTGGATTCGATAGCATTTGCTAGTATATTTTATAGCCTTTCCACTAAATAGTGAGGATTTATGCCTATTTTGCATAGTTGTCAGGATCGGGATCCTGATCTTAGGATCTTACGATTTTATGATTCTACAAATAAAAAACGATCCGGATCCTACTTAGGATCTTAAAAAGCTTAAGATCTTATAGGATCCCAATCTTGACCGTAGGATCTTAAGATCTAATCCGATCCGATCTTACATTTCTCAAACCGCAAGACCGTAGGATCTTAAGATCTAATCCGATCCGATCTTACATTTCTCGAACCGCAAACTAAAAAACCACAAAGTTATGGGTTATATTTTAACAGAATTAAGAAAATAACATGTGATTCTTCCTAAACATTCAATATTCATAATTAGGACAATGTTTACATTAAACATTCATATAATTTTCTATTTATGATATATAGTAATTTGTAGATTTGAATAATATTACAAAAACTATTAAAAAATAACGTTGTAGTAGGATCTTAGGATCTCGATTCGATCTTACGATCACGATCTTGTAAAGACGAAAATGATCCTAAGTAGGATCCCGGTCTTAAAAACCTTGCTATTTTGTGTATACTATACATCTTTTATGCTTAATATTTTGCTATGAGTGTATCGGTTATTATGTTGATTCTAGAACTTGTACCTGTTATGCATTACAGGTTAGTTCACTTTCGGGTGACAAAACTATATTCAAGTGATAAGAGGCAGTTTAAGATTTAACCCAAATGGCCATCCGTTTACATTTAAAATTTTTAGCTAATCACATCGGTTAGTTAACCACTTATATGAACCCATTTGTTAACGTTCATTTTTAACGCTAGATACCCTTAGTTACACGCGTTGAGCCAATCCTTTCTTTGGTTTAAATCCAGAAAATACAAAAATATTTTACACTTTACACCTTAGCCTAACCCAAATCAAGTCTATTGTTGCTAGTTGTTTGGTGTGTGGGAATGTCGTTTTTTTTATGATTACGAGTTGACTACACTTTGTAATGTGTATGTGTTATTCCAACAAAGAAGGAGGTCGCTACTCTTATTTGTATTTTTTTAGCGTATGCTCATGCAAAGTGTGGGGGTGACTTAAAGAAGAGTTAAAAAAAAGTGAATAAGTCATCACAACTATAAGGTGACAAAAGTAGCAAATGAGCTATAAGTAATGAAGATGAAGGAAGAAGAAGAATATAAGGTGTATTGATTAGCCAATGTGCTAAGACGAGATATGCTAGTTGGTAATCAAAATAAAGAAGAGAATGTTTACGTAATCATTTTATGGTTGATGGATTGTTGGAATTAGCATTTGGACTTGATTTTTATTTTTCATTTGTAGAAACCTATCACAAATATATCCCATGCCTTATTCCTACCTTATTATTAACCCGTAGCCTAACGATATAACCCGAATAAAAGACCTCTTTGATGAATCTGCTTTATTAGTTTTGATACTTGTACAAGCCTATGGTATGACACAGAAATCATGACTGAGAAATGAGTGATTTACTTACACCACAATATACACATCTGATTGTTTGAGAGAATTCATAATCCAAAATCATTCGTGAGGTGCTTAGTTATGTTATCAAGCTCAAGATTAATTTGGTTACTGTCTTGTAATATTCACATATAAATTTCAAGCTAATAATTATTCTCCAGGGTATGATTATTATATTTTTGTGAATCACGATTTCTTTACCATGAAACATTTTTCTGAAATTAAGACTTACTCGAGGGCGAGGAAAATTTTAGTGTGGGGGAATTTGATAACGCTCAAATTGAACATATTTTTAGGGTTAATATACACAAAAGTTATTAAATTTTACGGGAAATTTGTCCTAAGTCTCTAAAGTATTTTTGTTGTTATTCAAGTTACTCAAGTTAACGGGTTTATTATATGGTATGACACAGAAATCATGACTGAGCAATGAGTGATTTACTTACACCACAATATACACATCTGAGTGTTTGAGAGAATTCATAATCCAAAATCATTCGTGAGGTGCTTAGTTATGTTATCACACTCGAGATTCATTTGGTTACTGTCTTAAAATATTCACATATAAATTTCAAGCTAATAATTAGTCTCTAGGGTATGATTATTATATTTTTGTGAATCACGATTTCTTTACCATGAAACATTTTTCTGAAATTAAGACTTACTCGAGGGCGAGCAAGAGTTTAGTGTGGGGGAATTTGATAACGCTCAAATTGAACATATTTTTAGGGTTAATATACACAAAATTTATTAAAGTTTACGGGAAATTTGTCCTAAGTCACTAAAGTTTTTTTGTTGTTATTCAGGTTACTCAAGTTTATGGGTTTATTATATGGGTTACTCAACGTTTAAAAAAGTGACATTCTTGTTACTACGAGGGTGTGCAACCGGATGATTTACCGATTCCCTTGTTCACGTCATCACTATAGTTTGAGATGTTACAAGCAAGTTACTATAGTTCACGGGGTTTCTTAAATAGGTTACTGAACTTTAGAAAAAAAAGTTACTATCCGTTTTTATACATTTATATATGTTTTATCTATTTTCGTTTTTTTACGTTTTTCTCCATTTTTGTACGTATTTATACATTGTGTACGTTTTCTTTGTTGTCGTTCTTTTTTTACGATTTTCTCCATTTTCGTACGTTTTTGTTTATTTCCGTATGTTTTTTTACGTTTCTATCCGTTTTTATACGTTTGTGTATGCATTTCTTTGTTGTCGTACCTTTTTTACGTTTTTGTGCACTTTCATACATTTTTGTATATATGTTTTTCCATTTTCATACGTTTTTGAATGTATTTATCCGTTTTTATATGTGTGTGTATGTTTTTCTCTATACCTTTTTACGTTTTCATACATTATTGTATGGTTTTGTACATTTTCTTTCATTTTCATGCATTATCTTACATTTTTGTACGTTTTCATACTATTTTTACGTTATCCTACACCTTTGTATGTTTTATACGTTTTTATGTTTTATATGTTTTATACGTATGTATGTTTTATATGTTTTATCCGCTTTTATACCTTTGTATGTTTTTATGTTCTATACGTTTTATCTTCTTTAATACGTTTGTATGTTTTATACGTTTTTACGTAAAAAATGTAAGAAAATGTATAACAACGTCCAAAAACGAATAATAACATCCAAAAATGTATAATAACATATGAAAACATAGCGAAACAAAAAATTACTTCCAAAAAAGTCTAATAACGTCCAATTATGTAAAAAAACATACAAATGTGTGCAAAATTGTAAAAAAAAAGAAGCAAAAACAGAAAAAAATGTAAAAGAATATAAACATATAATAACGTCCAAAAAGTTGTTGTAAAAAACGTATAAAAATATACACAATTTTAGCAACTTATTTGTATATTAACTTAAATGTAAAAGAATGTAAACATATAGTAACTTAAATGAACATTTTGACAAACTTTAGTAACTTATTTGTATATTAACTTATTTTTTTAATATAAATTAAATCTAAAATATTTGCCACGTAGTATTATTACCGGTAATTCTAGGTTACCAAAACAAGAGTAACAAATATAATCGGTCATAATACGTTGAGTAGCCTGAATAGCAACAAAAAAACTTTATTGGCTTAGGATAAATTTCCCGTAAATTTTAGTAACTTTTGTGTATATTAACCCCATATTTTTATACGCGTTATCATTGCTTTTGTACGTGATATTTAGCTAAAATAATATACATTTGCTACTAATCTGTGCAAAGTTGAGCTTTTATGTTTCTAGCTAGCCAAGACAAATGAAAATGAAGAAAAAGACGCAAAAACAAGATAAATTGTCCATGTACGAAGATTCCCGAGTCAAGAGCAACATTGAAAACCATATACTAGTGTTTCCAAGCCTCTATATCAAGAAAATATATGGTTCTATTGAAGAATAAAGAGCCACGATTGAAGTCCGAGCAAGAAACGAGCCAAAACGCGAAAAAACCCAGCTGAAGGCCTCCCAGCCGATCAGTTGGAGCCCGCAGCCGATTCGGTTGGGAGTTGGCAAAAAAGAGCAGCCGATCGGCTAGTGGAGGCTCGTAGTAACAAAGTTGCATTTAATGGTGGTTTTACTCCTCATAATCGTTGGAAGCTGATCATTATCTGTCCTTAAGTCATTTGGGACGTTTATACTTGGTTATTAGTGGTTCCATTACTATACATTGGATCCTAGGTTAGTTCATTGAGTGTGCCATCTTAGAAAGTAATCCCTTACACCCTAAGGCTACTACTTCGCATTTTTATTACTCCCAAAAGGCTAGAAAAACCTGTCAAGTTCAAGTAAGATAGTAGAACGAATTTCAAAGTATTCGGGTACGATTTGGAGTTATTCTCTGGTTTTATTTGGTTGATTGGAGGCGTGTGGATTGCTCTAATTTCCACAATTCTAGTTCTTGTATTCTAAGTTAGGTACAATCTTGTATTCTTTTACAATGAACTCTCTTTTTATGGTTATAATGAAAGTTATGTTTGTTACTCGTGTGTTGAATTAATTTGTGATATGGAGTAATTTTTTGTTTACTTGTGTGAAATGATGTAGACGTTTATATGAAGTGTTTGATTATCATGATTGCATAAGAACTATGTTTATCTTATTAGTTTTTTTGAATAAGAAATGGTTTTGATTAATAAGTTGATAAACGAATAAATGGATTTAAAGGTCGAAAGAATTTCCATTGTGTCCTTATTCTAAAACATTAGTGCACGAATTAGTATGGAATGTGATACTTGATAACTATCATATTTGCTTATTAAAAAGAACTAAAAACGATTTTGACTTGAGTATAGGCCGAAAGGGCTCGTAGGAACAAATTGGATAAATAGAGTTTTCAAACAAATGGTCCTTATCGAATTCGGTTTAGTGGTGATCAATGGCCGAAAGGGTTCACCATTAGATTCTATTCCAAAGTTGTTGTCTTGATAAACGCTGTTGATAGATGATTACTTGCGTAGTATATTTGATTTGTGCAATCGTTACACGTTTTTAACCAAAACTAGTACCAACACTCTATATAAATGAATATATGATTTCCACACAATTATAATTCTTATTTGATTGAGTTTGCTTTATATTGAATATTTTTGTGGTAAATTGGATTGTGACACCATTTTACTTGTTTAGACACTTAGCTAATTAGAAAACAAATCCTTTGGGACAATTTCAACTTACCCACATTTACTAAAAAGGACGAGTATACTTGCTCGTATGTGTTGATAATCAACCGGTAAATTGTGTTTATAAACTTTAAAACTTGCACAACAAACGACACATCAAAGCTAAAAGTTGATAATAGTGGTAATGTGTTAAATGATGATGTGCCGCTAACATGAAGGTAAGGGTAATGGTGACTATTGTATCCGACCTTACTAACATATTGCTCTAATATTAATCCACGGACTAGTGTGGGACATCAAAACTCATTAGACTGGGCACACAAGTGACTTTCAGCGACCTTCATTTTTTCTGCCACATCAACTTTATCTCTCCGGCGACATACAGACGACTTTTACCACAATAAAACGACGTTCATTTTTATTTATTTATTTTTCAAATCTTTGTAAAAACAAAATTAAATTTCTCCCTTTACAGCGTTTTTAACATAGTACTACAAATCAACTACTCAAATTGGTCACAACAGTTTTGTTTCAAAAAATAAGAAACAAGAACTAGCAGCTTGTACACTATAAACTTATACATTTCAAAAAAAAAGAAGAAGAAGATAAAGACGCTCACCATCATCATCTTCAAAACATCCATCAATATTCTCAAAATAAGTCTATCATCCTCAAAACAAACCAAAACCAAGAAGCTTGAACAAACAACAAGAAGCAAGAATGAAACTTATTAATGGAAATCACAAAAACACACAAAAAAACAAACACACATACTAACACAACGATAAAAATTTTGTTGTTTTGTCTGTTGTTTATTTAGGTCGTTTGCACGATCGAAATCAAAAAAATACGCGTCCGACCGAAGTCGACCGAATCACCACATCAAAGCCGACCGAAGCCAACTAGGTCGGCGACCTCCTTGGTGCGCCTAGTCTTATATTTCTTTCAAATTTTGTCTTCAATGTCATGCTTCTTATTTAAGTTAGGTTCATGGATGCACACTGTGAAAGGTTTATGGGTATAATTTAATATGCGTATGACCGGATTTGAACTCGAGACTTGGGGATTGCACACATTACGTATGAGAGTTGATGTTAAATAATTATATATATAAATGTTATTATTATTAAGTATTTGTCACGAAATAAATACTTAACGATAGTTAATATTTAACGAAGTTTGACTAACGGTCGTTAAATGTAAACTAAAGGGACTATAGTTGAAATTAGTAGTCGGGAAGGATCTAGAAACCCTCCTTGGGTCTTGGCCGATCGGTATTGGGTTCCCAAACCCATTCCCACACAAACTTGTTTTCCAAGATTGGTTACCTATATATACAAACCCTTCTATTCATTCATAACCGAATCTTGGTGACTTGCAAACCTAATTTCTCTTCCTCTTTCCCTCCCCTTGTGTTTGGCCGATCGTATAAACCCCTTCCCAAGGGTTTTGAATTTTCCAATCACAAGAATAAGTGTTTGGTTTGTTTGTGATCAAGAACCTAGCTTTTCACTTCAATTCGATATTAGTAAGTGTGTACAAGAACGAAGAACAAATACATTTGCGTTTGTGGGATTTTTGGTATTCGACTATATAGGGTCAATTGGTATTAAACCCTAAATTAGGGTTTGGGTTTTTGTTCATCGTTCACATTATCGTGTGTTTCTTGAATTGCTAAAAGGTACGCACATTCTTATTCGGTTAATTAATTTACATATATTATTCCTATTACTTCCGCTGCATGCTTTGATGATGTTTACTTGTTTATAATAATTGTTATGATTAGTAAAACCCAACAGTGGCATCACGAGCCGTTAATATGTTGTAATTAATTACCGAAACACATAAAAATTGGATCTTTATGATTTTACATGCTTTTATTGGTTTCTAGGGTTTTTAATTTGAAACCCTAATTTTTTTAATTATGGGTCGATTACCCAAAATTTATTTAATTAGGTTTTAATTTTGTAAAACTTGTAGAAACCCTAGGATTGCATGTATATTTTATGTGGTTTTAATGAATAATTGTTATGTGCCATGTATTATGCGTATCTTGGGTTATAATTGTTATGAGGAATCCATGGTGGAACATGCATGTTTTGCCATGGATTATAGTTTTGATTAATTGTTATGTGATATACACATGTTTATTAGTTTGATAATTATTAAATTGGGGAAGACCTCAATATATCTAATAAAAATTCGTTATGTGCTAATTGGTATATTATTGACTTTGGCTTACGCAATCGACCTGTCGATGCATGTGGCTCATCTACCTTGTAGGTGAAAGCCCTAGTTAATGTATGCATTATTTTACGCCTAGAATTGTTTATTAGCTTTTATCGAAATAATTATGCATGTGGCTAATTGTTTTACATATGTTAAATTGTTTAGTTATATGTTTATATTATTTGAGTTTGTTTAATTTTTATCAAAGTGCTTTTTTGTTTATATTGTATGACATGTTAGTAAGCAAAAAGGGTTTTTTATGAATAGAAAATTAAATGGACTAAATAATGGCGAAATTGATTTGTTTTTCTAAGTATTAAATCTTGAACTTTTAATCGACTGATGCGACTGTACTAAATGGTTAGAACGGCTCACCCACTAGAACAAACTCAAAAGGGGGTTCAAAGAAGTGTGCATGAAATAAACCGAAAGGATGTCTAAGGTTATGCTTGACAAGATACCGGTCCTCACCTCGTGCCTTCGATTGGAGCTACCTAGTATAACAATTCTATGTACGAAGCATCTTAGTGCAAAGTTGTAAGTTTCTCAACGCATCGATTAAAACTTTGTAGAATTTAATTTTAGCAATTAAAATATTAGTAAGTTTTTTTCGAAAGTTTTATGTTATAAAGTTGTATGTATGCTTCTTTATACATAAGTTTTGATTACACGTAAAAAATTGTACCCTTTAAATTTAAGTTTATGCCATCTAATGATATGAAACACTTGAAGTTGTAATTTAGTTATGTGAGACCTTGAGCTAGATTACGATAACAAGGTGAATCTTTATGTTGTGTGAGACATCGACTAATAATTTGCGCTTCTAAATTAGACAACTTAATTAAGTTAGTTAGTGAGACCTATAACTTAAGGCATAAGATGGGATAAAACATGCTTACGCTTTGCATAATTGTTTTGGCAAAATTGTAAATCCCATATTTTCTAGGAATTGAAAACTTGTTTGTCAATTATTGTTTTTCAACAATTACCTATTCTATACTTTCACCACTAGCGCATCAACCGATGTGGTGAAACTATGATAATGAGGGTCCTAAATTCATGGAAAAATCTATGGTTAATATGAATATTGACCAAAGGGTATTTTATTTTCTTGAATGTTTATTTATCGAAAGTACTAACTTTTGAACTTTTATTTTCTCGCTGAAATGGCTCAAGTCGAATCATCGAACTAGCCTCGCTGTTCAAATCTATGTTTGATCGAGAGAATTGACCGCAACAAGAAATTTCAATGATTGGTATCGAAACTCGAAATTGTCTTGAGGGTTGCCAAAAGACTAGATTATTTGAACATGCCTTGTCCTCTCGAACTCGCAATGATGCTCTTCCAGAAGCACGAGCCGCATGGCAAATAGAGTATGATAGACATAACGAAGTCGCCGCATTATGCTTGGGAGTATGGCTCCAAACTTGCAAAAACAGTTTGAGAATTACTTCCTCACAACATGCTCGCCGAACTTATTCGTTGTTTGAGAAGCTTTGTGATCAGAGAGTCAGATGATTTGATAGATGCTCTACATAGTTGCAAGAAAGGGGACGGAAACCCGTGAACGCCCACCGTCTGGAAATGATGAGTTACATGGACCACCGAGACTCAATTACGTCTACCCTAATGACATACAAATTGGCCTTATCAATGCATCCCTAACAAGGTGTTTGATGGTTTCGTATGAATTACAATATGCATTGCACGGGAAGACAATTAGTGAGGTACATGCAATGCTCATTGACTATGAGAAGGTTTGCCCAAAAGGCTCCTATACCTACGGTGCTTGCTATTCAAAAGGGTAGGATTTCTAAGCCTAATAAGCCGCTAGCGAACAAGAAAGGGAAAGGTAAGGGTAAAGTTGATAAGGAAAACAAGTTATGGCTTATCAACAAGAACCCAAGAAGTACCCTCCCAAAAAGCGTGAGAATCCTAAAAGGATCGGGCTTGTCATCATCATGGAGGTAGGACACCGGAAGAGGAACCGTCCAATCTACCTTGATGAGTTGCATACTAAGAGGTATAAAATATCGCAATGCTAAGCTAGTACTTCGTGTACTCTTTGATGATAGAATTATTTGCTTTTCCTCATAAAATAAATTCACGGTATATGATAATCGGATGTGTATTCACATTTGTAATACAACGCAGGGACTTAGAGGTGCATGGAAGTCTCGCCTATGGATTAACAATACCGCACGTGGGTAATGGAGCACATGCAGCTTGTTGAAGTTATAGGAACGCTTGATTTAGTTTTACCTTCGGGTTTAGTACTTGTTTTGAACGATTGTCATTACGCCGCCTTCTATAATTAGGGGTGTCGCTTTTGTTTCCTTGTTAAAAGATATTAATTTTATTCATACATTTACCGATTATGGAATTTCGGTTTCTTTAAATGATGTTTTTACTTTAATGTTATTCCAAGAAATGGTGTGTTTGAAATTGATTTGCATGATAATGTGATTGATAAAAATAATTTTGTCTTTAGCATCAATAATAAAAGAATCAAAAGTGATTTGGATTCTTCATATCTTGGCATTGTAGACTTGCTTACATAGGCAAGAAACGATGCAAAAGTCGCAACACGACGGGCTTTTGATAAATGCGAATCTTGCATATCCGGGAAGATGACCAAGAAACCTTTACAAATAGTTTAGAAAGGGCTTCGATCTTCTTTGTGTGATACATACCGACGTATGTGGACCACTAAGACATGTGTCAAGGAAGGTGCTAGCTACTTAACCTTTATCGATGATTTTAGTCGTTATGGTTATGTTTATTTACTTAAACATAAACATGAAGACTTTGAAACATTTAAGGTTTTCAAGAGTGAAGTAGAACGCAACTAGGAAAGAAGATTAAAGCTCTTCGATCCGATAGAGGTGGTGAATATCTAAGCCAAGAGTTTAAAGATTATCTTGCCGAGTGTGGATTGTCCGAAGAACTCACTTCTCCATATACTCCACAACAAAATGGTGTATCTGAGAGAAGAAATCGTACATTGTTAGACATGGTGCGATCAATGTTTAATCTTACAACTCTTCCCTTATCCTTTTGGGATTATGCTTTAGAAACTGCTGTTCGCATTTTGAATATGGTTCCAACTAAGAAGCTTGATAAGACTCCTTATGAAGTGTGGTATGGGAAAGCTCCCAACTTGTCTTACTTAAAGGTCTGGGGTTGTGAGGCGTTTGTTAAACGTGACTCATCTAATAAGCTACAACAAAGATCTGTTTAGTGTATCTTCGTAGGATACCCAAAGGAAACTATGGGTTACTACTTTTACTTTCTACCTGAAAACAAAGTAATTGTTGCTAGGTATGGAGACTTCCTTGAAATGGATCTCATATCTTATGAATTCGATTGGGAGAGTTTATGATCCGAAGGTGATCAAGAAGATACATCACCTTCCGAAACACTAGCCAACCTCAAGTAGAACCCGAAAGTCCGAGTGTTCCACCAAGTTGAAGTGGTTCCCATTCATAGATCCGCAAGGGCTACGCGTGCGCTGAAAGGCCTATGTCTTAACGTAGAAGCCGAGGAAAATATGTTAGGGGATCTTGGTGAACCTGCTAACTATAAGGCTGCTATGATGAGTCCTAAAAAGGATAAATGGCAACTCGCAATAAATGGGGAAATGCAATCCATGAGAGATAACAAAGTCTGGATAGAGGTTGACTTACCTCCAAATGCTAAGGTAGTTGGAAGTAAGTGGCTCTATAAGATAAAGACTGACATGGATGGCAATGTACACACCTATAAAGCTCGTTTTGTAGCTCAAGGGTTTACTCAAACTTTTGGGATAGACTAAGAGAGGAAATTTCTCTCTGTAGCGTATATTAGAGCTATTAGATTCTTATAGCCATAGTCACAGACTATGACTATGAGATATGGAAAATGGATGTCAACATCGCCTTCTTAAACGGTCGCCTAGATGAGGACATCTATATGGCGCAATCAAGGGTTTGTGAATCCAAAATTTCCAAAGCGTGTATGCAAACTTCAAAGATCCATTTATGGGTCAAGCAAGCATCAAGGCAATAGAACAAGAAGTTTGATGAAGAAATAAAGAAATTTGGTTTCACTCAAAATCTTGATGAGCCATGTGTATATCACAAAGCTAGTGGAAGTAATGTTATTTTCCTTATCTTATATGTCGATGACATATTGATCACGGAAAAGACATTCCAAGTTTGCAAGATGTAAAGTCTTATCTTGGAAAGTGCTTTTCATGAAGGATTTAGGAAAGCAACATTTATTCTCGGGAATCAAGATCTACCGAGATAGATCAAGGTGGTTGATTGACTAAGTCAAAGTACTTACATCGATAAAATATTTTAGAGATTCAATATGCAAAATTCCAAGAAGCGGATATTTGCCGATGCAAGCCGAACATGGCTTAAGAGCGAACTATGCGCGTCAACACTGAAGAGGTGGCACACATGAGAAAAGTTCCTTATGCTTCCATCAGTGGGATCTATCATGTATGCCGTGAGATGTACAAGGCACGATGTGGCGCTTGCACAAAATATCACCAAGAGATATCAATGTAATCCGGTGTGAAACATCGGCATGTTTATTAAGAACATTCTTAAGTATCTAAGGGCTACTAAAGAAATGTTTCTAGTGTATGGTGGGAATCCAGATGCGGAACTTGATGTTATAGGTTTTTGCGATGCGTCTTTCCAAACTGATAAAGATGATAAGAAGTCTCAAACGGGATATGTCTTTGTCATTAATGGAGGAGCAGTTGACTGGAAGAGCAAGAAGTAGACAACGACTGCGATGAAATAAATACTTAACGATAGTTAATATTTAACGAAGTTTGGCTAACGGTCGTTAAATGTAAACTAAAGGGACTAGAGTTGAAATTAGTAGTCGAGAAGGATCTAGAAACCCTCCTTGGGTCTTGGCCGATCGGTATTGGGTTCCCAAACCCATTCCCACACAAACTTGTTTTCCAAGATTGGTTACCTATATATACAAACTTGTATTCATTCATAACCAATCTTGGTGACTTGCAAACCTAATTTCTTCCTCTTTCCTCCCCTTGTGTTTGGCCGATCGATAAACCCCTTCCTGGGTTTCAATTTTCCAATCACAAGAATAAGTGTTTGGTTTGTTTGTGATCAAGAACCTAGCTTTTCACTTCAATTCGATATTAGTACGTGTGTACAAGAACGAAGAACAAATACATTTGTGTTTGTGGATTTTTGGTATTCACTATATTGGGTCGATTGGTATTAAACCCCAAATTAGGTTCGGGTTTTTGTTCATCGCTCACATTATCGTGTGTTTGAATTGCTAAAAGGTACGCACATTCTTATTCGGTTAATTAATTTACATATATTATTCCTATTATTTCCGCTGCATGCTTTGATAATGTTTACTTGTTTATAATAATTGTTATGATTAGTAAAACCCAACACACTGGACGCAAGTCTGCAAATTTGTTTGTTAAAGTTGTATCTATTAGTTGTCTTTAGTTCAAGGGTTGCAATTATGTTGGAGTAATGATGTATTGTTTAAAAAATATTTGTAATGTCACGTGTTTTCAATTAGAAATTTATAACTTATTTTCTAATCAAGTCACTGCACATGCTTCAAAAAGATTAATCATTTACATTTTTAGTTCATTAGATAGAGTTCGTTTTCAGGATAAGAAGAGGAGAGTTATTTTACATACCAAACTTTTCTTACATACCAAAGGACTCATCTTCACCATCCATTTAAAAAGAAATCAATGGCTGAGATTAAAAGCATTTTATTATTTCACCTATTTTTTATAATTTAAATATCTTTAAACCGTTAATCGTTAATTGAAAATATTTACACCATCGCGACGAGCATTTAATTATCTTTCTATGACGGCACTTTGATATACTTTCAAAAAGAAAAACTGCTTTCTTCGCGTTGTTATTTTTTTTTTTACGCATCGAAATTTACATAAAAATCATATATGATAAAACACTAAATTGAATATCACATGTGATATTAGTGTTAAATCATATATGATATGTAATATCACATGTGATATTATATGTAATATCATATATGATATTACACTAATATCACATGTGATATTACATATCATATATGATATTACATTAATATCACATATGATATTCAAATTAGTGTTTTATCATATATGATTTTCAACGCAAATTTCAAAGAACGTAAAAAAAAAAAAAAAAACTTGAAAAAAACGGAAAATACGAAAAAATTTTTTTTGTCGAAATTATATCAAAGTGTCTATCTATAGAAAGATAATTAAATGCTCGCCGTAATGATATATTTTTTTCGCTAACGATTAACGATTTGAAAGATATTATTTGAAAAATGATGAAAGTTGGTTTTAAAATTGTTGGATTAATTTCATCCATTAGATCAAATAAAATGGATGATGAAGATTGATCCCTGTATGTAATAATCTTTGTCTCAAACGATCTTTTATCGGATAAGAAAGTGTAAGTGTGCAACTAAGAATTGAAAATGACTTAAAAACGGCTTAGAGCATTTACATCAATAACTTGTGTTAAAGTTTAGCATCGTCCACGTCAGCGCCACATCAGCTTTAACATTTCACCTTAACATCATCAAAAAACACCTACAACAATAACATCCCAAGTTAAACTTTAACATTTCATATTTTCAATTTCCCCCTAAACTAAAACAAACACTTCATTTATTAAACTAAACATATCATTAAATTTGAAAATATATTACAATACGAAATTAAAAAAAAAATTACAACGAAATTAAAAAAGACACTGAAAATTAAACGTTACAACATAAAGGAAATGACGAGAATACAATCAACTAACGAGGTTGCAAGTTATATTTTTTGATGATTTGGTCTTTTTCGTCATTGATCCAAGCCACGACATTTGGATCTTTCCCTTCAGTATCAACCAAAGTTGTCAAAATCGCGCCTAAGGCGCGCCTAGGCGCTAAGGCGCACGAGGCTCTAGCCTTTGGGCTTTTTTTAGATCGAGGCTCACAACATGCATGAATCCCACAAAAAGCGCGCGCCTTGGGGCTTTTTGCGCCTTTGCGCCTTGGGGATTTTGTGCGCCTCGGACATGTTACTGGTTTTTGGGAATTTTTTCTAAATATTAGGATAAGAAACATGGGCCTTATAAGTTCTATACATGGACCTTTTAAGTCATAGGTTGAGTATTTGTCTGATTTGTAAATTTGAACCGAATTTATGTTTATTTATTGATTGAAATTTTCTTTAAGTTATGTTGTTTTATTAAGTATTTTTATGACATATTATCATGAAACTATGACATTATGCCTTGAATATTAATGCATTGCTTGCCTGATATTTTGGGTTAAATTGTGAGCTTTGTTAGATGTAATTCTGCAAGTGTAGGACACGAGCATATATAGTCTAATATAGATTTTAATCTCTATATAGGTCATCGAGCCAAAGAGTTGATCCATTCGGTGTGACAACCGATCTATTTTAATATTTATAATGACAATATGTGTCATGTATTAAGTATTTTTATGTTATTTTGTGTTATTTAAGCTACATATATGGTCACATATGTGATAAAAATTTAATTTATTTAGCGCCAGATTCATGAATCTCGCTTTGAATGCGCCGCCTCGAGGCTCTATGCCCCTTGCTCCTTAGTGCGCTGAGCCTTCGTAACTATGGTATCAACCATAAAAACTTCATCTCCTCCAACCTTGTTATTGTTTCATCTTTTCCTGTTGGGCGATATGTCCGCGGCATGTTTCACGCTTGATACGATACTGCTTGCCATAGTTTCGTGAAATAAGTTGACGAGCTCGCTCTCCAAAGGTTCGATCCCCAAGACTTGTCGTGTCTCTCGGATCTTGCTTTCTTGGTAGCACGCTTTTCCCATGGGGCGAAGAAATTCATCATGACCAAACAAAGCCTCGCTTTGTTTGGTTGGGACATCGCCGTTAAATCAACCGTTCCGACGTGTCCAATTTCTTAAAATGATGCAAACTCCCAAGCGCCATCGAGAGCAAACGGTGCCGCTTTGGTTTCACGATACCATTGCTTTGCCCGCTTCATTACATCTATCTCACTTTCCCCGCTTCGTTGTTCCCGCTGCGACGCTTGTAAAAAGAGTTAGAACTTTGTGCAACAGGCGCTCAACGCTTTTCCACTTGCTCGACAAAGATATCCTTGTTGCGCTACTGGAAGTTGAGTCTATTGAACTCATTTGTGACCCGATACCAAACGTATCTTTGGGTTGTGCACGCCTAACTTTCGGATCCTCCGTAATGCTATGTAACACCTTTCAAGTAATTCTTCCACCGCTGAGTCCAACGCCCGAGAGCAATTCTTCTTCGTCATCATCGATTGGTTCGCTCGGGTCTTTGGATTTTTTTGAGTTTCGCTTAACACGACATTTGGATTTTTTGGAGGAGACGCGGGTGTCTCAGAACATCATGTGTTTCGCCAGGAATGTTGTGAGTGTTGTGAGAATTGTAGATTTTGAAAGTTGAGTTTAAGGTGCTTTGTTGGCTTTGTTGTTGCCAATACAGATATTGTTGATGTTGTTGCCACATTTCTTGGCTCGAGAAGCCTAGTGGGTTGGGAAGAGACATGTTGGGGTTTGAAGATGAACCCGCTCGGTTATATGATGAACCCGGTTTGAGGTATTTCACCCACCACCGAGAAGATCAAGAATGTATCATCGCTGCCTCCCGACATTTTTTTTTCCAAAGGAATGAAAGATTGAAGATTGAGAGGATCGAGTAGTGGAAGTGTGAAAAATAGTGTTTTAGTTAGCGTATTTATAGTGGTAAAAAAATGTTTTTGATTTATTTTTTAATAAAACTAGCCGTTAGAAATTGTTTTGTAAATTTTTTAAACACAAACGGTCACCAGCCGTTATAAGGGGTGTTTTGTAATTTTTTTTATTTTTAAGCCTTTAACGCTTGATTTGGTAACGCATGGGGACTAACGCTGTAATAACGCCGAGGTCCAACGGCTTAACGCCTGCTAACAAGTTTTCGCCCACCAACACCCGTTATGGCGTTATCAATGAAACCGCTTCAGAGGAATAGGTTATAAAAGATAAATGGTTTGAAAATTTTCTCTTGAAAATAAAGTTTGAGAATGGGGTTTTGAATGGTTTTGTTATAGCTACCTTTGGCTCACTTTCTACATTCTTCACCCATGTGCCTATTCCTAGAGCCCGTTTGGTTTGTAGATGGATTTTGGTTTTGGATTTGGATTTATATTTAGATTAGGATTTGAATTTTGATTTGATGTATGAGAAAGAAATGTATTATAAAAATATAAAAAGTTAAAAATATATATATATATAATAAAACCATCTTGTGGCTAAGAATATTCAAAAGTTAGCAAAGTTGTCTAAAAATTCAAATCCCACTAGGTTGGGTGGGGCTGGAAATTTGGTATTGTTGGGTTTATTGATTCGATGATACAAAACAAGAAAGAATGAAACATCAAGGACTTAAAGTGACAAAGAAGAAATCTACAAAAAGATGGAAGGATTTGCTTGCAAAAGAAGATTTATTATTTAGTCCTTCGTAGTATCTGGTAAACCCTAATCCTCTAGTATATAAAGAGGACATGGGGTGTAGGTTTTATAACTAAGTCTTCCATAATGTAGTCTAGTAAACGTGTGTGTGTGTGTGTGTGTTCTAGGGTGTCGTTCATTGTAAACGCTTAGAACTAGTTATCCCTAAGATCCGAGATGGCTTAGATCCTGTTACATGCTTAGGTAACACGTTATATTCTCGATCAATATATAATTGGGGAGATGATGGAAAACCTTGTGTCAATAATAATGAAGTTTGTTTAATTCACAGATCATGTTTATTGTCATTGTTATTGTTAACCCTGAGGCTCAAACGATCTCAAGGAGTCCTATCAACTCCACACTGGTATCGAGCTCGGAGCTCGTTACCTAGGGATTCGCAAGGTTTTATTGGTCGAAGAATGGCGAAAGAAGAATAACTACTTAACTGAAAATTCTCGTATTTTTCTCAAGACAGCTTTTAAAACGCTGATAACTTTTTCGCAACCGCTTGATCATAACGAAATTTTGGACGTTCTCATATATTCATCTAACTTTTCACCGAAGGGATTGTCGATCCGAGCTCTCTATCAAAGTTATTCAATGTCGAAGTTGGTCGCGTAAACCGGTTTAATAATTCTAATTTTGGGTTTTCATGCATATTCAACTTCTTGAATTTGTGTTACTTGTTCTAATTCTTGATGGAGGTTGTTTATACATTGTGTGGTGTTTATGATTCATGGTTAGAAGCGACTTTCTTAGTGTTTTTACGAAACTACTTCTAGTGTTTTCTCGAAACCATCGATAGTGCTTTTACGAAACCACTTCTAGTGTTTTCTCAAACCACCGATAGTGTATTCTCGAACCATCGATAGTGTATTCTCGAAACCACCGATAGTGTTTTCTCGAAACCATCGCTATTGTTATCTCAATTCCACCGCCGGTGTTTCATGCTATTTGTTTCTCACGATGAGGTTTTGGAATCAGGGAAGTTGTACATGTTTTTGGTACCGAGATTTTGGTGACACACACACGGGATTTTGGTTCGCACACACAAGAAGATTGGTATTTGTTCTTAAAGGTTTTAAAAGCTCGCTTTTGAATTATTTGAAGAATTGATTACTAAGGAGGTTATTTATCACTTATTTGAATGTGAAGTGGAATTACTTGGATACGTGTTTTATCATATCTTAAAAGTATCATACCGCTTTTAAGATAACTTGTTCGTGCTTAAAGGATGTTGATTTAAGACTTGCAAAATCTAGTTTTCATAGGTCAAGGATGGATGGATGAAGACCTAGTTAACTATCACTTAAAGGAGTTACATTGTAGTGCTTCAAAGGTCTCATTGAAGATGAGGATTTTGTCAAGAGATCGCGGTCTACTTATATGGTGTTAGTATAAGTTTGTAGTCACGTGGATAGTACAAGACATAAGACACAAGTTTGGGTTATTTTACTTCTTCATCAAATTCGTTATACTTGGTCTTCTTCAAGTGATCATTACATAGAGCTTATCGATTAAGAATCATTTTCATGCACCACCTGCGGGAAGTTTCTATCATACATTTCCTATTTGTTGATAACAAAAAGGGAAGAAATATTGGAGTGGCGTGGCATGGATTAAGTGGGAAGACAAAGGAAGACAAGATTGTTTCATTCATGGTAGATTTAATTATCTCAACTTCGCTACTCGCTCTAGGGAAGTTCGTGCAAGAACGTGTTTGTTTTGTCATCATCAAATAGGGGAAGATTGTCGGGTTTATTGATTCGATGATACAAAACAAGAAAGAATGAAACATCAAGGACTTAAAGTGACAAAGAAGAAATCTACAAAAGATGGAAGGACTTGTCAAAAAGAAGATTTATTATTTAGTCCTTCAGAGATCTTTCAAACCCTAATCCTCTAGTATATAAAGAGGACACGGGTGTAGGTTTTATAACTAAGTCTTCCATAATGTAGTCTAGTAAGCGCGTGTGTGCAGTTTCTAGGTGTCGCTCATTAAACGCCTAGAACTAGTTATCCCTAAGATCCAGATGGCTTAGATCCTCTCATTACGCTTTGGTAACACGTTATATTCTCGATCAATATATAATTGGGAGATGATGGAAAACCTGTGTCAATAATAATGAAGTTTGTTTAATTCATCACAGATCATGTTTATTGTCATTGTTATTGTTAACCCTAGAGGCTTAAAACGATCTCAAGGAGTCCTATCAAACTCCACAGGTATGATCCTCTCGTGTGACTCCCAAGCAAAGTAACCAAACAATTGTTTGTGCATAGCTTTGAGTCTAAACCGGTTGAGACCATCATACCAAACGCACCCATAGTATAAAACAGATTTTTATAACATAATTTTTTATCAGTTTTGTTCCGTATTTTCTGTCAATTTAATACTTTTGACTTATTAAGCTTTATATTTTTTATTTCGTGCTTTCAATTTTATAGTTCTTTTAATATAATCAAAATTATAAAAATAAAATATATTAAAAAAAACCAAAAAAACATGGGGCCGGGATAAACAACAATATTGACCCATTCTTTTAATATATTCATATATTCTGACAAGTGTATTTGATGGATGGATAGAAAGAGAGATAAATACAAGAAAAAAAAATGAAATGACACATAAAGAGTAGTACTACATAAGTTAAATAATTCGATGTGATGGATTTCTTTATGTCACTCAATGACAATGGAGATGTTAAAGAAATGAATTATTCACATTATTTATTGTTTTATAGCCAACCTACTTTAAAAGTTTCCTGGTTACGAAATTCAAATTTTGATGGCAAAAGATTAATTTTTGGGTTTGCCCCGCCACAGTCGTTTAATCTGTGAGCACTTATTTGACCTTTTGCAATAATTATTTTGTTTGTTATGTTTATTGATATTTAAAACCCGATTAGTAAAAGTCGGAGTAAAAATGACTTCCTAACTTCATAGTATAATACTCTTTCCATCATATAATTATTGTTCTCATACCAAAAACACACTTTAAAAAAAAGCAACCATTACACTTAGGGTGTTATTCGGGTTGACCTTTAGGTTTGGGTCAACTCGGGTCGGCCAACTCGGTCAAGTTATAAAAAATATACCAAACTCGACCTTGTTTTAAACTCCGGTCAACTCTGCCGGTCAATTCGGGTTCGGTCGACTGGTCGGTCAATTGGGTTTGGGGTCAACCCGGTATTTTACATTGTAAAAGTATTGTTGAACCAAGAATCGGGTTCGGGTCGGGTCAAGGCTAAAAAATATACCAACCCGACCTTGTTTAGAACTCGGTCAATTCGGGCTGACCCAATTGACCGAATATATTTTGAACTCGATTGACCCGACCGAATTGCCTCGGGTCGGGTTCGGCACATCCACCGAATGACACCCCTAATTACACTACTTAAATAATCAAGACTAAAATACACGGTTGGTCCCTAACTTGTCAACTGGCTCAGCGTGGGACAAACCTAGGCATTATCATCGCCACGGTCCAAAATATACTTTATATGCCAAACTAGTCCTCGACAAAGCCAATATCGATTTTGTTTTGTAGTCGGTATTTTAGTCCATACACATTTATACTTTGATAACACATTTATATTTTAGCCCTTCATCTTTCATCCGCTATCATCTCCCCAAATCATCATCTCCTCAACATTCATCATTCATCTTTCATCCCGGTCTAAAATAATGGATGCATTCATCATTCATCTTTCATCCTAGTACACCACTACCATCTTTTACGCTCGACCGTAAAAAGTATATGTATACCAATTATGACTCAAGCGGTCGTTAGAATACACTTCCTTACTATGAAGTTTGTGCCCAATTCGAGTAGAATACAAACATTGTTAAGAGAATCAAATCACAATGACTAAATCATCAAAATCAACTATATGATTTTGTTCAACCATCACGGAACCACGACAACAAAAGATTATCAAGTGTGCTTGTACTTATATAACATTCAACACTTCAAGATCAAAGAACAATTTGTTAATCGTGATACCATCACTTCCCGTGATGTACATACTTTATAAGCCATAATACTTGCCACAAACTTTATTATTTCGAACCAAATGTAAAGATCGAGTTCTCATTGAATATATTTAGGATTTCCTTTCCTCAAAAAGGACA
Organism: Chrysanthemum lavandulifolium; assembly: GCA_022545495.1. Lineage (NCBI taxonomy): Eukaryota > Viridiplantae > Streptophyta > Magnoliopsida > Asterales > Asteraceae > Chrysanthemum > Chrysanthemum lavandulifolium. The sequence continues at coordinate 33,784,528 of CM040246.1, forward strand.
AAGAGTACTCGGCTATATCAAGCGGATCTTTTATGTTGTGGACCGATAGTTCCTCGGACCAAAGATGAAATGGCCCGTGTTTGTGCTTTCCTGTGCAATCTTGTCGCTAAATTTAGAGGCAAATTAGGGAATTAAGGCCCCGAGTACTTGCCGATACAAAGAAAGAACTGCTCTCTATTTCTTGCCAAATCCTCCGTGACTTGCCCGTATAAGTCCCTTGTACATTTGCTCGTTGTTGTCTCGAAATATCAAAACAGATGAAAACAACTTTCGTAAAGATTCCAAAGGTAAATTTGGTATTTGCACATTATTAGTATGATAATTAATGTAAAAGATTCCTTCATTCATCTTCATAGATTATGACTTCGCTTTTAAGCTATTGTTAGAGTCTAAGTCCTGTTACATCTACCGTATGTATGTCACAATTTTAGAGGGTAAATAGAAGCAGTATCACAATGATGAATGTTGGGGAGATGATGATTTGTGGAGATGATGACGAGATTGAAAGATGAAGGGCTAAAATATAAATGTGTTATAAAAGTATAAATATGTATGGACAAAAATACCCTCGACTACAAAACAAAAATCAGACATTGACTTTGTCAAAGGACCTGTAACGAGTAAGAAACTTGAAATAGGGACCCCCGACGATGAAAAGGCCCAGGTTTGTCCCAACGAGAAGCGGATTGACAAGTTTAGGGACCAACCGTGTATTTTAGTCAATAATCAAATATAATCTTCATCTACTAAATTCTTTTTGATCAGTTTGAACTTGAAAATGAAAAGTTATTTGAGTGAATCTCAGAATGAAAAAAATGGGCAATGATTTTGGAACGAAATGATCAATATAAGGTTCTAAATAAGAAATAGTCTAAAACCTAGGGGTGGCAATTCTCGACACGACACGATAAACGACATGAACCCGACACGAAATTAAACAGTTTGAGTCAAAATGGTCATCCCGTCTAACCTGCTTAATAAACGGGTCGATTTGGGTCGAGTAAGTATTAAACAGTCAACCCGTGAACCCGCTTAGTATATAAGATCTTAAATATAAAATATATAACCCGGTTTTTATGTTGGATGTGAATTAAATGTATTTTATTATTTACTTAGATTTGAGTGAATTATAAGTTTATACCTTAGATATCATAAAATTAACGCTTATAATTCGTAAAATCGACGATAGTTAATTGTATGTTATTCTTATCATATTTTAGATCGTTATATCATTTTTGCATTTAAACCAGTTAAATCGACAAACCATCAACTTTATTCACGCTGACCTATTTACTTAAATGGGTTAAACGGGTCACAAATGGGTTACATCGCAGTTATGCAGGCAGGTTAGGCTGAGCTTCTTGACACGACATTAAATGGGTCGTGTTTGGGTAAAGGCTATACTAACCCGCCAACACGCGAACCCGAATAGGTTAACACGAACACAATTCGATTGCCACCCGTACTAAAACCGTTTTTTGAACCAGACTAAAATTTTCTTCTAATTAATATAAACCGGTGGTTGCTTAAAAGTCTTCATCAATTGTGACTTGTTTTCTAACTTTTTCCGGATTCAAAGTAAAATAAATAAATATTCCTTTCGTATCAAAATAATAGTCTATATCTTCTTTTTGAGATGTCTTAAAATAATTGTTCACTTTATTGTTTAGGGGGAATTGCATATATACCCATTAAAACTTAAAAACTTGCATATTTTTCCATAATACAAGTTTTTATTGCATGATGTACTATGCATTTTAAGCATGTTTTGGGTATATATGCAAATATGCAAGTTTTAGTGGGTATATATGCAATTGCCCATATTAATTAAGTACAAACTAGAAAATTTAGTAAATAAATATTCTATTTAAGTGGTTGAAAATTAAAGTGACCCCACTATTAATAAATTATGTCCCATGACAATAATTTTGTGACGAAAGAAGTAACAATTTACCCGTTGAAAATAAAAATTCACTTTTAAATTGTATAAAATTTTGATAAATTACGCTAACTGCATTATGTACCAATCATATCATCTTTGCCTACTAAATTTTATTTTGATTGATTGAAGCATAAAATAGATATTTAGTTTAGGACATCACAAATAAAAATACATACATTTATTTTGAGACTAAAAACACGGTCATTTATTTACGGAGTGAAGGAGTAATGATTCTTACGTAGAACTAGGGGTGGCAATCAATCGTGCTCGTGTTAACTTATTCGGTTCGTGTGTTGGCGGGTTGGATAGCCTTTACTCAAACACGACCCATTTATTAATCGTGTCACAAGAACTCAACCCTAACCCACACACGCATAACACGCAGAACCCATTTAGATGCTTAACCCATTTAAGAAATAGGTCAAGTGTGAATAAAGTGCATGGTTTGTCGATTTAACTAGTTTAAATGCAAAATGATATAAGGATCTAAAATATGATAAGAATAACATACAAATAACTATGCGACAATTTTCTAAATTATAAGTCAATTTTATGACATCTATGATAAAATTATAATTCACTCATAATAAGTAAATAACAAAATACATTTAATCCACATCCAACATAAAAACCAAGTTATATATTTTATTTTTAAGATTTTGTATACTTAAACGGCTCACGGCCGACTTATTTAATACTTACTCAACCCAAACACGATCCGCTTATTAAACGGTTAGACGCTTGACCTGCTGACTAAAACCTATTTATCCTCAACCCAAACCTATTTAACTTAGTGTCGGTTGATTCGCTGCTTAACGTTGTCGCGTCGAAAATCGCACCCCTACGTAGAACCATATTAAATCTTTTAAAATAAATTTATGAGGATTAAATCACTCTTTGAATCAGGCTTTAAAAAAATCGACTGATCATTTTGAACCAGGTCAAATGAAAAAATATCAATGACCTGGCTGCCGACAGGAGCTTTAAACCTCTTTTGAACGGTCAATTAAAGCATACAGCACAATGATGTGGAACACGCCACATGTGATAAAATAATTGGTGGTCCCACCTAAAGTTTGGAGTTCCAAAAGTGAAATATACGTTGAAGGTTTTAAATTAAAGAACCATTTCATTGTATAAAACTGCCTACTTCCTCTAGAAACGTTGCTTCTCAACAATCCAACAAACAAAGATATAGAAAATCAACAAAACAACGCGTAGTTCATAATAAACACCTACTGACCCTGACCCCTGACCCTTACCACCCCACCCCCCGGTCACAGATGGACCCCTCTTGAAACGTTGTTTTTCAACAGTCCAACAAACAACGATATAGAAAATCAACAAAACAACGCGTAGTTCATAATTCATAAACACCTACTGACCCTAACCCCTGACCCTTACCCTGACCGAGACCCACGCACGTTACAGATGGACCCCTCTTGCAACGTTGCTTTTCTACAGTCCAACAAACAAAGATATATATACCCATGGCTCATCAGAGAGAGTAAAAGTATAAAAAAGTTGTTTTAATCTTTAGTTTACAGTTCTATACAGTTTTTTTTTTCATCAATTTTTCTCCGTACTTTTTGCTTGTTTAATGCTTTTGACTTGTTAAAATTTATATTTTATGTTCCGTACTTTCAAGTTTATAGTTTTTTAATATTAAAAATTATAAAAAATAGAAACCGAAAAATCCAAGTGGATACAACCTGTAAAAACGAAAGGTCCTTATAACCTACCCCCATTTATAAACACCCACTGGCCCTGACCCAGACCCCCACACACACGTCACACACTCACACCCACTAAGAAACCATCCATAAAGAGTTTAGATCATCTGCAATGCAAAAACTAATAATACTTTTTTACTATTCTAGAAAACCTTTTGAAAAGATTTTTTTGCATTGCATTAAAAACTTTTTACAAAGGCTTGATAAACTTCAAGTCATTCTTTAAAATAATATAGTATACATTAAATGCATTATAGATGCTCTTACATAATCATAGTCACACAATGACGTGTTAATTTTTGTTGTTTAATCATATTGCATTATAACCTCTCGTTTTCCTTTTTTAACCTTCACATTTAATAGCTAAGCTATTGATGGATATTATTTCTAACGGCCCTACCATGAGTTGGAATTTGGGTTATATATATATATATATATATATATATATAAGCAGGATCAAATAAGTTAAGACACTTAAATAAGTAAGAATAAGAAGAACTATAACCATAACCGAGACGCACTGCAGTAAATTAGATGCATCCCTATAATCTTAGATGCATTATAATGCACAATAATTTGTTTTCTAGCTTTTAATCGACGCATATACGTAAATTAGATCATTTCACGATTTCTCTTGTTTTTGCTCCTCCTCGACGTCTTAGAAATTATGAAAATCAATTTGCACCATCTATACATCAAATTAACTTTCAAACCCGCATGTTTGCATCTATATGAATAGAAATGCCTCTAATGCAAGTCGTTGCATCTCAAATGCATGGTTTTGATCACTTTTCACCACTTCTTATTTTAATTTACTTCTCACCGGATCCTTACTATATATATATATATATATATATATATATATATATATATATATATATATATATATAGGATCAAATAAGAAAATTACTTAAAATAAGTAAGAATAAGAACTATAACCGCAACCGAGATGCACCGAGCCAAATTAGATGCATCCCTATAATCTTAGATGCATTATAACGCATAATAATGTGCTTTTAGCTTTTAATCGATGCATATATCGTATATTGACGATTTTATGATTTCTCTTGTTTTGTTCCTCTCGCGTGTCGAAATCATGAAAATCTATTTGCACCATCTATACATCAAATTAACTTTCAAACTCGCATGTCAGATCTATACGAATAGAATGCATCTAACGCAGCTGGTTGACATCAAATGCGCTTGGTTTTGGCCACTTCACCACTTTATTTTAATTTATTTTTCATCGATCCTTACTTTATATATATATATATATATATATATATATATATATATATATATATATATATATATATATATATATATATATATATATAGAGTTAGATCAAATAAGAAGAAAATTAAAATAAGAACGATAAAAGAACCATAACCACTCATTTCGCACGATCTACAAAATGGCATGATCTCCCTTCAAAATTCTCCTCCTATTCAAACGCGCTGGCTAGAAATCCTTCTTATTATTCTCATTTTAGCTTTTCTTCATCTGATCCCTTCTATATATATATATATATATATATATATATATATATATATATATATATATATATATATATATATATATATATATATATATATATATATATATATATATATATATATATATATATATATATATATATATATATATATATACGTGTATATGTATGTATATATGTATATATATATATGCATATGTATATATGTATATGTATATATATGTATAGATATATATATATGTTATATGTATATATATATATATATATATATATATATATATATATATATATATATATATATATATATATATATATATATATATATATATATATATATATATATATATATATATATATATATATATATATATATATTACACATATATATATATACATACATATATATATACACATACATATATATATATACATATATATATACATATATATATATACATATATATACATATACATATATATATATACATATATATATATATATATATATATATATATATATATATATATATATATATATATATATATATATATATACATATATATATCACTCATCTATTCTCTTTTTAATAGGTGCTACCATGAATAAGTTCAATACCCCTAATTCACATTTCTGACCATTCCCACCCCTTTGTATCTCTTTATCAACAATACAACACAGCTTTTATTACTTATACGTCAGATTTATTGTCGCTTAATACTTTTAACTTATTAAACTTATATTTTCTGTTTTGTACTTTCAGTTTCGTAGTTTTATAATAAAAACATCATTAGAATTTAAAAATAAAATAATAAAAAAACAAAAAAACGAGGGTATTACTTGTGTTTTTGAGGTACTAAGGCTGCTCACAGTGAGCTTTAAAAAATTGGTGGAAAGAATAGGGTGACCGACATTGACATCGGTCGATCCTTTTGTAGAGTAAGGGTCAAATGTCAGTCGCCGAAGAAAAAAAAATAATCGGTCTAAATTTCGACCGATACTTTCAAACACATAAATCCAAAAATATTACCGTTAAAAAAAAAAAAAAAAAAACACTTTCTGTCATCGATCGCGATAACTCGACGCGTTCCCAGAATCTATAGTAGAAATGACGTTGCGCAATGATACACGCCACGATCAGTGCAGAGCAGCATATCGCATCCTTTTCTTAATTCAGTGCTCTTGAAGTTGATACTTGATACAATCACTATTTTAACCACTGAGCAATTTTTAGTAATAAAACATAAATGACACCCACGAAACCCATACCATTTTGCAGCAACTTCCTGCTGTGTTCCTAGAAAACAACAAATTTCTAATGCTGAAAAGCACACTATATAAATATAACAAACATAATATATCTTTTGAATGTCATCCAATTTTCAATTAATGACTAATGTTTTCCAAGATTCTACAAGACAAGTTTAACCCAAAGAAAAGAAAAAAAGATGGAAACATTCCATCAAGATTCAAGATCAAATGTAAGTCTTAGCATAGAATGGTTACAACTTACAATGTAGACGATCGTTGATCCAATCTTTGAAATTCGATTCCTATGAAATATAAGTGTGGGAGAGAATTGAAACTACGTCAATAAGTGCGCCCGCCGTCGCTTGGTGATTTCTAACAAGATGAAGACTATGATCACGAGTCACGACCTTAGAGAGCCTAAACCTATTAAAGGGGCCTATCATAATCACCTTAGATTCGCTCAGAAAATGATGTTACTCGTGATTTTCAGTTAGGCTTGAGCAAAAAATGCACCCCGCCTCCATATCATGGTTCATAGGAGGATGGGAGATCAGCGAAAATGTTGGTTTTTCATAAGAGCGATTCGCTTCACCCATGCATATTTTTGTCTAAAGTCATTAGATTTAGAACAACTACAACTTTCAAGCACCCCAACATACTTAGTTTCAAGCACTCGTTTCTTTTTGATAATTGCAACATGTTAGATCGCAATTCAAAATATCTAGCGGGTGTGATAATTATTTGATCTCCAAGTATTTGGGCCGTTGGGTTTGTTCTTTCATTTTGTGAAATTACCCTTTCGACTTTTTAATGTTTATCCGGATCGGATATGCCCCAAAATTACAAAAATACATTTTATGATTCATATTTTATGTATTTATTATGTATGAGTACATATTTTAGTGTAAGCAAGTTTACGTATATATGAGTGCATATCTTTATGTAAGCAAGTAAAAAAAATACACATTTTGGTAATACCATTAACCCTTATTTTATACTAAAAGATCGCTACAGTGTAGCTCAAGTTCTGATTTCATTAACCAACCTGGCTACCAGTTGGTCATAGCTCCTTCCTGAGCTTGGGGAGGTTTTACTCGGGGTTCAAGTATCGCAAGTTACAAAAATTCAAGTGCTTCCTCCCAGTGTGGGTCGTGAGTTATAGATGTTTCCTTCTGCTGGTCTCTCCTAGTGGTTCGGTCCCAGGCCCGCCTGCTTGGATGATTTAACTTTAGAGTCGGATTTCAAGCAAGGTCGTTTCTAAAATAATACTCCTCCGTCTCAAAATTATCGCCGTGAGACAAAAACACACACTTTAATAAAAGTGGACCACTATCATTCTCAACCACTCAAATAAATATTCTCCCACTAAATTCTTAAACTTACTTAAAATAGAAAGTGACAATTATTTTTGAGATACCCCAAAAAAGAAATATGAACAATATTTATGAGACGGAGGGAGTAATAATAATAATAATAATAATAATAATAATAATAATAATAATAAAACATCTCATTTCATCAAAAATTACAAATTTGATTGCTCAGTTTTAGTTCTCTGGTGGGCATTTGGTTTGTTTCGAGAGTTCTAGGCCGAACGAACCAAACAAATTCCATAAGTGCAAAACCAATCGTAATTCGATGTTTCAGCTTTAGTTCAAACGAAGAAGAAAACCGCACGATCGTGGGATTGCTTAAGGGACGGCTTGCAATCGACACATAAACTTCAAGGGTTTTTTTTGCCAAGTTGCGAAAGATTATTAATGCTAAAGGATTTATTTTGCAACGACACTCGAACCTCGAAATCAAGCGCCAATTTAACAAACTTTGCATTTAATGCTTATATATACTAAAAGGCTCCCGCTTTTTAGTATATATAGTAATTCGCTTTTAAACCACGACAAATTGTTTATGTTATATTATTTGATTAGTTAATTTAGTACTTCGAGACCATTCAATGCCAAAGAAAACTAAAGATGACTTAATACTTCGAGACCATTCAATCCAAACAAAACTGAAAATGACTCTGTCTTAGGAAAAATGAAAGAAGTGCTACACATTCAAAATAAACTTTAAATTAATAAAAAGGAAATCGCCCTTTTGAATTGCTATTTCATGGAATAAGCGCTTCCCAGATGGGTATAAGATAGGAGTAGGGGACCATCGATCAAGAAGGACTTCGGAGACTGCAATCGAATTGATCAAAATAGAAATAGGCCAACTCTTCTAGTCAAGCGCCTAACCTTACTACGCTACCCCGATAAAAGATCGAATTCAAGCAGGATTGCGCGCAGCGAACGCCGATCAAATCCAGAAAGGAAGCCTAATCAAAGCGGTCAAACAAGAAGCTCTAATCGAGTTGATGATGGACCGATCTCGAAAGCAGAGGCTTTCATAAAGACGTGATAATAAATGGAGGGTCGAGAGAGGCTTATTGCACGATCCACCCAACCCAACTAAGCTAATAAATGTCAGATAAGATAAGAGAGCGAGGCCGCCCCGCCCATCTGGAGGTGCACACCCATTTATGAACATATACAAAGGGCTAAAGAGAGAAGTCCATGGAGAACTACCAAATCCAATGACTTTGATTTGTTCACCATTCGCCATCGATCACCGCTTTGGTCGGTTGGCTAGCGAGTCACCCAAAAGCATCGAAAGGTCAAGCATATATGTTTTATGAAATGATCAGCGGTTTCATTTATGCTATGCCCGCATCGTGTTCGTCTCGTGGTTTATCGAGCTTTACGCCGCGCTTTGCTTCGCTTTATAAAATAGTAGAGAGCCTTGTCTTGAGAGGAAAAGAAAGGGCAAGCGATAGAAAGGATAGTCCTCACGCCGTTCATGGGAACTACTAGAAAATGGTGAGATCATTAGATCATTAGCGAAAGAAGGATCAATGACGATCCTATCCTAAAGGAGAAAAAGGAGTAGGAGGAGTCAGTTTTCTTTGAAGATCGAGGAATCAATCTCCCAATTATGCCATTCGGAAGAAGTCTTCTACAAAGGGAAACAAAAAGGAGAGGAGGTCATCAGATCAACCGGTTTACGGAACAAAGGATTGAAGCTAAGCCTAGGAGATTGATGAAAGAGGCCTAAGTCAGTCTTGTCTTCAACTCGGAAGTTTTGCTTTTCCTTCTCTATTGATTTCTAGAGATCTTTCCATCCCTCACTTCTTACTATAGGCTCTTCCAGCTCCTACGAAGAATAGGCCAAAGGGAGAACTGCAATCCACGTGGTATAGCGAGAAAAAAAGTAGTACTACAGGACAAGCAAAGAACTTTAGGAAGAACCTTGAATGAAGGATCCTCTTATGTCCTGAATGATGTTAGTATATCCCACACAGCCTAAATAGAGAGGGTACTATTCTAGCGCTTGTTGGATTGAAGGTATACAGCACACAGAGAGCAATTGAGGTAGAAAAACTAGCTCGACCGGAAGGGGAGAGGAAATATATAGCTCGACAGTGAAAGGAGAGGGAGTAAGAAAGCCCAAAGCGAAAGGCCTACAACCAGAGCCAAGTAGATGATAGCCTTGCGGATCAATCCACCTGTGGGGAACCAATCGGGCCCCAAAGAAAGTGATTAGACGTGAGTTTTGATCCTTTCTCTAGGCTCACCTCCTTAATAGCTGAGCTCTTTTCTTCAATTCATAGTCCCGAAGCAAATGTTTAAGAAGAGTTTTCTATTCCGTGTTTTTCGAGTTAGGTTCCGTGATTGCATATGGTTTATAGAATGTTAGTAGTTATGGATATAACAAATATCCGCTCTCGTCAACTAGAAGAACTTCAAAGCAATTCTCCCACTTTTACTCGAGCTTCGACATGAGACCGCAAGAAAGTCTATTACCGCACTCCGAGTTGGTCTCCATTAATACTTCACCATGAATCACCTTTCTCGTGATCCTCACGCCATCGCTTATGCTTATTTGTTATTTCAATGCATCCGGAATTAAAAAGAAGTAACTTGTCGGCCTTTGCTTTTTACGCCCTTCACCCGCCTAGGCAAACGCAGTAGCAACCGATCTGCAAGTTCACGCTTGATTACTAATCGGAGTAATGATCGAAATTGAATGTATTTAGTCAAAATCCGATAAAAGTCGTCCCTGCTATTAAAAAGAATGCCATGGCCTAAATAAAGTCATCCAAGCCTTTACGCCGTGGATTTGATGCCATCTTCAAGTCATCCCCTCGATCGATCGTCCCTAAAGCAAAGAGCCAATGCCACTACTTTCTAAGCCATAAAGCGGTAGGGCTAACCGGTATTAACTCCTCCCGTCCAGCCACGCTTCTTCCTTCCCATCGTAGTGGGAATCAAAGGATACCGCTCGAAGCCGGCAACTAAGTTGGTATGGAAGAATCACGACCGCTGGAAATCCTTCTATACAAGTTCTCGGACGAGGTTTTGAACAGAAATTGATATGCGAGGGTGTAAGCACCGCGAAAGTGAAGCGATCTCGACTAAATGAAAGAACTTTCACTTTCCATAACCAAATGAAAGAAAGTCAACCTATTCCTCGTAATCATGTCGCCCTTGCACTCTTTAGTTGTCGCCTACTTGCTCATTCGCAATGACTACCACAAGAAGTAGTCCCATCTCTAAAGGGCTTATGCACTCCACCACTTTCTTATGTTATGGTGAAGACCTAATTTCGCTTCCAACCCTAGTCGACAAGCTTCAAAAGTCCTTTCTAATTTCTTTTCCAAACTCAACAGAAAACTCTCCCTACGGACTCACCTTTGAGGGTTGTCATACCACTTTCATCCGATATCTAGTTTGAATTCTAAGACCCTCTTTATGAATTATAAGGTCCTCTTTATGCTATCAAAGACCGCCTTTTACAGTAATCGAGATTCCATAGGCCTAAAATGAAGCCCTTTAAAGGTAGAATTAGAGTCAAGCCATGCATTTAGCCCGATTCTATTCGCCTTTTAGCACTAGATCGACATTCTCATTTCGCTTGTTCGGGCTCAACGAAAGCTTCATACTAATCAAGCACGCTTAGCCTTATGATTGAATTGCGATAGTTGGATCCTCTTCCTATAGCTATGGACCTGCAACCCTATAAGTAAGTTTTTACCCTCTTTAAGGTCGAGCTCTATATAAAAGTAAATATGGTCTAGCTTAGTTATCACTTCCCCTATAGTTATAGCAAGATCGGGAATTTCTATCTTCTTTGAATGAGGAGAGAGTACTCATTCCTCTCCCTCCGGTCCAGTGGTTTGCCCTATAAGCTAGTTCTCACTCCGAGTTCTAACTCCTTACTTTCTTTCCAATCAGAACTCTAATCGGTAGGGGAATCTCCCTTGGTCCGCTTTCTATCCTGGGTTCATTCTGCTCATACACATCTCGATCCTTCTTTCTCAACCTTCAACTTTTTCGATCCTCTTTAAGGGAAGAAGCGATCCAAGGCCTCTGCTACAAATAGATTTCTTCAATGGTAGATTTCACTCATTCGCTTGTACTCCGCCCATCGGCTCTAAGACCCAACATTATAGGAGTAACCTACACTCGCCGCTCCCTTTCATCCGATAAAGAGTTTGAATTCGATGATTTAGGAGCATAAATGTACCATTCGGAGAGGCAAAAGCAAGCCTATATTCGGATCGATATCGCGCTAATTGGTCTAACGGAATATGGAATAGGAAACTCTCTCCTTCATAGCTCTCGCCTATTCTATTCATTACAGGAGAAAGTCACTATCGCACGCTTGGTTTGTCTCTCGCATTTAGCCCCCTTTTCGGCCCCAGACCGGTAGATTCTTTCGATTCTTCAATGACGCCCTTCATAAAAGCCGCAACAAGATAAAGGATATCCTCTTTTTCGACCGTCTCGCTTAATGCCTTCTATTGAATCGATTGGTGCCATTTCTTCTCTTGGAGGGTGGCAATAGATTCATCTTGTCCTTGGCTTGTGAAGGAATGAGTAGGGTAGCCAAAGCCCCAACAAAGCGGATGGGGCAATCCTTCCCAAATAATGCATAAGCAAGATCAGACTGTAGGTCCAAGAAGTAGGGATCTCTTGTGCAAAGCAAAGACAGTACGCTGCTAGCAAAGTAGGAAGTAGCAGTGGATTTCAAAGAAGAAAAAGAAGAGAAAGTTAGTACACGTAGTCTTCCCCGCCTAATTGATCTAATGATAAAGAAGTAGGATAAGTAAAATAGAAAGTGTAGTAAACAATAAGTAATGACTTGCTTTATGAGAGCTCGCCTAAGACGAAGGCTAAGCATTCTCACTGTAGGATTGAAAAGATCGAGGGCAATTTTGAATCTTGATGGACCTTTCTTATTATAGGCCAAAGGAATAGCTAAGGACTCTTCCTCATTCTCATCAAATCGGGTAGCTCAGAACTATAGAATCTCTCAAGCTCGTGAACTATAGAATCTCTCGAGTGAATAAACTCTTTATGCTAGTGGAATCGAAGCATGATAAGTCCAGACTACATTCTAGCTTCATCCTTGGTTTTCAAAGAAAGGATGAAGCTAGAATTTAGTACTTCGAGACCATTCAATCCCAAAGAAAACTAAAGATGACTTAATACTTCGAGACCATTCAATCCAAACAAAACTGAAGATGACTCTGTCTTAGGAAAAATGAAAGAAGTGCTACACATTCAAAATAAACTTTAAATTAATAAAAAGGAAATTGCAACACATAGCCTCAGGTCTATGTTTAAAATCTTAAGACATGCATAAGTTATCTGTAGTTTTGTACTATTAATAATAACTATTCACCTTATGTATTTAACTTCTCTTAACCGATTTTAGGCTGGTTCCAGTAAGGACTTGCGATCGATATACACGATCGAGTCCTCATCGATCGTCCTTGTGTGGAGCTAATCTATCGTCCAACATCCACACTCATTTGATCCTCTGCTCGATCGAGTAAAACCATCCACATTCAAACAAAATTTCCTACCGTTGCATTATCAAACAAAAAATGATCATGGTCGCCTTATCGGGCAATTCCAATCATCAAGGTCGCCGAGAAAGAAAGTCGACGCGACAACAGAAATGAAGGGGATTAAACTTCATCGAACCAAATTTATCACTATAAGTTACGCATGTTTTATTTTTAAATATAAACTTAGAATATGGTTAGCAAAATTTAATAAAATATTGAATTTTACATACATATTATGAAGTCAAGGAATCTCACCGCTCAAACATCTACAATAATAGTTAAATTTCTTAAACGGGGTTAGGCTAAGTGTAACAAGGATCGATCGAGGCATCAAACCGCCTCAGTACACATCTTTGCTAAAACATGAAGGCACCACCACGCCTGTTTGTTGAGAACTTCATTTATCGAAGACGATCGAGCAGGTGTGTAGGAGACATTGTTTTCGTGGGTTTAAGTATATTGTGGAGTATATTTGTGTATAAAGTGAGGTGTGTTTTGCTAGTGATTATGTTTTTTGTGGGTTTAACTATATTGTGGAGTATCTCATATTATGTTTTTTTTTGTTTTTATCTGGTTTTATCTCGTTTTTGTACCTAAAAACGGATTTTATACGTTTTTATCCATATTTGTATGTTTTTATCTTTTTTATATTTTCATCCGTTTAGATATTTTTATCCATTTTTACTTTTATCCGTTTTTTTACGCTTATCCGCTCATCCATTTTTAAACGTTGTTATTCTGTTTTACGCGTTTTATCAAGTATAGTTATCAATTTTTTGTTCGTTTTTATCCGTTTTTATGTCCATTTTACGGTTTTGTATGTATAAAAACGGATAAAAACGAAAAATTGGATAAAATGCAAAAGAGATAAACGCGTACAAAAATGGATAAAAACATATAAAAATTGATGAAAACGTAAAAAAATGATAAAAACGTACAAAAACAAGATAAAAACGTACAAAAAGGATAAAACGTACAAAAACGGATAAAAAAGTTCAAAACACGGATAAAACATAAAAAATTGGATAAAACATACAAAAACGGTTGAAAACGTGAAAAAAAGATAAAAACGTACAAAAACGGATTAAAACATAAAAAACGGATAAATACGTAAAAAACGGATAAAAACATAAAAAACAGATAAAAACGAAAAAAAACAGATGGAAACGTAAAAAACGGATAAAAACGTTAAAAAATGGATAAAACATTGAAACCGGATAAAAAAGAACAAAAAACGGATAAATTATACAAAAACGGACAAAAAATGGGATAAAAACGAAAAAAATGATTAAAACATACAAAAATGGACAAAATAGGATAAAACATAAAAAAGAAGTGTAAAACCTACAAAAACGGATAAAACGTACAAAACCTGATAGAAACGGGATTAAAACAGACAAAGAAAGATAAAAATGTTAAGGAAAGACAAATACGTAAAAAAAATGTACAAAAACAGACAAAGCCAAAAACTAACTATTAAAAATGGATAAAAGCATACAAAATCTGTTAAAACATAAAGAAATGTGATAAAAACGTAAAAAACGGTAGATGAATTAAAAAAAAAAAGAGTTAAAAATGTACCTTAGTATTATTTTATCATTGGATGTGTAGTCCAATGGTTGGTCGTTGGTATATGAGTCCTCAAACCCATATTCGATCCCAAATTTTGAACCATTTTAGTTTTTTAATAATAGAGGACTAATCTGTAGAATATCATTAGTCCTAAGGACTAACAGTAGTAAATATTGTCTACTTGTTAAGAGATAATGGAGAAATGATCACTGCTTAGTCTTCATTTTAACCGATGGATGTATATTAGTTAACTTTGACTAATGGAGAGATGCATCTATCAATATTTTTGAATGATATAAAGATGGACCAGGTAATAAAACTGGGGAGGAGCCAAGGTTCGGATAATCGAAACCCAATCATATGACTTGAAAACAAATAATAAAAAAAAATATTAATTGTAATTTTTTCAATATTTTATTATTCTAGAATTAAAATATATTTTAATTAAATATTATTATTTTCTTAAATCAAATCAAAATCCACCCTTAATCTAAACTTTAACAAACCAACGATTCTTTAAATTCAAACTCGATTTCGAATTTGAAATTAGTTCAATTTGAATTCCCCGTTACACGAATTCAATTGTTGGTGTTTGTTTTTTCTAAATTATATTTTAACAGCCTTTAACTGACTCATTCATAAGTAGTGAGATGTTTGGCTAAAATTTATTGCCGTTCACGTCTAATCATGCAGTTAGAGATAAATCGCTGTTAAAAGCTTTACATGTGTTGATTATTTTTATATTTTTGCCATTAAGTTGCAAAGAAGAGGTATAAATCTCTCATTGAACTAGATTGCACGTAGGTGTCAAACACATTTAATGTATCAACCACGTATTCGTGATTAAGATGAAAATAAACCTAACACTTTTCAACCACAATTCACATTCATATGTGCTAACTTAACTAAGACGACAACAACAACATACCCAATCCCGCAAGAGTAAGGTACGGGAAGATAGAATATGTATAAATCTTGTCTACACCCAAAATAAACCTCGGTAGCAAAGAGATTATTTTTTTTTTGACACATTTTTATACTACCTTTTGTTTATGCTAGCATATGCTTTTATACGCGTTTTATGCACGCTTATACACTTTTATACACATTATACACGTTATTACACAATTTTTACATATTTTTATTGACGGTTGTATATACGAAATTTATTACGCCTTTACACACGCTTATATGTATCGCTTTATTATATCGCTTACACGTTTTTATACGCGTTATAGCATGATAGCACAAAGACAGCGATACATCGCTTTAAAAACGCGTTACAAGATGGTTTTATACACGCGCATACGCTTACACGATTTTATGCACGGTTTATATACACGTAAAACGATATAAAACGTTACGCTTTATATATAACGCTTGTCACGTGTATAAAACATGTGTAAAAACGTATAAAATGTAAAAAACGTGATATAAGCGTGTGTAATTGCGTTTTATATCGTTTTTGCGTGTATATAAAACCGTGCATAAAAATCGTGTAAAGCGTTATAAAAGCGTGTGTAAAACGTAAAAGCGTATGTAAAAGCGTGTATGGCGTTTTATATCGTTTTTCGTGTATATAAAACCGTGCATAAAATTGTGTAAAAGCGTATATAAAGCGTGTGTAAAAAGCGTGTATAAAAACATGTAAAAGCGTGTATAAAAGCGTTTTTTACAAAGCGTGTATAAAACATGTAAAAAGCGTATATAAAAGCGTATATAAAAGCGATATAAAAAGCGTGTATAAAAACATGTAAAAGCGTATAAAAAGCGATTACATAAAACCGTGTATAAAAGTGTATAAAAAGCGTCATAAAACCGTGTATAAAAATGTGTAAAAATGTGTATAATAACGTGTAAAAATGTGTATAAAAGTGTATAAGCGTACATAAAAGCGTGTATAAAGCGTATATAAAGCGTAATATAAAATGTGTAAAAAATGTATATAAAAGCGTGTATAAAAATATGTAAAAAATGTGTATAAAAGCAGCGTAAAAGCATATATAAAAATGATGAAAGACAAAGGACTAATGGTGAAAGTCAAAGCAAACTACAAGGACCGTTATTGTAAATTTTTAAGTGAAAAAATGTCGAATAGTATGATGAAAGTGAATCAAACGACGAGGGCCGATGTTGTAACTTTAAAACAGTAGCACTGCTCGATATTCGTCGTTGAAAAAATTTGAAAGTTATTTACGTACAAAAATAATAAAATTTGTATATTCACGTCTTGGTATATTTGAGAAAGTTGATTCGTATTACCGATAGTTGATTTTTTTACTAAAAGACCTTTAATAATTATATATAGTAATTTTCATTTTTGTAAAAACCCTAGTATGACAAAACTTAGGTAATCTTCTTGTAGTTTTTGGGTAACTAGTTTATAATTTACAAGAAATCGAATTGTATAAGTAACCTTAACTTTCACCGTACAATATTTAAGTTTTCATTCACAATACAAAGCGTCTTTTCCAACCAACTTCCTATATGTTTCTGCGCAAATGCACTCCAGCACACTTCTTAATAATTACTCAAGAGGAGCGTATATATTTACGAGTATATAACATCTATTTGGAAATCATATTGAGACATCAAAGGGTTATCACTCTGGAGTTCCAAATTCAAATTCTCTCCCGGTGAATTTATACTTAGATATTTCATCTCCAAACTATTATAATACGCCTACCTACTGCCGGAATATTAAAAATTTCAAGGGCGTCTGCAGGTATAGCAAGTTAACTGCCAAATTACTCACTGTGAGTCCCTGTTATCCTTTATTCTATGGTTGTCTGTTACTCTACATTATACCTTCCTTCTACCCTTGTTGCTGTTATACTTGAATCAATGTCGTTGTTATTGCTCTGTCTTTATATAAAATTTAAGGAGCATTGTTTTAATAAGCTAGTTAAGTATTGCATTACAATCATATGTGCCATGAAAGTTCAATCAGAGATGTTATGCCGTTCCGAGATCATTCAAATTTCTTTGCCTAAAGAATCAAATGAGGCAGTGCGTGAAAACTGAAAATGAAAATTAGTTCACAAAGCCGATTATCTGGTTTTTCGAGGAGTGAAAATTGAAAATGAGGCCTCAAAGTAAAAACTAAATTAAACTTGTATACTTTATAAAACATAGTAGGCGACCGCAGCTAGCGGCGGCGGTGTCTAGGGGTGGCAATGAGGCCGAGCTTCGATCTCGTTTGAGCTCGAGCTCGGCTCGTTCTATATAAAAGCTCGAGCTCGAGCTCGTTTCGACTTCACATTTGAGCTCGAGCTCGGCTCGTGAAATTTTTCACAACTCGGCTCATTTCGTTAATTTCAAGCTCGACTCGTTAACACAAGGCTCGAGCTCGTTAACAGTTATACATATAGAAAATATATCGTATATATTTCTAGGGCGTTGGGCTCATGAGCCTGGGCAAACGAGCCTTTATGTCAGCTCGGGCTCAGGCTCGATTATTAATGAGCCCAAACTTGGGCTCGAGCTCGGGCTCGAGCTCGTTTAAACTCGGCTCGTTCGAGCTTTTACCGATCCGATCACGAAACTTTTCACTGGCGGCTCCGGCTCGTTTCCACCCTAGCGGTGTCTAGTTTTCAATAAAATTATCGCGGCTAATTATTTTCTTTCGATCAGCGAAAATATGTCTTACCCATTATAAGAGCTGTATTAGATTAAGATTGCATTAAACTTATAAAAGTACATATAAAGTTATCCGCATGTGTTGTAAGTTTACATGGGTTATACTGGTTGTGTTGCCGATTATCTTAATCAACTTGCCAAAGATAACTTTCAGCGTTTCCTTAATTCGCATAACTTGACTTACACTTACTACATTCCACATTGATTCTTTTTGTGCGATTTACCCTTCTTTTTATGCTATTTACCCTGACCGTATGATATCTTTTTGTGCGATTTACCCTTGTTTTTATTCAACGTTTCCTTAAAAACAAGGGTAAATCAACAATTCCATTTAACATTTAACCTTGACTTTCAACTTTCAACTTTTAATTTCCACTTTAACCTTTGACTATTTTTCTATTTTATGTAGTTAAGATAGAATACATTAAAGTTTAATTTTTGTTATTTAAACATTTGATCAGACCTGTTAATGTAAAAATGTTATTCTTCAACAGTTTTTGGATGCACATTGTTAATTGAGTTAGTTTTTGGCCAGAAATTTGGAAAATTAAGTCTTAAAGATAAACGCTAAGGGCCTGTTTGGTAGTGGAGCTTTTTTGGAGCTATAAGCTTTTTTGTTACAAAATAATCTTATTTAAAGCAAGTAGCTCCAGTTTGGATCATCGACTTGACTTTTTATTTTAAGCAGTGGCTCCAAATAAAAAGTTGATTCATGAAACTTTAAAATATTTGAATTGTTAAAACATAAAATTCGCATTAGCGACATATAATTCTGATTAACAACTAATTTACCAAACATTTTTATTAAGAAAAGATCTGAACTTGTAGCTCATATTTACAACTTAGGGTATGTTTGGTAAAACTAGGCATGGTGGTGGTATTTGTATGGTAAAATGTAATTTATTAATGATAATTGTAAATTTGATAACTGTTGATTTTGTAAACCATGGCATTTGTTTTATAAAAGTGTTTGGTAAAATAGCTGTAGCTAAACATAAAAGGACACAAATATATAATTAAAAGCAAATATAAAATATCTATACAAATATTATACTAATAAGTTGTGTTTGAGGAAGAACTTATGAGACTTGAACTTACTAAATAAGTAGGAACATAAAATAAGTCTAGTTTGTCATCTTGAGAACTTATGAAATCATAAGCCTTTAAAAGATCTTAAAACTTTAGCTAGATAAAAGGGGCTAAAAATTTAGTCAGAACTTTTGAATAATAAATTCTTATTCTCACAAAATACTCTAGTATAAAAAAACTCGTTTAATTATGTCATTTTAGTAATTTTGCAATAATAAGCCTAAGCTTAAGCCATGTCTTAAACAAGTTCTAAAATCTAATGTAGAGAGAAATTGAGAGAAATGAAATGAATCAGAGATTAGAAATTCAGAGAATAGAAATCAGTAGAGAATTGTGATTAATTCTAGTGTTTGGTAACCGCAAAAACTTCCGAGAAATAACCAATAAATTATTTTATTCGATAACCTTTTTTTAAACAATGTTTTGTGCGATGAGAAAAACACAAAATAAACAACTTATATATTGCAATCAAACAAAACAATGATACATGTTTGATCTTTTTTCAAAACAATTTCTTTTTTAAAAGCATCATCTCCATCAGACCATCACTATGACAAAAGAAAGAACAATTTGAAAGACTAGAAACACATGATAAGTCTAAAAATTGCAATCAAACTGGGCATCAACACCATGTGATTTTAAAATACTTTTTGACTAATAAAGGATTGAATAAGAACATATATTATGTCAAGTTCGTCAACAGATTAACACCTGAAAATTGAGATCTATGGTTGGTTGAAAGAAATGATAAAATTTTAAAAACCCAATAATGAAATTAATGTTGATGATTAGACTGAAAAAATGGATGAGAAACCAAGGAATCATGTATAAAGAGGTGACAACATGCAGTTTTAGAAGATCGGAAGGCTACATGAACAAAAAAAGGTGGCCACAAAGATGATGGCGATATGAACGGGAGACGAGATCGGGAAAGATGATATGAAATGAATGGTTATTGGGAGGCTAGACTTTCACACACCTTTTAAGAATTGGGTAAAATGTGGAGAGCACGTGACTCCATCTTCTTATACCTCTTTTTTTAGTTTCAATAATTTTTTTTAAGAAAGCAAAAAACACGGAGAATTAGAAAGAGGATCTATTTCCACTCAAAACAAGATGGAAATCAAATTGCAAAGAAGCAAATTCTCGAGAATTGTGAAATCTCCGCTTTTCTTTTTCTCAAGCTTACCAAACATGGTAAATGAGGTTAATTTCATTTCTTCATCTCTATTTCTCTTAACCAAACAGGCCCTAAATATATATAAGTATTTAAATTACATGCTAGACATAAATTTTGGGGTCCGGGATGTCAGCCACCCTCAAGGTGAGTCCGGTTCTGATTGTTTACTTGGATAATTGTATTGTTCATAAGAAAATTCTCATACACAATGCTAACAATTTATACATTAATGCTATTTAATCAGAACCTAGGTAAGAATATTAGATTTTTTTTTTGCATATTTACGGACTCCAACCCTCCTCTCAAGGTCAAGCAAACTAAAAAAGATATTTATCTAAGCTTGTGGAATTGGCTTTCTGTGATTGTTTGCAAGTTGAATTAATGGAGGTTACATTTGTATCCACACAACGTGGTCTATGATATAGTACTATTATCTTCAATGTGGCCAGTCCTCTCATGAACTACTTGCATTTTGATATATACATAGCTGACTTGCTATTTCAACAATGTGGGGCCCATTTCATGTACATTTGCCATGCCTCTATAGTACGGAGTATGAATGTATGATTCACACTTAGTTGTGAGATACCTCAATACACTAAGTGCTGCATCTCACGATGACCGCTGTGCGACGCAAACTTTAAGTCTTTAACTTGCTCAAAACACTTACACAAAATGATATGTGAGGTCAAGTAACAGTTAGACAAGAAATGATATGTGAGGTCTAGCATATAAGTTTTTTAGTTTTTCTTTTTATAATTGCAATGGGATGTAATATGTCTGATTGTGTTCACGTTTTGACGTTTCTCTGATGGAGAGGTGTTTTTGTACTTAAGGTTTAGTATGGAACAAATTGTGTAATTTTTAGTTATAATTTAATGTGTCTGGTATGATCATTGAGATTTACTTCTAAACTTCTGATCAAATAGTCTTTTTGTTAGACTTTTGGAGGGGTTGTAATGCCGGTCTTTATTGTTAAGTCTTCTTTAATTTGAAATATTCATGCATAATTTAAATTATGTTTTGAATCAATTCCAAACCCGATAAAAACCTTTAATCTTCTAAAGCAGTCGGGTATCTTGATCATTTGATACTTATTTATTTGATTTAATCAAACAGGCACAAGCTGCAACAGTTTATATATACTTTGAAAGCTGTCCAGTATCTATGGCCTTGTTTGGGCAATCTCATAGTGTTGATTCAGCATATAGAGAAAAATCATCATGTTCAAGTCCACGTTCTGTTTTGTCTACAGATCAG
This sequence comes from Chrysanthemum lavandulifolium, assembly GCA_022545495.1. Taxonomy (NCBI): domain Eukaryota; kingdom Viridiplantae; phylum Streptophyta; class Magnoliopsida; order Asterales; family Asteraceae; genus Chrysanthemum; species Chrysanthemum lavandulifolium. Next base: position 33,806,586 of record CM040246.1, read on the forward strand.
AACAAAGACTTGCCATGGAACAAGGTCTCTTTAGAACCGCCAACAGTTTCATCTTCTGGTGAGTCTAGATACCTGACACCACTTTGGGTTTCTAGAAATGAAGAGCCCCAGAATGAACTCTATGAAAGCATAAGAGCTGTACTAAAGCAAGTAGTCCTCCGTGCGCAACATGTTCTCGTTCAGTTTTGGTCGCCTCGTGTTGTCGGGAAACACCAACTACTTACAACTTTAGATCAACCATTTGGTCTTGGTTTACCCATTGAAGAACTCTATTTTTATAGAAAGGAGTCTGAACGGAATCTATTTCTTGTGTGTATGGATGATGAAGAACGAGATATTAGTCCTCCAGCACGAGTATTTAGGCGAGGATTACCAGAGTGGACTTCTGATCTAGCTAATTACTTGCCAAAACATTTTCCACAACAAGATTGTGCTATTCGTTGCAATCTTCATGGATATCTGGCTTTACCAATCTTCGATTCGACTACAGCGTTATGTATTGGTGTGCTTGAGCTCTTGATGTCTTCCAAGAATACAGATTACAGTTTTGAGGTTCAACAAGTTCACAAGGCGCTAAAGGTTTTCATATTTTACTACCTCATTTTTAATTAGGATGTACCTTCTTTGATTTTACCACTTAAGTTTCCTTTGATAATTCTGATTTTAACTTGTCCTCTTGCAGTTACCAAATCTGACATGCCCACAAACATTTGACTGCGCTACTCCACAGGTGAGTTTGGGTCTTGATGATTTATAATCTAAAATATTGTTACTCATGTATAATAACTTGGAAAATATTGGGTTAATCCCAATCTACCCATATTAAAGGTCAAACCCGAAAGTCAAAGTCAACATGGAAAAGTCAACTCGCTGGAAATAACTGCCAAATAGCAGTTACAAACAGTTATATGACAGTTACAAACATAACTGCCATATCATGAACCATCACAACGTTCACATGTACCTTTTCGATATGTATTTATAGATTAGAACATGTAACGATTACAATGATGACAGATTTATAGAAAATAGAGATTATTTCATATTTTGGTATATCGTTGATTAAAGATCCGTGAAATTGGGCCAACAGAAAAGTACTTCTCTATACAGGTTCTCAGTGAACGCAGGCAAAATGTGTGGGATAAAATCTGTTGTATTCTGAAAAGTGTCTCTGACATCCACGATTTACCTCTTGCTCAGACATGGGCTGTTTCCCCACCCAATAGTTTTGTTGCCCATGAAAAAACTCTACAGAAGAGTTGTAATAGTTTTGACACTAAATGCATCGGGAAAGTTTGCATGTCAACAACTTCTCTACCATTTTATGTTCGAGACATGGGAATGTGGCCTTTCAGGGAAGCATGTAAAATGCAGCACTTGGATAAGTCATGTAGCTTTGTTGGTAAGGCATTGTTAGCCCATGGTTCAAGTTACTGTGAAGATATAACTCAGCTATGTGAAGAAGAGTATCCTTTGGTCCACAATGCACGCATGAGTGGGTTAACGGGTTGCTTTACAATCTTCTTACATAGTATTGAAGGTGATAATGGCGATTATGTTTTAGAATTTTTTCTACCGTTTAATAGCAAAGATAGTAGACATGTTTTAAATTTGGTGCAAACATTGAAACAAATGATTGTGGTGGCGTCTGGATTTGAATTGGGTGAAATATCACCTATAAAAATTACTGGATCACCTAGGGATGAGAGTTGTCTGTCATTAACCACAATGGCCAAAACCTTGGCATTTGGGATGGATTCAACAGATTCAGAATCAGTTTTGGCAAATGTTGTTAAAACTGACTCCATGAATGACCAAAGCCAATGTTCATCCAAAGAAAATTACACCAATGATATGAGTGACAACGTTAATATAGTTAATTCAAGAGAAAGCGACAATGTTGCCTCATATTCCATTGTAACCAATCAGAACCAGCGATACCATTACTGATGCTGGAGAAAAGAGCAAAAAGAGGCAGAAAGCGTAAAATCGATTCTCTTACAATGGAGGCGGTTGTGCAGCATTTTGAAAAACCAATAAATCAAGCTGCCGAGAGCTTTGGTGGTGAGTCATCTTTAGTCTTTACTTGATTGTTTATGCCTATCTGCATCTCTCAGTTTTCGATATATACTTATCATAAAGTCATAATCATAGTGTGACTGAACATGTTCGGTTTTCAGTTAGCAGGTCTACATTGAAGCGGTTCTGTCGAGAGAATGGTATATTGAGCTGGCCAAAGCCATGTCAGAGCAAAAAAACTAGTCATGCTACTAAATCAAAATCAGATAGTATATCCGAAGTAGCACAACTGATGGTGAAGGCAATTTTTAAAGGTGATATGATAAAGTTCGGTTTCCTATTTCTTCGGGACTGTTGGAATTGGAAAACAAGTAGCAAAAGACTCGATTTAAAGGTAAAACGCTTATTATAAAATACAAGGATGAGGAAAATGACTGGCTACGCATTACTTGTGATGATGATTTGCACAATCTTCCAGAGTTTTAGCCAATAATACGACTATCAAATTACTTGTCGAGTTGGCTTCGAATTAATGTTTAAACCCCAGTCGGCAATCGTGTTGTAGTGCGATTGATTGGGGTTCAAGGTATTACACGTGCGTGTTTGTATACCAGTGTCTCAAAATTTAAAGCATTATATTGTATCCCTACTAATGTAAAATCACGTAATTTGTACAAGCAAAATTTAATGTTAAAAGTAAACTGTGTTATAAAAACTAAGTTAACGAGTTCTAGTAGGCATTATACTAAAAATTCAAGACTGAAATTGAACTGAAACTTCGTTCGAACAAGAAATAGTTGACCGAAACGTACCATTTTCTTTTCAGATGAGTTTCATAAATGGTTAAGCACGGCCCACTTCTTACCATGGGATGGGCTTTTATATAGACCACGCAGAAATTGAGAAAATTACGTCAAAGAGAACAAAATCGAGTGACTTTGCATGTTATAGACTATTTTTTTTTTTGAAGTTTTTGAAATTGGACTTTTGGTCTTTGCAAGAACTTGTGAGGACTACGAGGACTCGTGTGGCCAAATAGAAAAAATTGTCATGTGGCTCAATTCGCGGCATCCTCGTAACCCGTGACATCATATCCTCGTAAGTTTTCCGAAGACCAAACAGAAGAAGAACGAGAAAATGTTTTTTTATCACAATTTGATGATATGGTGGTTTTCTCAAAAGTTCTTACATGGACCAAAAGTTTAATTTCAAAAATCGAAAAAAAAAACAGGTGTATGATGTGCAAAGCCTTTATATTTTGATCTTTTGTCGTAATTTTCTGGAAGAAATTTCTTGTACAATTGTTATCTTACACACATACTCCGTAATTAATAAGAGTATAGCTATACCAAATCAGAAATGGGTCACAAATCTATTTTGATATTTGACCTGGGTTAAGGGGGGCATTTTTTTCGGCTTACATAGCTAGCTTAAAGCTTATTTGGTTTTAGGTAAATATTGTATGTGAAATTTTTATCGTATATTCTAGTAAGTTTTACTGGGTTTAAAATTTGGTATATTAATTGACAATGACGCTTGATTCTGCTGTAGCTTATTTGGATAAGCAATTACAACCATAAACTTAATAGACTTATAACTATAATTAAGCTTGATTAACTAACCTAGTTATCTAATAAATACCAAGTCATTATTGGTGTAACTAATTAAGTATGTCAAAAAGAGAAATCTTTTATATAATAAAAGAATTACATTATTTCAAAGTGATTTTATCAATTCATTTTTATTGAAAAAATAATTGGGTCAATAGGAGATCTCGATTTAAATCGCGTAAGCGAAATCGTGTGATGTGATTGGTTAATAAAAGTCGAAATTAA
>CM040246.1:33810539-33914217 GCA_022545495.1 Chrysanthemum lavandulifolium
GATGAGGTTAGACATGTAAATGATAGACCTCGTGATGATGGATTTTTCATTCATAGATCTGCAATGATATCTCGGATATTTGATCTATATGCTAAAAGAACATGAGTTCTGGGATTATAGTAAACACGATAACCATTGTGATGGATTACCAAATATTGAATTTGGTAAATTACTCATACTATAAATGTTAAAGATGATTTCCATAAAGATATTCAATTTTGGAAATTTGGTTTATTTTAATAGTTAGACTAGAGAATGAAGATAAGTTTCTTCAAAGAGATGAAAAACTCTAGTGGTTTAAATCTCTGTGTAGAAATCATATGGGCAAAATTGTACACATATTTAATTCATGTTTTATGACAAGATTATTATTCATACTTAAGCAATTAATTGTGATTGAATATTCTTTCCTAGACACATTAAATATATAAAGATGATAATTGTCATACATGTTTTCATTAATATGAAATATGACAATGGAATATCAAAACTCTTTCTTGAGAAATTACTTGAGCGAGGATGGTAAGTAATCGAAAGATTTTTTTGAATTCATATAATCTTTGGAAGTGTATGAAGTGCAATAATTCATGAATGGATAAATGCATGCATCTATGAAATTATTCTTATGTTTAATTATTAAATCCTAGTTTTGATTTATAATTGAAATAAGATAAATTTTAAGTATTCCTGAAAGCTAGTGGGAGTATTATGTTAAGGTTTAAAATCTTATATGTTGTATAACATATATGAAGTAACATTCCTTGTAAGCTAAATGTTAAGTCTTAGATTGGAATGAAACTTCACTTGTAAGATTAAAGAATTAAAACATACAACCTTGGAATATATGTTTATTATTAATAAACATGTGCGATAAAATAAATAATTTTAATAAAACATGATATATCGTTTGGGAAATGGATAACTATTTTTGACAAGATAGAACATGAATGAAATCTAAGTTTGACACATAGATTAATCATGTACATCATGTTGTGTATTAAAATTGTTGTATCATTCTTGAATAAGAAGTGATTTGACAACATTGATATCTAACTAAAACTTATTAGACAACGTGTGTAATGAATATTCTAATAGAATTACATCCTCGACTGGAATTGCTCCTAGATTCTATGGATGTACAATATGTCAATTGTTGTGCAAATTGTCATCAACTAAAAACTTGAAAGTTTGGAAGACATTAAACATTACACAATAAGATATTAAAGTTTACGGAGTTTTAATGAAAATATTGTTGTTTGTATACAATGATGCTGGTTTAATTGAGATGACACTCAATACTTGTCATGGTAGGATTTCATCCTTGTTAATGGCCATGTGAACTAGTTGTGCTACTAAGAGCGCAATTGCATTATACATTAAAAGAATAAGAATACTTTAAACTTTAAAATGTTTGAAAGTTTAAATTGTCATGAATTGGTGATAAAGGATGAATTTTGTTATAAATATCTTGTCAGTTTAAAATCCATCCTTTCTATTGAGTCGCCTTTTGCATATGTGGTCGTATTTTGGTTCATATGGGAATGCTTTGCTTGCAAAGCTGTAGGCGCATTGATATGTACTAAAAGTTGGGTTCGTAAATCACAAAAATCATCAACATGGATGATTTAGATGTTGTTTTAATGGACAATAAATTAATAGACGTGTGTTAGGATCGAACTCGAGACCAAGGGATTGCACACCTTACGTATGAGAATTAAAGTTTAATAATTAAATATAAAATGTTATATTTAGTTATTACTTACACAAAACGCATAACGAACGTTAAGTAATTAAATGTAATGGACTAACGGTCGTTAAGTATTAAAAGAAAGTTACTAAAGTAAAAATTAGATGTCAAGAAGGATCCAGAAACCCTTTTGGGTTTGTATGGCCGGTTATATGGATTGGGGTTTCCTAATCCTAATCTAACTTGGGCTCTAAGTTTCTACTAGTATATAAATAAGGTTTGGGGTTTATTGTTTTTCACCTTTTGTACACACAATAACCCTAGAACTTGTTTTTCTTTTTCTTTGGTGATAACCGATCGAACTAATCCCTTTGTAGAGTCGATCGGATTTTTTTGTTCATCAAACAAATTGTTTTGTGTTTATTAAACTAGCATTTACTTTAATTCCTTAATAGTACGTGTGTACAAGAACGTGGTATAATCACACTATTGATTGTATCTTGGATTGAATTACAAAACGGTAAGGGGTAATTCTTATAATCCTATAAACCCTAATTAGGGTTCATCACTTACTAGTTTTGTGGAATTGGTTCTTGTTCGGCTAGAATAAAAAAGGTACGCATACTTTATGTTTATGTTAGTTAATTATTCATTATTCGTTCCTATACGCTTCCGCATGTTTCTTTGATGTTTTATGTGTTTTATATATGATTGTCATGCTATATAATTCCAACGGTGGCATCACGAGCCTTGTTTAATGAGTAATTAATTACTAAACACGTAAAAATGAATATTGTATGTTGTTTGATATGATTATTTTAGGGTTTTGGTTATGATTATGTAAACCCTAATTTTAGGGTTAGGGTTTTTTCCCTAAATTGGTTTTAAATTTTTTTATAGATCGGAAAATTCTTTATGGGTGAGACCTAAAAAAAATTTAGTCGATTTCTTTAAATTTTTTTAGGGTTTATATTAATGTTATGTTATCAATATCGAAACCTAGAATTAATATATTTGTTACGTGATATATTCATGAATAAATTGTTATGTGACATGGAATTGTATGCGATCTTGTGACAACGTGAATAAATTGTTATGTTAAATCCATGAAAAGCGTGTATATTTGGCATGGATTATTGTCGATATATATATATTTAATTATTACGATTGGTTATGCGAATATTAATTGTTAAGTTTTATACACATGTTTATTATTTTGATAAATTTTGAATTGGGGAATATCTCAATAATATTAATGAATCAATTATGTGCAATTTGTTATATTTTAATTATGGCTTACGCAATCGATTCGTCGATATATGTGGCTCACTTTCAATTGTGCGAGTGAAAGCCCTAGTTAATATATACATTAATTAACCTAGACATTGATTATTAATAGGCTTTATCAAATAAGTTGCATGTGGCTACTTGTTTGCACGTATTAATTGTTAGTTATGTGCGCATTATTTTAAGTTATTTATTTTTTATTATTTACTTGTTTGTTTATTATGTGTGACAAGTTTTAAGCAAAAAGTAACTTTGAATAGAAAAATAAATCGAACTAAACAATGGCGAAATTTGATTTGTTTTGAAGAGTTAAATTTTCAATAAGTTTAATTGATTGATGATTTTGGTACAAATAGTGAGCAGCTCACCCAATTTTGACGGATGTGTGAGGGGTACAAGGAGGGCGCATTAAATTGTGACCCGAAGAAGGAGGTCATAGCTTGTGACCAAATTCTCCGCTTCTTTGGGAGTCAAATTGGAGTTACCAAGTAGGCTATTAGTACAAAATCATCTTAAGGGCGAATTAGCTTTAATTTCATGCGCCACTTTTGTGGTAATTATCCGAAACACTAAGTCTTTAGACTTATGCAAAAGTACGATATAATAGACGATAATTAAAGGTAAATTCCTTGATTGGCGAAACCAATACCTCAATCAAAACCTTGATAATTTAATCTTTGTGAATTAATTAATAATTTTTTTTATTATTAAAAACTATTGATACGAAGTTGTATGTATGCTTCTTCGTACATATTTGATTTGACACTATAAATCAAAACTAGTACCCTTTTAAAATTAAGTTAAGTGTCATCTAGTTAAAGGAACACTCGAAGTTGCAATTTACGCCATGTGAGAAGTTGGCGAGATTGTGATGGAAAGGTAAATCTTCATGTGAAGTCAGACCTTACATGGACATATTTGCAATTCTTTAAGTTAGACGACTTAAATTGAGTAGTAAGTGAGACATGGACTCAAGGCACAAGATGAGATAAAACATGTTTACATTTTCAATAGCGTTGTAAAATGTAAATCCCATAATGATCTAGGAATTGGAAAATGTTTGCCAATTATTGTTCGACAGATTACCTTATTATGTGCTTTCGTTACTAGCAGATCAACTGATGTAATGGAATTATAATAATTTGGATCCTAGTTTTCGAGAAAATTATATGGTTATATGAATATTACCTTGGGTATTTTATTTTCTTGAAAAGTTTAATTATCAAAAATACTAAAATTGAATTTTGATAATTCTTTGAATGTATTAATGCAACATTAAACCGTAAACGTAGGTTATTCCTGTATTGGTAAATTGATCTACACCTGTAAGGGTTTTTGGTAGAGTCAACTTTGCTAAAAGAATAAATCTAGTCCTCTTTTCATAAGAAAGAGTGAGATTCAATCTTATTCCTTTTCATGAATGAGAAAGGTATGATATGACAATTAGAATTGTCTAAATTCTAAATACATAACTCGTAAGCAAATTTTAATAGTTAAGAAAATTGCATATTTTATGAGTTATTAAATTAGAAGCTAGCTTATTTTATCTAGTTGTTGTGCTTTGACTTTAAAAGTACTTCTTCGATTGTTGGAATGGTGGGACTATTAAGAAAGAAATTGCATGCCCAATTTTTCAAGTTAATAGCGTTGATGGATAAATTTATCATCTACATAGTAGAATACATTCTTTTAAGTACATAAGTAATTGTTATGTATGGACTTTCTCAAAGGTGTAGGGAAGTAAACAAAATACTAATTTCTCTCACTGGTTAATGCAACACTTACAATGTTGTCAAATCCAGTGGGAGTATTGTGGTCTTATTACTGAATAAGGAATTAATGTAATGATCTCTAATTTAGTGGGAGTTACAAGCTTTGTCATCTTGGTAGTAACCCAGATTATCTCTAGAATGTCTTAAGATAATTACTTTCCACTTGTAGACACTTATGTTTTCAAGGATAGTCATGTACGTTTCCTTATTAGACAATGAAGTGGTTCTACATCTACTAGTTATGCTAATATCAATGACACAATCATATTGGTCACATAAACAAACATATGTCGTGTTGTTTATATGCTACATGATGTTGTTCCATGCACAAATGGGAGAAATCTATGTTGTGTGCAAGGTACAACATATATGTATATGATTTAATTGATTCTCTTGACTGCAAGGTAAGAGACTAGCGTTCTAATATGACTTGTACATATCTAATTCAAGAAACACTTGGTGTTGCAATTTATGTCATATGAGAACTTGGCGAGATTGCAACAACAAAGTAAATCTCCATGTTACGTGGGATCATATCTGGAATAAATTTACAGTTTCTAAATTAGGCAAGTATTTAGAACATGTGTTAAAATGATATATAAGACTACTTAAAATTAAATATTTATGTATTATCAGAATGACATAAATAAATGAAGTAAATCTAATACTACTTCAATTTGTTTATTTATGTATTTTAGAATGACATAAATGAAAAATAATGTAATCCTACATTATTGTGAAGTAAATAAATTAACTTGAAATTACTATTAAAACCAAGAGTTGTGTTCATAATTACTTTAGTTAAACATATTTATGATTCATTGTAAAGACATAAGCATGAAGTCTTTTAAGACTTATAATAAAGTAAGGCGTTAAGTTGTTATGTTTTTAATTAAGACATATACAAGAAGTCATTGAGTTGATCAATGATTTATAACGTACAATGGGATTATAACAGTTTATGTTTTCTTTATGAGACGTGGATATGAAGTGGCTTGGTTAAAGAGTACTTATGTTATAAAGCATGCCAAAAGGAATATTTTTATCTTATATATTGTTAGATTGTCTTACAATATTAATTCTAATGAATACCACAAGCTAAAGGTATGTTTAGTTAGAAGAATCAAACTCTATTTGATTTGTTTGATTCAAGATACCATAACTTCTTTCTTAAAAAGTAACAAGGTTAGAAAATTGAGTATGGATTGAATATACTCAATATGACTCCAACCTAGAAGATTGATAAAACACTATTTTATTATGGAATGTGACGAATCACATTAAGTTTTAAAATTGAAGATTCTGAATTTGTTAAACTACTTATGAATAGGTTATTAACAAACTAATGTAAGGAATTATCAATGTATATTTGTAATGTCCCAAAAAGAGAACAATGTAGTTTTGCTCTAATTGCTAAATATATATAGATAGTCTATATATTACAAAAGGTAAGTGGGAGTTTATCTTGAAAGATAAAATTACAAGATATATAATCTTCTTAAAACACACTAGTAAATATCATGATGAGGTTAGACATGTAAATGATAGACCTCGTGATGATGGATTTTTCATTCATAGATCTGCAATGATATCTCGGATATTTGATCTATATGCTAAAGAACATGAGTTCTGAGGATTATAGTAAACACGATAACCATTGTGATGGATTACCAAATATTGAATTTGGTAAATTACTCATACTATAAATGTTAAAGATGATTTCCATAAAGATATTCAATTTTGGAAATTTGGTTTATTTTAATAGTTAGACTAGAGAATGAAGATAAGTTTCTTCAAAGAGATGAAAACTCTAGTGGTTTAAATCTCGTGTAGAAATCATATGGGCAAATTGTACACATATTTAATTCATGTTTTATGACAAGATTATTATTCATACTTAAGCAATTAATTGTGATTGAATATATTCTTTCCTAGACACATTAAATATATAAAGATGATAATTGTCATACATGTTTTCATTAATATGAAATATGACAATGGAATATCAAAACTCTTTCTTGAGAAATTACTTGAGCGAGGATGGTAAGTAATCGAAAGATTTTTGAATTCATATAATCTTTGGAAGTGTATGAAGTGCAATAATTCATGAATGGATAAATGCATGCATCTATGAAATTATTCTTATGTTTAATTATTAAATCCTAGTTTTGATTTATAATTGAAATAAGATAAATTTTAAGTATTCCTGAAAGCTAGTGGGAGTATTATGTTAAGGTTTAAAATCTTATATGTTGTATAACATATATGAAGTAACATTCCTTGTAAGCTAAATGTTAAGTCTTAGATTGAAATGAAACTTCACTTGTAAGATTAAAGAATTAAAACATACAACCTTGGAATATATATTTATTATTAATAAACATGTGCAGTAAAATAAATAATTTTAATAAAACATGATATATCGTTTGGGAAATGGATAACTATTTTTTGACAAGATAGAACATGAATGAAATCTAAGTTTGACCTGTAGATTAATCATGTACATCATGTTGTGTATTAAAATTGTTGTATCATTCTTGAATAAGAAGTGATTTGACAACATTGATATCTAACTAAAACTTATTAGACAACGTGTGTAATGAATATTCTAATAGAATTACATCCTCAGCCTGGAATTGCTCCTAGATTCTATGGATGTACAATATGTCAATTGTTGTGCAAATTGTCATCAACTAAAAACTTGAAAGTTTGGAAGACATTAAACATTACACAATAAGATATTAAAGTTTACGGAGTTTTAATGAAAATATTGTTGTTTGTATACAATGATGCTGGTTTAATTGAGATGACACTCAATACTTGTCATGGTAGGATTTCATCCTTGTTAATGGCCATGTGAACTAGTTGTGCTACTAAGAGCGCAATTGCATTATACATTAAAAGAATAAGAATACTTTAAACTTTAAAATGTTTGAAAGTTTAAATTGTCATGAATTGATGATAAAGGATGTCACACACTTTATGAATTATTATGTGGATTGGTAAATGCACACATACAAGGACTTCACTAATTGAATTATTGAAATAAGTATTCTCAAAATTACGATAGATCAAGTTGGTTGATTTATGCCTTGTCAACAAGTATGATTGTCATTACTTGAGGCATAATTCATCAACTGGAATTTTCTTGCATTGATCTATTTAATATTTGGATAAGAGATGTTAAACAAATTGTTATAATAAATCAAATACTTGATATGTTTGATTTTATAATATATTGTATCCTATATTTGCATGTTTAATCCGTGAATAAATTTATTTATTCTAAATCGTCCGTTGTCAATTAATGATATGGGAGTATCGTTAAATTAAGACAAATCTGAGTGATTTGGTAGAATATACTTAAAAGTATATTGATGAGAAAGCATACCAATTTCAGATGATATTCAATGAATTGAATATAGGACTTATCCCAACTACATAATTACTTTATGGATATTGTTGTTAAGTAAATTATGAATAGTTATCCTCAGACTTGAGATACAAGATAAGTGTCATAAATGTAGTGCCTTTCTGTGGAGCAACTTAACGCTATACGTAACTGGTAGTCATAAGGGTTGTTTTCAGAAGTCTTGCAAAGTTTGTGGGTTAGTCTCGTAGTCAAGATAGAATTTGTTCCTTCAAATTTATTTGGAGTTTAATACTGCTGGGCCCCTTGTGGGTTGACAAGATGTTTGCGTGGCCACGCCCAAAGATCTCCCCTGAATATGTTCAAAAGATTTAGTAATCTTAGTCAATCACTTAAAACAAGAAACAGAATGGTTGAATAAAGAATGACTTAATTCCATATCTTTATTTAACATGGTATCAGAAACAAAGGATAATAATAATGAGAAATCATTAAGAGGTTTTCTAGGATCCTTGCTCGAGTTGTACTAGAGGCATCGAAGTGTTGCTAGACGCTAAGCGATGTGATCACTCTACTAAGATATGTTCAAGTGGGGCTGTTGGTTTAATGGACAATAAATTAATAGGCGTGTGTTAGGATCGAACTCGAGACCACGGGATTGCACACTTTACGTATGAGAATTAAAGTTTAATAACTAAATATAAAATGTTATATATAGTTATTACTTACAAAAACGCATAACAAGCGTTAAGTAATTAAATGTAATGGACTAACGGTTGTTAAGTATTAAAAGAAAAGGACTAAAGTAAAAATTAGATGTCAAGAAGGATCCGGAAACCCTTTTGGGTTTGTATGGCGATTATATGGATTGGGGTTTCTAATCCTAATCTAACAGGCTCTAAGTTTCTACTAGTATATAAACAAGGTTAGGGGTTTCTTGTTTTCACCTTTTGTACACACATAACCCTAAAACTTGTTTTCTTTTCTTTAGTGATAACCGATCGAACTAATCCCTTTGTAGGGTCGATCGGATTTTTGTTCATCAAACAAATTGTTTTGTGTTTATTTGAACTAGCATTTACTTTAATTAGTTAATAGTGCGTGTGTACAGAGCGTGGTACAATCACACTATTGATTGTATATTGGATTGAATTACAAAACGGTAAGGGGTAATTCTTATAATCCTATAAACCCTAATTAGGGTTCATCACTTACTAGTTTTGTGGAATTGATTCTTGTTCGGTTAGAATAAAAAAGGTACGCATACTTTATGTTTATGTTAGTTAATTATTCATTATTCGTTCCTACACGCTTCCTCATGTTTCTTTGATGTTTTATGTGTTTTATATATGATTGTCATGTTATATAATTCTAACATTAGAATCGAAGATCTTATGAAAGATGACGAGGTTATCAAAAGTAAATTGATTCGTAAACAATATCAAAAAATATGTGGCTATTAAGTTTTTTTTGTTTGTTATTAACTAGTTTTGTTGTTGTTATGTTATGTTTTATGAACGAGGCATTGGACGACAATATAAAAGGAGACAATGGAAACGGAAAAGGTATAGGGCTTGATTGATCGGTAGAAACTCAAGAAAGCATTTAGTGCTCATGGTGAATTTGGAACAATGCTCTTGTGATATATTGTTGCACTTTGAAACCATGTTAGTGTTTAATCTTTTGCTACTGTGATTTCCGGAGCAATGTTACAATGCTACACATGTACACACTTTTGGGTCTTTTAGAGACTATACACCTGGAAGTAGGGATGGCAACGGGGCGAAGAATGTTGGGGATTGTATTTCCCATCCCATCCCCGTTTTCACTCTCCATCCCCATCCCTGTTCCCATTCCCATTGGGAAATTGCTTTACATCCCCATCCCCGTCTCCAATGGGGACCGAGGATCCCTGCGGCGATTTAAGGATTTTCCACCCTTATGAAATAGGGATGGCAACGGGGCGAAGAATGTTGGGGATTGTATTTCCCATCCCATCCCGTTTTCACTCTCCATCCCCATCCCTGTTCCCATTCCCATTGGGAAATTGCTTTACATCCCCATCCCGTCTCCAATGGGGACCGAGGATCCTAATGGCGATTTAAGGATTTTCCACCCTTATGAAATAACATAAAATTCCAAAACTCATCGAAAATATAAATAATTTTGACTCATAATGTGTCTCAACAAATATACTTACATCGCACATGGTTGGATTAATTACAATTCCAATTCAACCTTAAACACGTTAAACATTATAACATCACATATAATATTAAAAAATGTATCATATGTGTGTATTCGGAAAAATAGTTAAGTAATATGTAGTTGGTGTTTATACTTCTAATTCTAGAGGTGCTTGATTCTATAAATCACGTATGCATAAAACTATACATGTCGATACTCATAAACATATGTACATATACATATACAAGTTAATTGAGTATGGATATAACATATAATTTCTATATAATTATACACTAGAAAGGGGGTTGGGGTCGGAGTGCAGGCGAGTTTGAGATTTATGTTATCCCATACTCGCCCATCCCGATTTTATATTGCGGATTCCCATCCCGATCAACTCGAGGATTCTTCATCAATCGGGTATGGGGATCGGGTCCCCATCGGGTACCGATTTTTTTGTCATCCCTACCTAGAAGTCTGGGATAAAGATAATTGGGTGTGGCTTTTTTTCTTTTTTCTTTTTTCTTTTGCCAGTGTGAAGTTTAAAGGTAAGAAAGTAGATACGTTAGGTTTTTGGTCTTCGGGCCGGTACGATCCAGGGTTGACACGATACTCACCCCTATAAGGGACGTTAGGTTTTTGTTAGTACATACGTCCAATATCGTACGAGTACTTCTATTTCAACTAACGATACATTTTAGATGAGGGCTACTATACAAACCCTCTCTAGTGAGAGGGTACTAGAAACACTCCCTAGTAGTAGGGTACTTTCGTCCTCTTGCTGTTTTTTTTCTCGGGTTTCGTGTTTGTCTTTTCTTTTTCTCACTCACTTGTGGTATGTCGTTTTTTTTGTGTTATAAATTTGTTAAATCTTTTTGTATTTTAACTTTTTTCTTTTGTATTATAACTTTGTTAATTTTGTTGTCCTTTGTCGAGTAGAAATCACGGGGTGGATTGTTTACTTTGTGAAACTTAGTCTTTGTGTTTTCTTTGAAAACACATTTTAGTGTTTTCACTATGCACTTTTTAGGTTATATAGCGCTTTAAAGCGACTCGCCATTAACAAAGTTTCAAAACTAGAATTCACAAAACAAAAACAAGCAAATAGCTACAACTTGACAGTTTCAATACGGGTTTTATAAAAGTTTCAAAGCTAGCATTCACAATACAAAAACAAATAGCTAGAAGATCAAGTGCCACTATTACGGGTTTATAAAAGTTTACGATGAATTCATCACCGTTTTACACGAACGAGAACGAGGTATAATTTTACGCTATTACATATAAAATTTTACGTTTATAAAATAAATGACACATCGAGACGGCTCAGATTATTATTTTCAATCATATGGCTGCAAATTCAAAGGTTGCAAAGTGATTGCCGTCCATATGGTTATGCCATGCCAATCGACAAGTTTGTTTGTTTTTTTTTTTGTTTTTTTTTTTTTAAATCATCATCGCCGTACCTCGATTTTTTTATAAGCAGTTTCATTAAACAATTCAAGACACTGCTTAGACCATCAAGAAACCACATAAGTAGTTTCAACATAAGCTGTTTCATTAAACAATTCAAAAAACTGCTTAAACCATCAAGAAACCATATAAGCAGTTTCAACATAAGCATTTTCAACATAAGTAGTTTCATTAAACAATTCAAGAAACTGCTTAAACCATCAAGAAACCACATAAGCAGTTTCAGCATAAGCATTTTCAACATAAGCAGTTTCATTAAACATTTCAAGAAACTGCTTAAAACATCAAGAAACCACACCACAGATCTAAACAACCATGGTAAAAACCACAGATCTAACCAAGAAACCGCCATTAATTTTTTTAGATCAAAAAAGATCTAACAATAAAAGTGGTTTTTTTTTTCAAAAATCAAAACCACCACAAACCTTTTTTCCCCAAAAAAACCACGTATCTAAACAACCAAACATTTTTTTTCCTAAAAAACCACGAATCTAAACAATTAAACCATCAAAAAACCACACCATAGATCTAAACAACCTTGGTAAAAACCACAGATCTAACCAAGAAACCACCATCAATTTTTTTAGATCTAAAAAGATCTAACAATAAAGGTTTTTTTTCCCCAAAAATCTAAACTACCACAAACCTTTTTTTTTTCCAAAAAAAAAACCACGGATCTAAACAACCAAACATTTTTTTTCCAAAAAAACCACGGATCTAAACAACCATGGTTTTTACCACAGATCTAAACAACCATGTAAAAAGCATGTAAACCAAACCACAGATCTAAACAACCATGGTTTTTACCTCATATCTATCAACCATGTAAACCAAACCACAAATCTAAACAACCATGGTTTTTTCACAGAAACCAAACAACCAGAAACCACAAATCTAAACCATAAACCTCAAAACTTGTTAGGATCTAAACATAGATCTGTTCCGTTATCATTGAGAGAGAGAGAGAACGAGTGATATGAGTGATTGAGAGAGAGAGAGAGAGAACGAGTGATATGAGTGAGTCAGAGACAGAGTGGGTGAGTAGTATACAGCTGTAAACGCGTTTTATTATGCGGTTTTTTTTCTTTCAAACTTTTAAGTAAACGCGTTCAAAATTGGTTAAAGAACGAGTTAGACAATCGGAGTAGCTATT
The DNA here is from genome assembly GCA_022545495.1 of Chrysanthemum lavandulifolium. Taxonomy (NCBI): domain Eukaryota; kingdom Viridiplantae; phylum Streptophyta; class Magnoliopsida; order Asterales; family Asteraceae; genus Chrysanthemum; species Chrysanthemum lavandulifolium. Next base: position 33,823,466 of record CM040246.1, read on the forward strand.
ACGTAAGTATGTGGTTGCAAAATGACTTTAACCAAATTCGGAGAACAACAGATTGGTTCGAAGATGGATTTGCACCGCGGGAATACTGGATGATTATGCCAAACACGGGGTTGGTTGTATTTGCTTCACTGATTAACCGGCCTGTTGTATTTATATCCCAACGACAAAGTCATACGTGTTTTTCGCTCTTTTCCGGTCCAAACTTATCACAAGAAATTGGCCCCTTGTGATTGCCCGTGTGGGGAAGACTCATGTGCTCACTTCATCTATCGACGCTAGACAAAATTCACCACTTCCGGATACTCACCCACAATGGGCGTCAGAGACTTGACAATGCGGTAGAATGGGCAACTTTATATTCCGATCGAGAACTCATGTATACTGAGAATAGACGAAGACAAACATAGTAAATGATTACTGATTTCTGTTGTAAATAATTATACTGACAAAACATAGTGAATGATTACTGATTTATGTTGTAAATAACTGTTTGTATTATGACACCGACTAAACATAGTAAATGACTGAAAGTTTATTTAAATTAATAATAACATTGCAGATTTATGTTGTAAATTATTATGCAAATTCTTTGGCCAGGTGGAACGAAAAAGTCCTTTCTTGTGTCGCTGTCGGAGAGGATTAATTATAGAAAGGACATCTTGTACAGAAGCTAATTATGGGCAACCGTATTATGAATGTCCTTATTCAGTGGTAAATAATTATACGTTTGCTTAGTTATGTAAATATGTAAATAATTTGTTTGTTAAGAATACATTTCTAATAATTTTCTTAACATGTAACAGCGAGAACAAATGACTATAGGTGTGTATACTTTATGTGGAAGGTGCTTTTCAAAACAAGTACTTTAGTCAAGCCTTTTCTTTAACGCATGCTCAAACTACGTTGCTAAAGATAATAAGATTGACCACGAAACAAGAAACAAGATGTTATTGTCTCAAAACAAGATGTTGATGACAAGAATAAAGACGCTGGAGGCATCACTTTGAAATCGACAAGGAATCGGCAAGGATCACGCATGTCGGTGGGTGCAATGCTCCATGATCTTTTAGATGACATAAATAATCTTCATATGTAGTAGGTATTGTTGTTTTAAATAATGTATTAATGTTGTTTAATTGAATAATAATAACAGCTTGTTATTGTAGTTGTTTAATGTGTTAATGTTTAACGTGCTAATGTTGTTGTTGTTGTTTAATTATAAAAAAACACATTAGACGAATACAAATAAACACAAAAAAAACATTACAAAAAAAATAATAAATAATAAATAAATAAATAAAAAAGATGTACTCCCTAGTTACTAGGAAAGGTTTTCTTTGTATAACTAGGGAAGGTTGGGATAACTCTTCCCATTTTAAATATGGCTTTCAAATTTTCACAATCATAACAAGTACTATATCATTTGTAATATTTCACTTACTTCTCTTTATGTCTGTTGCTTTCTTTAATGTGTGCGAAAGACTTCAAGTTCTTCAACAAAAATACTACCGCATACAATAATGATTGTCTAGATCTACAATAAGTATTTTGAATTTCAAAATGATGTTGTTCAGCATAAATTTCTTCACGTGCTTTTGTCAAAAACATTGAATGCATGCCCTCAGTTATGTATATTGAATACATGTATTTACCAAAAACAACTAAGAGTATGTGAGTGTTAGAGTTAGGATCAAATAAGAAGATTACTTAAAATAAGAAGGAATAAGAAGAACTATAACCGCAAATCCGAGATGCACCGACCTAAATTATATGCATCCCTATAATCTTAGATGCATTATAACGCAAAATAGTCTGTTTTCTAGCTTTTAATCTGATGCATATACGTATATTAGATGCATTTCATAATTTCTCTTGTTTTTTGTTCCTCTGCGCGTGCCAAAATCATGAAAATCAATTTAGACCATCTATACATCAAATTAACTTTCGAAACTCAAGATGTAGCATCTATATGAATAGAAATGCATCTAATGCAAGTCGTTGCATCTCAAATGTGTGGTTTTAGTCACTTCTCACCACTTCTTATTTTAATTTACTTCTTACTGGATACCTACTCGTGAGTGTTATATTCATGAATCTAACCCGACTATCCTGACGGACAATCAAGCTAGTAACACTATATGAAAGTTAACCCTTCTTTGTATCAAATAAACAAATTAATATACCTGTTAATTAGGAAACCCTTATATAATGGGAATTGATATGTAAACATAGTTATTTGATTCATACATATAACACAAATTGTGAATAAACTTTTATGCCCTTCTTTATATTTACCATCATTTGACCTTTCATCTCAACCCATCCTTTATTTCGCATGCCGTCACATACTTGTTTTCCCGATCACGTCAATTCCATTTTTCATCAAAGACCCTTCCCATTGTACCGATGTCCTCAACTATATTGTCGCTATTTCCAACCGCCTCAATTTAACGACCTTCCTATTTAACCATCACTTTTCTTCGACCGCCTCAAGTTCACCACGATGTCGTTTTACGATATGCAATAATCAAATGCTCGTATAGAGTTAAATGCTTGAATTGTATATTAGATGCTCGTATACAATTTATGCGATGTGCTGCAATTTTCCTCCATCTAATTATCTCTGTTTTAGAAAAGATAACGTCTTTATTTTTCAAGATTATTTTCCGAAGAGAAGCAACAAGCAAGCCACAATTTAGTTCCATTTTTGTAGCACTTGAGATTCCTAGATGAATAAGAGTGCCTATATTTTGCCTCGCCTAAAATCTCCCTAACCAAATTAAACAGAGAAGCCGCAATTTTGCTTATCAAGCCATATAAGTTTAATTGACTAGTAAAAGTTTATAGTCCTATATAAATTGACAAGTAAGTCAACGGCATATATACATGTGGTTTATTAATTGCTATATGATGGAACTGATCGACAATGGCTTAGTTAAAGAAGAGGCGACAGATGAATGATAACTCACGTTAGGGTAAAGAAAGAGGTTAAAAACTATAGAGTAAATTACACCATTGGTTTTTATGGTTTGCCCAAAATAAAACCGCAAGTCATTTTGTTTTTATTTTTTGCGTCATGAGTCCTTATAATAAAAGTTTGGTAACACCACCAGTCCCTATCTCTAACGATCGTTAGCTTTCTCCGTTAACTCGTCCGTTGTCTTACGTTTTTATCCGTTTTCGTCCGTTTTAATACGTTTTCTTCCGTTTTTATCCGTTTTCGTCCGTTTTTGTACGTTTTCTTACGTTTTTATCCATTTTCGTCGGTTTTTATACATTTTCGTCCGTTTTTTTCCGTTGTCATCTGTTTTTATATGTTTTCGTCCATTTTTACAGGTTTTCATCTGTTTTTATATATTTTCGTCCTTTTTTATGTTTTTATCCATTTCCGCCTGTTTTTATACGTTTTCGTCCATTTTTATTGGTTTTCATCTGTTTTTATACGTTAATTCCCCAAATGTGCCATGCACATGAGCGTAGAACAATCGTTTTCGTCCGTTCTTATACATTTTCGTCTGTTTTTATACTTTTTCGCCCGACTTTGTCTGTTTATATACTTTTTCGTCCGTCGTTATAGGTTTTCTAACGTTCTCATATGTTTTTATACGTTTTATCGTCCGTCCGTTTCTTACGTTTTATCCGTTTCGTCCGTTTTATACGCCGTTCGTATTCATCGCTTTATATGTTTTAATACGCCGTCCTTTTTGTACATTTTATCCGTTTTTGTCTGCTTTTATATGTTTTCGTCCGTTTTCATACGTTTTTATCCGTTTTGTTCGGTTCTATACGTTTTCCTCTGTTTTTTTAGTTTTTATCCGTTTTCGTACGTTTTTATACGTTTTTGTCTGTTTTCTTACGTTTTCATACTTTTTAATCCGTTTCGTCTGTTTTTATACGTTTTCGTCCATTTTTACAGTTTTCATCTGTTTTTATAGTCGTCATATTTTTTACATTTTTATCCATATTCGTCTGTTTTAATATGTTTTTTTGTCCGTTTTTATAGGTTTTCATACACTTTAATACGTTTTTGTTCATTTTAAAAAGAAGAAAACAGATAAAAACGTAAGAAAATTGGTTAAAACGTATAAAAATGAAGAAATAACATGTATTTAAACAAGGGTGTGGTTATCAGTACCTCGAAAAAGCCATTTATACCACTTGTTGTTGAAAAAGGACGAAAACATATAAAAACATATGAAAAACCTGTAAACGAACGAAAACGTATAACGGAAGAAAATGGACGAAAATGTATAACGGATAAAACGTAAAAAATGGACGAAAATATATAAAAACAGATGAAAACGTGTAAAAATGTACGAAAACGTATAAAAAACAGACGAAAACGTATAAAACGGACAAGAACGGATAAAAATGTATGAAAACGAAAGAAAGTGGATGAAAACGTATAAAAACAGACAAAAACGAATAAAACGGATGAAAATGTATAAAACGGACAAAAAAACGTATGAAAACGAACGAAAGCGTATAAAAACAGACGAAAACAGATACAATTATATAAAAATGGAAGAAAATGCATTAAAACATAAAAATTGATGAACATGGACGAAAACGGATAGAAACGTAAAAAACGGACGAATAAGTATAAAAACGGATATAAACGAATAAAAATAGATGAAAACATTAGAAAACATATAAAAACGGATGAAAACGTATAAAAACAGACAAAAACGTGCTGAAACGTTAGAAAACATATAAAAGCGGACGAAACGTTAGAAAACATATAAAACGCATGAAAGCGTAAGAAACGAACAAAACGTATAAAAACAGACGAAAACGGCTAAAACGTAAGAAATTGGACGAAACGTATAAAAACGGATAAAAACGTAAGAAAACGGACGGAAACGTATGAAAACGGACGAAAATGAATAAAAACGTAAGAAAACGGACGAATTAACGGAGAAAGCTAACGATCGTTAGAGATAAGGACTGATGGTTTACCAAACTTCATTATAAAAACTCATGACGCAAAAATAAAAACAAAAAGACTTGTAATGTTATTTTGGGCAAACCACAAAGACGAACGGTGTAATTTACTCAAAACTATATAAGGGTATAATAGGCCACACGTCCACACACCCACACACTTGCATATGTATGAATCAATTTGGTATGTATAAATATCAATTCCCTTACATAATATGATATGAAAGTAATTAATAAATTCAACCTTTACATCTTATCATATTAATTGAACTAACAAAATTCTCAACTTAGTCTCTAAAATACAATATGCATGCATGAAGAAGATCCTAAGCAAAGCATAATAGAACAACTATGCCCATAATGACAAAAGCCGCTTGAGGAGTAGAAGCCGCATGGAGACTCCCATCATTGCGTTGGCCACCGTTACCACCACCATGAGGGATAGCATGACTACTACTGCCGGAACTACGACCACCTCCACGAGCACCACCACCACCACCACCACCATGTCGACCACCACCTACATGACCACCACCACCATGACCACCACCTCCATGACCACCACCACCTCTCTTTTCAACAGAAAAGATTTGGTCGCTTGATTTAGACACGTAATTAGTCGCATGATTAGATAGTAAATCCACTTCGGATTTTGATTCAAGATCAATCCCGTTGTTCAGTGATGCATGAAGATTGTTAACAAGGGAAAACAACATTAGAAATAGCATCAACGTGCACATCTTCATCATCTTGGTTATTTTTTTATTTTATTTTATTTTTCTGTAGAGACTATGAATTACAAGAATCCATATTCGAGCAACTTATATAGAATTCGATCACCGAAACATATAATGAAGAAATCAGCATGGTGATTTTGTTTCCTTATTGCCATGTTTCTTAGCAAGTACTATTATGGAAGCGATTACGTACAGAGATCGGAAAAATGTAATATACGGTTTCTACTTATGATAGTTTTTTGTATTTGAAAATTTTAGAGCATGTAATTATACGTCAATTGCTTTTTATGCATCTTTGGCTGTAAACATGGAAGGTGAATAGTATGTATTTATTGAATTAGTGGTTCGATTACATCGATAGCTATATACGGAGTAAGATATTTTATAAGTTGTAAAAAGTCTATATATAGGAAAGATATGTTTATGAAAACAAAAAGTTTACGAGTAATTACAAAATATATAAACCTTCTAAAAGTTTTTAATAATGTATCTGTTTGGGCCTTGATATAGACTAGGCTTGATATTAAACGTCTACGTTTGCAAGAATAATTTTTTGATAATTAATTTTAAAATTTGTCTATTTCGCTTAGGATCATTGTGGTAATAATATTGTCAACATGTTATATAACTTAAAGGGAAATTTAAATTACTTGAAAAAAAAACTTAGAACGTTAATTATAGTTTTTATTGTGGTTCAAGTTTTTTGCTAATGACGGATTGCCACACACCATTAATCCACCTCAAATATATAGAAGAGATGTGTATGGTTCGCAATCACGGCTTGCCTATTCTATCTCTTGTGATTAGAAGCTCTCCAAATTTTCAGGACTCAAGCTAGAGGTAAATAATACAGCACATATAAAATATATCTATCTTGTTTCCTATATTTCTGCTATTATTCTTACCCTAAAATACAATGACAAGAGTTGTTGATGGCTTGACGCACGTTTACTGTAGATTTTTCAGTTTTGATTGATTAGGTATTGATGAGGCGGATTTTGAATGAATTAGAGATTAAAGATTTGAGCAACAAGAAGCATGATCAGTCGGATTTTGTAAACCTTATCTTGATCAAGCCACCATTGTTGAAGAAGGTGAGGATATATCTCGACACAAAGGATGAAAAGCTTCAGATTTCAACAAACGATGGAAAATGCTGCGATACACTAAAAAAAGTCACATTCCACACGGTTTACACGGAGACGTGCACTTTTATTTATACAAGTACACATTATAAGATATATTAAAAATGAACATGATTACAAACGTGTAGAAACATGATTGTATCCACCTATGGTTATAGGCGTGTGAAAAACTTGCACACTTATCAATGTGTAGTAACAAACAATCACACTATTTAAAAGGGTCATGTTTCCAAGCGTGTAAAAATTGTTTATAAAAAAAGTAAAAGACAAATAGAGAGTGAACAATATGATTTCTACACGCTTGTATATGTCGAAAGTATTTTAGGTGATTTGTTTGGCAATATGATTTTTACACGCTTGTGGATGTGAATATATTTATATTATTCACCCACACTTATGTATATGTGTATTTAATATATTTTTTCCCACATTTCTTTATGTGAACATTTAGCTATTCTGTTAACATTTGCATATGTTGAGATATTATTCATGCTACATTTGTCCACACACTAAAGAAGCATGTACTTTGATATTTTAAACATTTAAAAGCGTGTATGTTTTGGCTCAAAATGTAGAGTTTGACTATTTCTCGTAGTGGGTTAATTAACTTATATGTTATTTTTTTACTTAGGTTTTTCTTTTGTTATAGATTTCTTATCAGTTCAAATATCCATTGTTGCTTCCGAGTTTGCCTTTTGCATAAGTGGTCGTATTTTTTTGGCTCGTATAGGAATGCTTTGCCGCTGGAAACAACAGACGCATTGATATGTACTCTATGTTTGTTCAGTAAGTCACGAAAATCAACATGGATGATTTAGAAGATCTTAGAGGTGACCTGTACACACTTTTGGGTCTTCTAAAAACTATAGACGTGGAAGTCCGGAACAAAGATACTTGGGTATGGCTTTTTTTTTTTTTTTCTTTTGCTACTGTGAAGTTTCAAGGCTGGAAAACTATAAATTAATATGAACTTGTATGTTGTTGCCATCTCGCCACTATCATTTTTTTCCTTCTATAAAACACAAATTTATATAAATATATATGGCACAAGCCTCATCCTAACTATGTTATTATATTCACAGAATATTAAATGTATTTAGTTCCTTATATACTGATGAGGATATGAGTTAACCCACGTGTCCGTGAATATGGAAAATCCACCCACCGCCTTTCTCTCTCTCGCTTCGTTTTGATCCACAAACCCACATACAAAACGGGAAAAACCGAAGATTCATCTATGCTAAAAATTCGGCTCCACGATGGAGAGTAAGAACAGAAATCATTAATTGCGGTATGTGATGTTATATTTTAATTATAGATAATCTCTTCTTATGTCTTTTAATTTGATGAAGCGATTTTGCATGATCGGTTTATTCGCACCCACCGCCTTCTCAAAGTCAATTACTTCTCATGTACATCGTCTACAAGATGGTTGCCGTTGCACGATCTAAAATCACGTGGGTTCGTTTTATAGGATTGTGGCTTTTGGGATTCGATAGAGGTAAAGAGGTTTTTGGTATTTTTTTCTTTTAAAAGATTGAGATTGAAGTTTTGTTGGATATTTTCAAATAACTGGCGCTTTTCATTCTTTGGTATGTTCAGGGTTGCTTATGAAGATTGTGTCTCGGCTTCCTTTTTAATGAGCAGATGAAAGTTGTTTAGTAGAGCAACTTATTAGAGTCATAAATACTAAGGTTAGCGGTTTTCATACGCAATTGTCAATACCCATAATGTCTTATTCCGTGTGTCGTAGACTATGTTACTTAGTTTTGTAAAAGGTTGTTGGGTTGTGTGATGTAGGCTGGAGAGAAAGGCCAAATGAGGTGAATCGGTTGTAATTTAAAAAAAAAATCAGGGAAGCAACTGGCAGCCGTTTTCGCATTATTTGTCGATGTATCAATTGAATGTTACGTTCTCGGTCATTTTATATCAGCTGAGAGGCTATTGCGTTGCTTATGCTTGCTTTACTGATGTTTCCGAACAAAGTAGCATTGCAGCAACACATGTTCCTTGGTCTTGACGTTGGGATAAGATACATATTATTATATAAGGGTTACATTGGTGTCATTCTATCAGTAATATAACCACGCCTATAATTTTTATCACCATTAGTACTTACCAACTCATACTTAGTTATACTTTTTATTTAGTCATTGCATTATTACCAATTTTATTATTAATTTTCCGGTACACTGTTGAGAATGGAAAATGTAAAAACACACGCCAGCATGAGCCGTGTGGCACCGATGAAGAATCAGAAAAATTATTGGACGACAGAGCTCATGGGAATTGAAACCGTCTAAGGTGGTTGAGGTTGCCAATCTATTTACATTCGATTTGTTTTTTATGTGGAGTTATGAATCTTGTTTGTTTATTATTCAACCGAAAATGCGGGGTAGCCTTACAGATTCACTACGTATTAAGTTTAACGAGTATGTTTAAGAGCTTTTGAACTGCGATATCTGGTCGATTGGTTCATAATAATGGAGCGGAGGAGGTAATACTTGAGGTTCCAAAGGTTAGGGAAGGACCGTCAAATGGAGGTTTAAATGCAATTCTTTGGAAGGCGTGAAATGGCCTCAAAAGCATCGGCAAGCTTTCAGGCGTATTGGTAAGCAACCACCAACCGGTGTCCTATTGTAAGCAAGAGGCTGAGCTGTCGTCATTATTTGATATGTGAAGTCTTGCCAAAACAGAAAATACGCACATTCACCCAGGTAGTTGTGTTTTTGCTAATAAATGAGAACATGGTTCGGAACAATCCGTCATGTTTCATATACGTAACAACTGTGGTATTTTCCTTTCAGCGTATCACAAGCTGCAGCTGATCGTGTTCGATAACAACTTTGGATTAGGTGGTTCTTAAGGTAAAAGAATCTACACGTGATGATTTTTACTTGATAACAACAATTATTACCTATTAGATTGTGATTACGAATCTGATAACTAACAGATTCCTTTGAACGATAAACCTATGGTATGTTCAACTAACTGTCATTTAATCTTCTTATTTATGCGCTATTGTGTATAACATAGTGCGTTACCCTGTTAGGTTAGTTTGTGAATTGAATATGTGTTTTTTTCATGTTGATAGAGATTGGTAAGCGTAAGAGGATCCATGAACTGAATATGAATAGTATATATGTGTATAATGCATTGCGGACGGCATACCTTGCTAGCAGCCGAATTCGTCTAAATTTAATGGAGTGTATGGATCAGGATTATTGTACGTATTAAGTTCCTGTGTTAATATGAATTTTCGTTTTTACATTTCATTTAGGTGAGGTCCAAAACAACTCTCTTAGCTTTTGTTATTGTCTCTTTTAGTGACTTTAGGTTCGACCCACTTTGTTTAGGTAAGGTGCCGAAGAACTTCGACAAGTCTAGGGAGGCCGAGCTCAGTCAATGCGGATGGGCTACGCTTCTTCGTTGTAAGTGATTCTGAGACCATTATACATGATATTCCATAATTTAACATATATAATTGAGGTACTAACATGTTATAGCTTTGCGACCACATATCTTGCTACATGAGGCTTACAATTAGGTAAAAGCACAATAAAGGGATATGATTAGTTCAAGTAAAGTTGGCTTACCGGAACTATTTTCCTTCTCCCGCACAAAATAATGCAACGTCGGCCTTTGATGTCATTGAGGTATCTTATTTTGAGTTGATAAACTACAACACGAGGTAGTTTACTCGCGGGGTGATGCTGAAATGTAGCAGTCTTTATCTTTTAATTGCAGCTGCTACATGAATTAGGGGCGGCAACTCAAGGATGAAATTGTGTATAGGTTCATAACCTTTTTTTTATATGTTAATGTTTATTAATTATTACTATTTGAGAACGGTCGATATACATGACTTTATTACTGACGATGCACATATTTACATACTACAGGGAATGATCCCGAGGATGTAGACATTTGCGATAAACAACCCCTTTTTTAAGGCATACCCAAATTAGACCAGAAAAAAGAATAAACAAGAAGAGTGAGACGGGGACGACTGTGAAATTAGCGTTTTTATATGTAGGGTTGCAGATTAAACTGGAGGAGGAACATGTATATTCATTTTCTTTCTTTCTTTTAGATACAGTATGTATGGCCCATATGAGATTAATACTTATCAAATCTCTTGGCTTATTGTTGGCACAGACACACCAGAGTCTCATCCCGAAAGCTCAAGACCAACTGATCCAGTCCCCAGAGTGATTCTACAGGAAACACCTATGCACGCGGATGCTGTTCAGGAACGAGCGCCAATGGTTCTATCCTCAGGTTAGTACCGTGGTCGGTCATTATGTATGTCGCCATTCGTTAGTGTCCCTGTTTGCTCACCCATTGTAAACACCCAACAGTCAAGAGACAACGTAGAGTGCACGTACAATCTCGACTGCATGCATGCTAATCTATTTATGAAATTGTGAATGTAGGTTCGTAGGGGACGCTTAACGTGGTTCCAGTGTAGCGGGAGACAACCAGCACCTCGACAAACAAGTGTTGCCCGCTCACGGAGGATACCTCGATGAGCGACGAGTTCCTTTAGAACGAGACCTATATGTTGGGTGCGTAGCCTTTAACATCTGCAGGTCAATTTCTGAAGAGCTCTTTGCATGTACAATAATAAGTGTTTGTTCGGTGCCAATGACCACTTTTAGTTTACGCTTATACAATTACTATGGTTGACACTTCAACATTAAATGACTTGCTTATATTTGACAAGATTTTCTTTTATGGTTTTATGTTATTGCAAATTCCTCTTTGATGTGTCGCTCATGGTTTGGGTTTATGTTTTGCGGTGGCGACAAAGTGAAGACGAGCATGGGTTGCAATATTTAGGCGGAGCGTGCAATCTACAACAGCAGAACAGGAACTCCATCAATTAAAACTTATCGAAAGACGCATCTCCGAAAAGCAATCTGTGCGGCGGGTTTTAAATACTTGTTGAAAGTATAATAAACCCATATGGTGGGCCTTAATTGATAGGGACGAGATTCGTGATCAATACATGAATATCGTTTTATTTGCTGCGTAAGGCTAAGACTTTATCTACGCCGTAATGCTCTCGGTAAATTTATAAATGTTCTTAGTTTCATTTGCTTACACCGTAAGAGGATAAGTGCAGCTACACCGTAACTACATCGATTCCAGAATATTCCTATTATATTTAAGTCATTTTTATAAATTGTTTAGCAATCAGTCTTGTACTATAATTAGGTTATCTTGTTCTATAAGTTACTCTATAAATATAGAGATTATTATCATTGTAATTAACTTTGTAGTCGTTAATAATATTTTGTTTCGAGTCATTACTCTTGTTAGGTTTTATTCCCTTGAGGTGTGCCTCATATATCATCATTGGATTAGGGTTTATCTAAATACGCTTCTCTGCGTCCTGCGTCAGTTGGCAACACAGACACGTTAATATCCTAATGGATAATTGGTGTAGAAGGGTCTACTTCAATTAATGTCTAGAGCTTGTTAGCATCCTTGATGATGAATGGTGTAGATTTTATCAAAACCCATACTGTTGGTGGGGTATGATCTTGAAAGTACATGGATCATGGTTTTACCAAATCTATGAAATAACTTGATAGCTGTTACACTATGCTAGAAGAACTATGTTCCGTGATCGTAGGTGGGGCATTAATTCACAAGAATCACGAGGGTAGCAATTATGGAGGTCCAAGAATTCGTCCAACTATAGGCGAATCTATTGACAGCCGTAGGTGCAACCAATTCTCCTTCAACAATAGGAGGATTGATGAATGGGAGGAAAGAATGAAGGTGGAGTATCGATTGCCTACAACCCAGATTTTTCGTTCGAGAATTCTAATCAATGATTTGGTGTCATTTTTATTATTGATGGTTGTTGCATAAATAATTTAGTTTCAAGAAAATTGGTAGACTTCTTAAAATTACCAATGGAGGTTTGTCCAATTGAAGGTTATCAAGTTTGTAGGGTTTCGATGACCATTGGAAAATTTTATAAAGTAGAGGTACTTTGTATTGTGGATAATTTTGATGAGTGTCATATTTTGTTTGGAAAGCCTTGGCAATGTGAAGTTAAGGGTGTATATGATATTGGGCAAATAGCTAAAAAGTACTAAACTTGCCACCTTTCTTCTTCGGGTAGCGAACAAATTTTTTATTTACGAGGGTAATATACTTTCAAATTCATCTTCTTTAGGGTATTTTCATGAGCAGTTGGACATTTTGCCCTCTTACCCATAAGAGCAAATGATGGCAAGTATGATACTTTTTATAATTTGCCTAATTTTTAATTATGTTAAATTTTGGATATGTATTAAGATAAATTATTTAATGATTTATAATTGTGTTAAATCTATGATAAAATGTTTTGTTTAAGTTTACACTATTTACTTATTAAGATAATTTAGTTCCACCGACCACTTCCATTTGCAAAGGACATGAGTTTAAATAAGTATCGCGTGCATGGCACGTGTGGGGTTCAAATAAGCACTTTTAACCACTTACCATTTAGGCGGAAAAGCCATTCTGACCATTTCATCATTTCATTTGTATATAACACAATTCATTTCACATTTGTAAGCGGTTTTGATTTTGTAATTCTCTTGTAATAAACTTCTACAAGTCGATGAAGCCATAACAAATCCATTAACTAATTCTTGAGCTCAATTCTTATTTGAATCTCCTTGATTCTGTAGAGTGTATCAAGCTGGTATCAAAGCGGTCAATTCCGGCATCTTAACCCATAAACCTATCGAGTTTGATCATCGCCGATCAAATTCTGGCCAAAATACATTCGTTTCCCTATCACAAATCGTTACCCTTGTTAATTCTTATTAGTTTTCTTAGCCAAAACACGTTTTAAATGCGGCTAGTACATTATTTATTATTTAAAAAAGTATCATACTTGCCATTTCCTCTTACGGGTAATAGGGGCAAAATGTCCAACTGTTCATGAAAATACCCTAAAGAGGATTAATTTGAAAATATATTACCCTCAGAAATAAAAAAATTTGTTCGCTGCCCTAAAAAAGAAATGGTGGCAAGTTTAGTACTTTTTTTTTAGCTATTTGCCCTATGATATTCAACAAAATCTCTGCCTTTTCTCATGAGAAGGTAAGAGAATTCTTATGGTTTCGTCCAAGTAGAACCACAAATTTCAAAACCCGAGGTTATGGTGGAAGAAAAGATTTTGAATGATGAAGTTGTTGAAGAGTATGTTGAGAAAATTCAAGAATCTAAAGTCCAATCACAATATGAAGACAAGATTTTAACTTTAGTGTTGGAAACAACAAATAAAGTTGGTACCTTGAAGACTTGTGTAAATAAAGTTATTGATTTTAATGGTGATGAAGATGTGAAGGATTCTACTGGTGAGCTAAGAATGGATTTCAAAGGCATCAAAGATTTAAATGTTTGTGATTTTGATTATGGGTTAAATTTAAATATGATTATCACAAATCCAATGAAGTTTTCAATGGTAAACGAAGAAGTTGATTTTATTGCAATTGAAGACTTGGTGATCGTTGATAAGGAGTTCATAACTCGATGTTCTAATTCATATGTGGATCAATGGGAGTGTGGTAGATGTGTTATAAAAGATGAAAGTTTCTGACCCAAGATAAGGTTCGTCGCGAGAGGTTGTTCGAGGTAGATGAAGCTTTTGATGGTGAGAACTCGAGGCGAGTTCTATTTAAGTGAGAGGAAATGATAGGGATGAGATTCGTGATCAATACATGAATATCGTTTTACCTACGAGGTAAGGCTAAGACCTTACCTACGCCGTAAAAGCTCTAGGTAAATTTACATGTTCTTGGTTTCATTTGTTTACGTCGTAAAAGGATAAGTGCAGACTCGCCCGTAACTACATCGATTCTAGAATGTTCCTATTATGTTTAAGTCGTTTTTAGGATAATTATTGTTTGGAATGAGTCTTTTACTATAATTAGGTCATCTTGTTCTACAAGTTTTACTATCCTATAAATATATGGATCATTATCATTGTAATTAACTTTGGAGTCATTAATAATATTGTGTTTAGAGTCTTTACTCTTGTTAGGGTTTTATTCTCTTGTGGTGCGCCTCGTATATCACCATTGGTAGGGTTTATTCAAATACGCTTCCGCGCCTCCTGCGTCATTAATTGTACAAACTTGTTTAGCTCATAAACCCAATGTTTCGGGCCTTGTAAAATTTTCGGTCCATCATGTCCAAAACCGAGTGATACGAGGAAAGACCAAGACAACCCCCTGGCCATCGTTCCGGTATCGGTCTCTATGATTCTTGGTTTTCGGTCTTCGGGCCGGGACATGTCTGGCCGGTATGGTCTGGGTTATGCCGGATACTCAGCCCTAGTATGTATGTTAGGTTTTTGTTACTACACACGTCCAATATCTTACGAGTACTTTTATTTCAACTAACGATACATTTTAGAGGTGGCTTTCAGTTTTTCACAATCATAACAAGTACTATATCATTTGTAATATTCCACTTACTTTTTTTTATGTCTCTGTTACTTTCTTTAGTGTCTGCAAAAGACTTGAAGTTTTTCAACAAAAATACTAGATACAACAATTATTTATGTAAGAGATACAATGATTTTCTAATACGTCTACAATAAGTATTCTGAATTTTGAAATAATGTTGTTCACATAAATTTCTTCACAGGCTGTTTGTCAAACAACATTGAATATGCATACCTTTAAATTAGGTAAAGCGGAGAGGTAGAACCCTTATATCTCTATTAAATTTCCTTATTCAAACACATATAGTATACAAGTATTTGTTTGTAAAATTCACAAGCGAAATTTCTTGAATTTTCATATAAAAAAAGTTATTACTTTTAATACACTCGTATAAAGTTATTTACCAGAAAGGCAGAAATGACTAACACTATACACGTTTCGAACTTGATTTGGAAAATGGTCAGTATACGAAACTCTTGTAAATCAACAAGTTTGACTTGCGAAACAACGTGATGCCCTTCAAATACACTACATGCTAAACTTGTATATTCGATTGTGTTTATTCATCATATAGGGAAAATGAGTCGATATACATTACATTTTTAATTTCGTGATAGGAAAAAGAAATTATATTTATAAAAAAAAAGAAAAAAACGAAAAAAAGGCAAGTCTTCTATTTTTTGCAAGGGATGTAGTACTCGTCTCAGCATGTGAACAGAAGTTTCTCATAAAGGTAAACTTGAGAAGGAAAAAAAATTAAGAGATATGTTGATGGTTAAAGGTCAAACGACGCATAAATTTTAGGCCCACCTCAAAACTCATAAATTCTAATGGTAACTGCATACCACCTGTTCGAACATGTGAGACAAGATCCAGGTCAAGATATCAGAGATAGTAATTGCTACTGTAATTGCATACTAGTCGTTATAATTTTTATGACCTTTTATTACTGTCCCTTACATAACCATACACAATGGTCTTTGTGGTTTGAAAAAACTCTGTGTATAACAACCTTGTTATGGACTTATGGTAATTAAATTGGTTATGGTATTTGTCAGCAATAACTTCAATATGATATCATGCATGTTCGTTTCGCTTTATATGGTTTGTGCTAGATTATCAGGTGTGGAGCTAGAAAGTTATTGCCGACGAGAGAGCTTTAATGTTACACACAAGACAATGGAATTAATTCGAGAAATTTTCTCTAACTGTGAAACAACTAATTTTAGTTGCTCAAGCTTTTCGATTTCATTTATAAGAAGAATACATGTTAGTAGTTGTAAAACCTTAAAAGTCATAACGAACATATGAAACTCAACATGGACGTCCTATGAACTTGGGTTCACAAGAGAACTTTAATAAAGTTTGGCACAAGCAAATGGTCAAAAGAGATGGACTTATCTTATCTGTCTTGTGATTTTTTTTTTTTTTTTTTTTTCCTTAAATAAATCTGATTAAACTTTCAACAAAGAATACCAATAGAAAAATTGAACCGAATACCCCAGGTAACGGATAAAGTTTTTGTTAATCACGTTATCAAAATAAGGCAAATGTTTAACTCAGATGTGTGCAGTTTAGCGTGCGAGCTTTTTCCTAGCCATCCCAAAATGTATATTTAATAATGTTTCAAATGTGTATCCTTTAAGGTTTGAAACTGAGACCTCTTTAAAAGTCTTACAACTGAACATTTTGTGGTGGTTAATTTTTGATCTTACAAGAACTATCAAAATACCACATTACGGATTTATGACAAATCTTGCAGAAACAGGATATAAACAAAAAAACTGAATGCTAGCTACTTGATCTTCCAATTATTTGTTTTTTCTTTCCCCCAAAAAAATTCATTTAAAGTTTAACTTTATGCCTAAAGAAGTTGGTGGTTGTATGGTTCATACATAACTTCACTCTACGTATTTATAAATCTAGCTACCCTTGTTGGCATTGGGTCCCTTTTTAATTTATTATGATCATATCCCTTTCCTTATAAATATTTGTACCCATTATAAACGATTTGTTATAAGTACATCTCAAACTAATATTTGTCCCAACATAATTGACGTACTGTTGTGATTTGGCTTAGTTATGGCTGCAAAAATGATCATAACTCGACTGGTCTTGTTTGCATTGGCTTTTTCGATGGTCGAGTTCTCGATGTGCCATCTTTTGAAAAGCTCAGTGACTTGTCTCGACTGTCCAACCGGTTCCAATCTTGCAGGTTTGGTTTCTCAATGTCGAAATGCTTCTGTAACGTGTATCTTTTGCTTAGAAACTTTTACTGTTTTACATGCTTTTCAAAGTTAAGTTAAATGTTGGTTGTTAAAAATAAGATTGTAAAGACTTATAAAGTAGTTTGAAAGGGATATAAACATTAGTTTTAACTTTCTAAGTCATTTTAGATAGGTTTGAATCTTGATATTATGAGAATAAGTTTTCTTGGTGGTGATATTTAAGCAGATATTCTCTGTTGTTCATGCTATTGAAGAAGAAAATAAAGAATATGGAATTATCAAATTAATTATTAGCTGAGTTATTATTATGATAACGAAATATAAAAGTAGGAATAGGATGGGTTATATATTTATATAGTACAGTAATAATATGTGTAACATTCGTTTTCATTATGCAAAATAAATGGAATAACTTTTTGAATATAATTTAGAAAACGACTGCAAATCTCTTCCTAACAAGATGGCCTATTAATCATGTTGGGTGGTTTGTGAAAGGGTTCGAAAATGGTCACATGATACCCTAGTTACCCAGCTTTTCAACACTCTTTTTGGGTAAACTGAACACTAACCCTAATCCGTTTACCCTAATGCAACACTCTTCATCTATATCCTTTAGCTTCAAAATATACTCTGAACACTAACCTAATCCGTTTACCCTAATCATTACAGAACTGATTTCGTTTACTGATGAAGACTTTAAACATACAGATAAACGTTAATGAATATTAGAACCGGCAAGAAGCTAGAATGAGGTACAAATAAAACGAGAAAATAAAGCATTACAAGAGTTACAAACGACCCACTCAACCCACGGGTTCGGTCCGTTAGCTGGTATTTGTTTAGTCATTCAGATAGTGACTGGCGTTTTCTTGGCCGGGAGAGATCTTTTTTTGCCTACTAGAGATCCTAGTATATGAAGCAAGCATAATGAATATTAGATGAGTTCCATATTAGATATACCTACTATAGTTTTATGTAAAGAATGCAAGCTAACATGAATAATGTACAAGTCACTAAAGCACACTTCTGACAACTTGTTTACTTGCTTTGCCACAGGCATAAATATACTAGTGAAATGTGACCATGTGAAAAACTCAGTGATGGCTACAACTAATGAGCATGGTGCCTTTGAGACACAACTACCTTCTAGCAATTGCCAAGCCAAGATATTGGGTGGACCTAAGCAACTTTATGTTTCAAGGAAAAACATGGTCACTAGCATCATGAATGTGCATGAAACTGACTCATACACAACATCTCAACCATTGAGCTTCTACACATCATGTCCTTTGTCACAAAATGGGAAATGCGGGACTCAAAACAACGCGGTTGGAAGGAACATTGGGTCGTCGAAGACCATTGATATACCTTTGCCGAAAGAATGGGGATTAGCACCGTCGAGCTATTATGTTCCTTTCATGCCTATCATTGGCATCCCGTGATTTGATCACAAGTTTCGGGCCTATGTTTAATTCTATTGCAAGTATTTGTATGTTATTAAAAAAGTACCATATAATATTTAAAGGTGTTATATGTGAAGTGAGTACGAGTGAGATCATGTTAAGTTACTTTTATGTTATTCAGATGTATAATATGGCTTTGATTTCTTTGGTAATTGATCATCTATATGATGCAAATGTTTGCTATTATGTTAAACTTGTTGGTTATACTTGATAGTTGATCCTTAGGGCATCCACTATAAGAGGTTTATAAAAAATGTTTAAAAGCTATGAAAAAGTTTATCTTTTGTTTCAACCATAGTGAGCTTGTGGTTTATATCTATGTAGCATGAAGAGGTCTAAAATCTTAGGCCTTTTTATAATTTAATGTATGTGTTATGTTTGAACATTTGATATAATTATAAAAGATTTATACATAGTGGTAATAGGTTTATAGTTAATAAATTAATGATTTGACATGTTATAAACTCATTTAAAAGGTCCACCATTATGGATGATGTTATGTTTTCCGTTTTTGATTCGTATACTAATGAGATGTGCTTGGAATCATGGGGTAGAAGCAGTTATGCTAGAGCCTTGATTGTAATCCTATGCTTCTTGATTCATATACTAATGAGATGTGCTTAGAATCATGGGGTAGAAGCAGTTATGCTAGATCCTTGATTGAAATAAATGCGACTAATGATCTTCGTGATACTTTGGTTGTCGTTATCCCTAATATCAATGGAACTGGTTATACGAAACACACCATTCATGTTGAATATGAATGGGATCCTCCTCGATGTAGTAAATGTTAGATATATGGTCATCTTCTTGAGGAATGTCCTAAAGCTCCTCCTAAACTTGTTCCTAACTCTTCGGGAGCTAATAAGGGGTGTCGAATGAAGGGTTCACTACTGTCAAGCGAAAGGGCTTCCAGTATAAGCGGGTGTTTGGAGTTGCAAAGAATATGGAATATCGACCGGTTGTTTCTAAGAATACAAAGAATTCGCCTTCTACTATGAAGGAGGCATCTAAACAACCAAGTAAGGTTGCTGAAGTGATTACCACGGCTAATGCTTTTGGCGCCCGGTGATTTGGATGACAATCTGGTGTAAGTAAGCAGCAAGTGTTACGGTGATGCATTAATGATTCAAGTAATACACCTCTTGTTGAAAAGATTAACAAGCTTGAAAGTCAAATTGTTGAAGGAAGCTTGTATACGGGTGATGATGGAAGCCGCTTCTATGCAAAAGGAGGCTAATCGTAAACCTGTTATGGTTAATGAAGGAAAAAAGGTTGGTAATCCATTTTCTAATGTTGGGAATGTGGTTCTTTCGGATAGTGATAGTGATGAAGAAATTGAAGATGCTTATGATGAGACTTCTCATTTTATGACGAGCGGAGGTTCGTATAATGCTAGTTTACATGAGGATTAAGATTTTAATCTATATGAGACTTATGACCTTCAAGGTTTAAATCCGGAACAACTCGCGTTTTGTGACTCAATGGATATAAATCTTCATGGTCAGAGTAAACGTTAGTTTTATTCTTATGTTTTTATAGTGTTTGATCATAATATTGGTTTGTCTTTCTTATGCTATGTTAGGTCTTAAGCACTGTAGGTGTGTTTGGTTTGCCTTTTTGGGCTGAGGTGTGGGATTTACCCACACCCGTTGTTCTGTAATTGCT
This sequence comes from Chrysanthemum lavandulifolium, assembly GCA_022545495.1. Classification (NCBI taxonomy): domain Eukaryota; kingdom Viridiplantae; phylum Streptophyta; class Magnoliopsida; order Asterales; family Asteraceae; genus Chrysanthemum; species Chrysanthemum lavandulifolium. The sequence goes on from CM040246.1 coordinate 33,844,110, forward strand.
TTTTTGGAGTAATAATATTTTACCGGGGGTAACCATTTTACCCAAAAAAATATTTTCCGTTTAATTAAACCTAAATTACAGCATGATGAGAGAATAAGAAGAACATTAACTACATCCGACCTAAAATGCAACCAACTTGCCTTTAAAAAAAAGGCAACCAGCTTGATAAAATCTAACACATACAAAAATATTTCCTAATTACAAATAAAAGATGATGTTTCCATGTTCAAGTTACTCGGAGAAGACAAGTTTTTTATTTGGATGTACGCAACTTAACTGAGATATCTTTGTGGTTGTTTCTGACCCATTATTTAGACACCTTAAATATATATTTAGTGAGGTTTGAATCTTAAAACAGTTATGATGGTGGAGGTGCTTGAGCCGGATAATCCTATGGCTGAATTTCCCGCATTAAATGGCGGCAGTCATGAGCTTGAAGATTATTATGATGATTATGCGGATCAGGTATATGATTTACCAGGGCAATTGGATGCTTTTTCTGACATGTATGATATCAAGCTCTAAGGTCGTGGTAGTAAGCAATCTAGACGTTAGGTTATGCTTGGTTTTGTGTCAAATGTAATCTAGTGAGTAGTGGTTGTTTCTTGTTTTAAGGATAGAAATGTCTTGTTATGTTAGCTTTCTGCAGCATGTAATTCTACTGAGATATGGACTTCACTCATATCATTTGTACTTAAATATTTTTTGGAGTAATATATTTACCGGGGAAACCCTTTACCCAAAAAATCTTAAAACAGTTTATGAGTAGGTTATATGCCTTAACGTACACTATGCTATTTGGTTGCAGTTATTACCCAACTAAGACCCTCGAACTAAAAACATATGTCCGAATAACGATACCATGTAAGTATATATATTTGGTTCCTTTTTCTAAAGAAATCATTCGCCAAAAAACATTAACTCTAGTCACGAGATTGTGAATGTTAGCCAAAAATGGTAGAAGCTCGATCGGTGTTAATGACAAATAAATGGGTTGATAGCGAATATTCATACTCAAATTTAGTTTAAAACAACTTTTTCTCATTGAATATACGGTGGTGCAACAAGTTTTGCAACCATTAATAAAGATATTAGTTATTAGACCATGTACACATGTATTCCGGTGTTTTTGGTGTCATGAATATCACTTTTTCATGCCCTTTATATGTATAATCAAATTTGGTGGTTCGAAAAGCGTGAAGTTATTAAAATCGTTGAATTGAGTGAGAGAAACACGACGAAAAGCCTTTGGTCCGGTTTGGTTTATGGACTTCAATAGACTTTAAGAAAATGAATTTTAATGTTTCATCCTATACATAGAGTGGTTGCAATTCGTTACGATTCAAAATTACCGCTAAATAGGTCACCAACAATAAAAATTATGTTCAATTAAACATGAGAGGTTATGTTAGCCAAAATTATATAAATGAGTTAGGATCGAATAAGAAGATTCTTAAAATAAGAAGGAATAAGAAAAATTATAACCTAATCAAGATCTTGTGACCTAAATTAAATCGTCCCTATAATCTTAGATCGTTATAACGCAGTAGTGTGTTTTACAACTTTTAATCGGATCATATCGTATATTAGATCGTTTCATGATTCTCTTGTTTTTTCCTATGCGCATGCCAAAATCATGAAAATCGATTTGCTTGTCTATCGTCAAATTAACTTTGAAACTCGAGATGTTGCATCTATATGAATAAAAATGCATCTAATGGTTTGGCATGTTGCATCTCAAATCGTGATTTTGGTCACTTCTACCACTTCTTATTTTAATTTCTTTTCACGGATCCTACTCTATTTAAATAATAATAAGATTTAATTACATAAATCGTCCTTGTGGTTTAGTCAAAGTTCGGATCTTGTCCTATACTTTTTAGCGCGTTTCGTCGCATGGTTTCTGAATCTTACGGATCTTGTCACGATCTAACACGGTCCCAAAAGGACCTCCATTTCAAATCTCTAACGTGAGGATAACGATCGTTATACAAACCACATGGACGATTTATGTAATTTACACTTTAAAAAAGTTTCTTCTTTTTGTTTTATTATTCAAATTTTTTAATTTTATTATGATTAAATTTTTAATAAAAAACCTTTTTTAAATTTAATTTTATTATAATACATTAAAAAAAACAAATTTTAATTTTATTATAATAAATTAAAAAATATTTTTATTTTTTTAATTTAAAAAAATCAAAAATTATAATAAAATTAAAACAAATTATTTTAATTTTATTATAATATATTTTTTTTTAAAACCGTTTTTCTTTATAAAAATTAATTTTAGAAAAAAATTAAAGTAAAATTAAAAAAAAACTTTTGAAAGCTTTTGATTCTTTCTTTCGTTTCTCTCATGGTTTGGCGGCTTGAAATGATGGATTTGAAGGCTTTTGATGTTCTACCTCTTGGTTGATTTCTTTGTTTTGTGTTTCTTGCAATTTCGGTTTGTTTTGGAACTTTTTGTTAATAAAATCTTAGCCTTTGAAAAATAATAATAACATTACAAAGTCTTGTAAAATTTACGAGAACATTTGTTTCATGAAAACTTAAAAAACCTTGATTAAAGTCAAACCGAAAACATTCTCACCACTAAAAGGAAATCGAAATTATTTCTTGATTTCAGTATCTGTGACGTCTTAAGATATGTCTGATATCAAAGAGAAATAAAATAAAATGAGAATGTCGAAAAAATACTACAGTTTTTAATAAAATTAATTTTTTAAAGAAAAAGCAGTTTTTTTAAAAAAAATATAATAAAATTAAAATTTGTTTTTTTTTTAATTTATTATAATAAAATTAAAATTAAATTAAAAAAAAATTATTAAAAATTTAATCGTAATAAAATTAAAAAATTTTGAATAATAAAACTAAAAAGAAAAACTTTTTTTTAAAGAGTAAATTACATAAATCGTCGCTCAATGGTTTGTATAACGATCGTTAGCCCTCACGTTAGAGATTTGCAAGGAGGTCCTTTTTGGGACCAAGGTCGGATCGAGACAAGATCCGTAAGATTTGTAAACCACATGGACAAAACACGCTAAAAATATAGGGACAAGATCCGTCTTTGGCCAAACCAGGAAAGGCGATTTATGTAATTAACTCTAATAATAATAGAGAACTTTACATTTATGATACCGGAGGTATCATTTACTTCTAGTGTGACTTACATAAGTGGCATGTTGTTACAACTATGAGTCAAATAGGTGAACAGATAAAAACACTTTCACTTTTGAATGTAAATTGTCAATAGCTTTTTTTTTCTCTTTTTTTTTGCTAGAATGTTGTGAGTTTTGGTCCGATGTTGTATATCTACACTTTTACTCTCTTACATATTTAAAACATATTGATCGCTTTTAATCTCATATTTATATATTCGGAAGTATTATGTCTCTTAGCCATAAAAGTAAAACTATATTCGGGAATTTCATTAGTATTAATACGCAGAGACTAGTCTTGACAATAGATCATAGGTTAGCATGTAAGGTACTATAAATACCCCTCCTAGTCACAACTAGGAGGGTGAAGCTCATATTTGTATCTTTAGGAAGAAACACACACACTTTTCCCTTTCTATTCTTTCATAATATCATGTCTTTCTTCTATTTAGAGTTTTCCCGATCACCCGAATATATGGATCTTTGTAACACCCCTAAAATTATCGCAGCGGAAGATTGTGTCACTGGGGTATTACTTCATAGTTCACAGAACAAGTTACAGAAAACGACTCTAAATGAAACGTTTTGAAATAAATTATCATTCGATTAAAATATCAGAGTTTATAAACAAAGGTCCCACAGGTTTGTAATATTATACAAAGTACAACATAAAAGTTGTAAAGTTTTCGAATGATAATATATGCATTGTCTTCAAAATATTTTTAAATGCGCCTTTACATGCCATGCCGACTAATTCCTTTCGAACACGAGATAACATGCTAAAAGTGTCAACACAAAGGTTAAGTGAGTTCATAGGTTTGTAAGCAAAGCAGATTGATCACAAGATATCAAGTTTATGAAAGTAGTGAGTTATCGCCCATAGTGCGTTTGATTGCCTAATCGGTCAATAAAAACAATAGAAACCTCATAGGTTTGAAAAGCGAGTAGTGGACAATATAGTTTATAGTATAATTGCAATGTGTACAATTATCTTCTTGAAAGTAATTATTGCTCTAAGCTCATGGAACTCACGATTGTTGTATATATATATCACGGACGATATATATATATATATATATATATATATATATATATATATATATATATATATATATATATATATATATATATATATATATATATATATATATATATATAATATAATAACCCCGGTAGGTATTTTGCCATATACCTAGGTAACATAAATATAGTGCGCCTTGTTATTTCCGATAACATGACGAGTGCGTCAATTCCGATAGGCCTATCCACAATATTTGCTCACTCCCGATGATTAGTGGTCCATGATGTTGGGGACTTTTGGAAAAACAACTTAGTGGCATGCGATGTCTGATCAAGGCATTCATTTTGCAAGTAATTGTCCATAATAAAGCATTTTAGCATGTAGTAAAAGCATTAGCATGTATCTCCCCCAAAAGAGTTTATAAAACAGTTAAACAAAAGCTGTGGCTATGAAACTCATTTGTCTTGATCGACATCGGTGTAACGATATAGCGTATGTCAACAATAGAGTATGGCAAGACCATGATCTTTTAATGATCACCTACGAAAGCATAATATTCGTGTTTCAGTATAGTGTACGATATAAGTGTACAAGTATATGTAGTTTGTTGTCTTTCAATATGATGTTGTACACGAATCCTTAAGTTAAAGTATCCCTTAAGTGTTGTTTGGCCTATAGCCTTTTTATAAATAATCTCGTACCATCGTTCGGGCTATCAAAATCAAGAGGTCGTGTAGTGAACGTATGAGGAGCAAGGACACTTTAAATCGTAAATCCACAACTCGTCGATACGATACCCCGAAGAGGCCTCCTTATGATAATGAAATTCCATACTATTGTAGTACTTATCATGTATAAGTAAGTATTTGACGAGACAAATGTTGTATAACACATGTGTCGTGTTTCGTCAAAGACTATTGTTTAACTTGTGTGATAGTGTTATGAGTTGTGTGTCGTGAAGCATTTATCATGTGTAAGTGTTGTGATAAAATAATATCGGCGTGTCATATTATGATATTGTGGTGTATAAAGGTTTCAAAAATAATTTTGTCAATGTCTAGTAAAATTCCATCTAATGACCAAGTTTTTGAAACAATTTTCGGGTTAACAAACCCATACTAGCCGTGCGGCTAAGTTACAATTAAACAACTTTGAAACAATAATCATGGTCATATCTAGTGGTTATATTTAGGGTCCGTTTGGTTTGTAGGTGGGTTTAGGCTTAAGATTTGGATTTTGATTAAAATTTGGATTAGGATTTGATGTAGGAGAGAGAAAATATATTATAAAATAAATAAATAATTATTTATAATTTGATAAATTATTTAAAATTAAAATTTATTATTAAGAAAAATAACTAAAAAGAATATGTGGTTGAAGTTGTTAGATGGCCCACACAATTGAAATAAAATGTCAAAACACAGGTTACTACTTGGATTATTGTATGCCCGAATATAAAGGTTGCAAACCCAATCCTAGGGCCCACCATAATCAACCAAACAGTCATTATTTACTTTGAGTCTAAAGATAATGATAAAAACTTTCAACCAAACTGGCCCTTAAGTTAAAATAGCTTGAGATATTAGCCTTGGTTTAATCTTGGCTTTGTTTTGGTCTCAAAGAATCAAAAATACAATTAAGTTTCCATGACCATGGTTGTTCTCTTTTCTAGTCACAACATGTCCGTTTAGTATTTGCTGTTTTTAAGACTTTCCGTTCACTTTATGCTTATGTGCTCCTGAGTTTTTGTAGAAAAAATCATTCCGAGCAACTTTCGTGTTTTACACTTTTGCTGATTCGAACCAGAAAATGGTTTAAATCGCGTTTTAAAATCGTATCAGCAACTTTTTGATCCAACAACATATTCACCTCTAGTCATCTTCATTTGGCCATAACTTTTTAACCATAAGTCCTTTTTAAGTGATTCAAAAGCCCAAGTTTTAGTTTTTACTTCCTCCAACAGATTATCAAGCTTAATCAAGTCCAAAGTCCAAATTTTTACTTATATCAATAGTCTAATTACAAGTATATACTTATATTTCATTGCAGAAAGTTTGGCTGCACATTCAGTCCTGCCAAAACGATCATAAGTTGAGTTCTACAACTCGTTTTGACACGCGGATTACGCCAAACTTCAAGTTTATGTTTTAGATATATTTCATAAAACTGAGTCGACTTCCAGAAATGACCAGAACCATGGGCTTTTCCTAAATGAAGTCTGGTGTGCAGATTTTGATATGTTTTGCCATTTTGGCTCTCATTTACTCATCGGGATGAGTTATGAGGTGCGCCACCCGGCGAAACGACCATAAGACATAGCTCTACAAGCCTATATTATTTAATTAACCTCAAAGTTTACTGAAATGATCAGTTTAATCAATCTTTAGGACTGTTGCAGAATTCAGGTTCATAAAACCTACCTAAAGCTTGTTTTAGCTACTTTTCATGTTACAAACTTCATGTACAACATCAATCAAACCATATTACATATACTACTTATATCAAATTTACATCCAATAAATATTATTACAACCATATTGAATGACAAGAAATTTAAACAAATTTCTTACAAGACTTAGGTTGAATGGTCACAAGAACAATCAAGCTTAACCCCTTTCAATCTTCAACCCTTGTCTTCAACCTCTTAACCCAAGCTTACAAACCTCTTTTACCTTTGAAATAACCTTCTTTATTTCAGCCCCTTTATGCCTTGAATATCTTCTAATTCACCCTTGTAATCACAAAAACAACCCTTGTACCATGTAGAGATCACCTAGGTCTTCATCTTTTGTGTGTAACTTGTTGTATAAAATCAAACTATGGTGGTTCTTGGTTGCTTGGAGGTGTACGGCAATAGATACCAAAGAAAAGGGTATATGGCATTTTTATTTTGACTCAAATGAAGAGTAAGTGTTATAAAATTGTTATCATCTCAATGTTCATGCAATTTGACTAACACATGTCAAGTTTGAAACTAACATTGGTCTTAATGTGTGACATGTGTTATATTGACGTGTGATATGGATGAGAAGAGAAGGATTTGCATCTTATCTTGTATAACTTTGGACTACGAGGTATAGTTTGGTCCCGGTAATTACTAATGTTAAGCCCTTAAGTCACGAAACTTAAAACCGGGTAACATAAAAATATAATACTTACAAAAATGTCAAAACTTATCAATGTACTCCAACTAAGTATATTAAAAGTGTAATAAGTCTAGTGGAGTGCGTTTATGTTGTTAAAACCTAATAACGTAGGTTTGAGCACGCGTATTACGTAAAAAGTAACATGTCTACGTAAAAATGGCAAAGTGGCAATAGTTCATATAAAATATGACTATTGGTGAAAGTAGAGTATTTTGAACACCTAGACTTATCGTAGTCTTGTGTTGACCGCGAGGAAAGTTTACACGATTAAACTTTCGTAATTAATAAAGTCACAACTTTAAATAATTATTTATAGCCATTGGTGAACAAAAAAATGTTCAGAGTGTAATAATTGAAAACAGAGTGAATTATTTAACTTGAGAAATTACCGGTTACTACGAGTTACAATATTTGCTTTACGTTCTAAAGAAAGTCAAATAGATCAAAAGTCAAAGTCAAAGGGCAAATTAGTCATTTTGCCTTATGAAAATTCTGAGTTGCTACACCTCCACCAGCTACGGGAATCATGTCCTCATGATTTAGTTCGTGTTATGAGTTAATGATGTTCCCGAGAAGATGTGGGGGTACTTCTGTAATGGAACTTCGTCACGAAGTTCAGTGAGTGTTATCTACTAACGGTATATTTGAGTTCATCTTCACGTTCCAACGTGAATTCAGGACCTCTTCTAGAGTTTCATTGAGTGTTGACAATAGGAATGCGACTTTTCTTAAGTCATTTGACCTCATTGTCCGTGATCTTAGTAGATTCTCTGATAAAGTTCAAACGTTAATCAATATGGATCTCTTCCAGATGAATAGTGAGTGTCTCATCATTATGACACTTCTTCAGAATGCACACACGAAGGGCGGCGTGTACACTGCCAAGTTCGGGTAGTAGCTCGAGTCTGAAAGCTACCAGGGCAATTCTTGCTAATATCGTATAAAGTCCAATATATCTTAAGTTTGGTTTTCTAATTTCCCAAACAATCATACCTTCTTTAATGAGGCTTTCAACAAAACCTTAATCCTAGTATGATATTTTTGAAAGTTAACGCTACATCCGTGTAACCTTTCGGTGATAATGTGGCCTAATATTGCGGGGCGGAAGTAAACATTGTACTAGATTCCTTACAAGGATTTCGTGAGCGGCAAGCTCGGAAATTCTAATCAGCAATTGTGCTCAAAGATTGCAAAGTCAAATATGCCGCAAGCATGCTTCTAGACAATGCTTTGTCATAGTAGAATGTTGTTGCTCAATCTATTAGTATTGAGAATGCTCACTAGATTGCTCGGACTAAGTTGAATAAATTATAATCAAGAAGTATTGTCTTCGGAATGAGGTATAAGAAATGGAGATGAAGTTTTCTTGCTATCAGTGGTGTTGATATCACAACTTATATTCGTCGCTTTCAAGAGTTGGCAGTAGTGTGCCCAAGGATGGTCTCAACCAATGAGAAGTTATGGGAAAAGTTCATCTGAGAACTTCCACTCAGTATTTAAGAGAACGTAAATTTGATCACTCACAATAGATGAAACAATCCAGATGTCTCGTAACCTAGTGGATCATGTAGTATAAGCTCGGTCGGCTAAAATAACAATAGTAACAACCACAATAACAAACGGTGTGGAAGGTGGAAAGTAAGAACATTTCAAGAAATAATGTTCCCAAAATAATGGCCAACAAATGGGAGAAGTTCGTGGGAGGGCTTATGTGTTGGATGATGGGACATCGTACCCAGTTTGTTAGTTCGAGACTGAACTAAGTCCATTAGTTCAAGAGTGTAACAAGCAATGTTAGCTCCACAATAATGAATACTTTGACTCATGCGACTCGTGCATAATCAAGTCCATGGCAACCAAATTCTGTTCTTGAAACATCTGATTCCATCAGGTCGGGTTTCAATTATGTTCTTGAAACATCTGATTCTATCAGGTCGGGTTTCAATTATGTTCTTGAAACATCTGATTCTATCAGGTCGGGTTTCAATTGAATTTAACCAATTTTGTTAGCTCAACAAACGGTTCATGTTTGTAAGGATTTGTATCGATAAAGTGATAACTTAAGAATGAACTTAGGTTGTTCAAATGAGGTCTTAAGGTTTTTTTCGAGTGGTAAAACACTATCGTGTTTTCTAAATCTTTCAAAGAATACTAGTGATTCTCGAGTTCGAGTTCATACTCATGTCATATCGATACTAATAAGCCCACTCATTTATAATTCATTACTTACATAAAGAAGCGTCCCAATTTATGCAAGTAAGAAATCATAAACTTATGGTTCGGCGATTTACAATCTCTTTATTTAAATAAAAAGGCGTCCCAGTCCATTTAAATAAGGACATTCCAAATCATCCTACTTAAGAATTTCCAACACACTCATACTTAATCGATGAGTTACAAGGTGATGTATTACGAGACTTCGTAAGTGTTCCAAGAGTATGGAATGGATGTTCACACTCATCTTCAACGATGAGGAGTTAAATAATCAGAGAGAATCAACATAGCGTTAAAAAGAATTGGTGAGTTCATAGTTATGCAGTAGTTTTCTCACAATGTTTGAGAAATACCAGTGCGACCATTGTGCAAATCACAATGTCGAAAACAATAAATAAGTCCATTATGTATATCTCAATGTATGAGAAATAGATAAAACTATGGTGTGTCTCTTAAGTTCTGAGATATATTTAAGCCAATTGTGTATCTCACGATGTCTGAGATATATCAAAGTCAATTGTGTATCTCACGATGTCTGAGATATAAGGAAGACCATTGCATACTTACAATATCTTAATAATAATGAGACCATTGTATCAACTACAATGTCTTAGAAAGTTTCGTAGATCACAAAAATGTATATGATCGGTGATATCTGGTTGTGCCATAATGCCTTGGAATGGCATATGTAGTTATGTTTAGTCAATTGTTTATATAAACAGTCATTATATAAATAATATAGTATTGTGTTAAGGCATAGGCATGGCGCACGGAATGTTGAAGACAACAATGAGTGATACGAGTTTAATGTAAGATGTAGTTATAGTCTAGGTTCATATGCAATCTGGTTCTCTATAACTGAAGCTCCGATACCAATCTGTAACACCCCCAAAATTATCGCAGCGAAAGATTGTGTCACTGGGGTATTACTTCATAGTTCACAGAACAAGTTACACAAAACGACTCTAAATGAGACGTTTTGAAATAAATTATCATTCGATTAAAATATCAGAGTTTACAAACAAAGGTCCCACCAGTTTGTAATATTATACAAAGTACAACATAAAAGTTGTAAAGTTTTTCGAATGATAATATATGCATTGTCTTCAAAATATTTTCCGTGCGCCTTCACATGCCATGCCAGCTAATTCCTTTCGAACCTGAGATAACATGCTAAAAAGTGTCAACACAAAGGTTGCGTGAGTTCATAGGTTTGTAAGCAAAACAGTTGATCACAAGATATCAAGTTTATGAAAGTAGTGGGTTATACGCCCATAGTGCGTTTGATTGCCTAATCGGTCAATACAAACGATAGAAACCTCATAGGTTTGAAAACAGTAGTGGACAATATAGTTTATAGTATAATTGCAATGTGTACAATTATCTTCTTGCAAGTCATTATTGCTCTAAGCTCATGGAACTCACGACCGACCGTTGTATATATATCACGGACGATATATATATATATATATATATATATATATATATATATATATATATATATATATATATATATATATATATATATATATATATATATATATATATAGGGAAGGATTCAAGAAGAAGAAAACTAAAATAAGAAGAATAAGAAGAATTTCTAGCACACACTTCAAATAGGAGTGAGAAATTTATGGAGATGCAACTATTTTTATAGGTGCATCCGAAATGAGTGGTTGTGGTTTCTTCTTATCATTCTTATTTTAATTTTCTTCTTATTTGATCCTAACTATATATATATATATATATATATATATATATATATATATATATATATATATATATATATATATATATATATATATATTATATTGGGAGGTTAATGTGAGATCATACTTAAAGTTGTAAAAATAAGATCAAGTCTAAAAACAACTAAAACATTTATAAATAACAATTTTAGCAATAATACACAAAATATAATATTTTAATACAAATTAACATTTTAGAAACTAATAACCAAATGATACATGAGTTTTAATTAGTGATACACCTGATACACATTACACTAATAAATATTCTAAAATCTGATAGACATACTCTGATACACATACAAAAACCTGATACACATTACACTTCTAATCAAAGTGTATCACCTAAGTTTCGTAAATTTTAAAAATAAATCTATCAAAACTTTAACATTTTTAGTTGTAGCTAATAAAAAAATTGTTTTTTGTAAGAAGAGTGTCACTTGTCGAATTTTAGATTGATCTCATTTTAACAACTTTAAGTTTGATCTTATTTGATCTATATTCTATATATATATATATATATATATATATATATATATATATATATATATATATATATATATATATATATATATATATATATATATATATATATATATATATATAAAAGTAACTTGCCGGGTAGGTATTTTTCCATATACCTAGGTAACCTCAAATATAGTGCGCCTTGTTATTTCCGATAACATGAGGCAAAAGCGTCAATTCGATAGACCTATCCACAATATTTGTTCTCACTCCCGGTGATTAGTGGTCCATGATGTTGGGGACTTTTGGCAAAAACAACTTAGTGGCATGCAATAATACAGTCAAGGCATTCATTTTGCAAGTAATTGTCCATAATAAAGCATTTTAGCATGTAGTAAAAACATTAGCATGTATCTCCCCCAAAAGAGTTTATAAAACAGTTAAACAAAAGTTGGTGCTATGAAACTCACTGTACTGATCAGCATCGGAGTGTAACGATATAGCGTATGTCAAAAATAGAGTATGGCAAGACCATGATCTTTTAATGATCACCTACGAAAGCATAGTATTCGTGTTTCAGTATAGTGTACGATATAAGTGTACAAGTATATGTAGTTTGTTGGATTTCAATATGATGTTGTACACGAATCCTTAAGTTAAAGTATCCCTTAAGTGTTGTTTGGCCTATAGCCTTTTTATAAATAATCTCGTACCATCGTTCGGGCTATCAAAATCAAGAGGTCGTGTAGTGAACGTATGAGGAGCCAAGACACTTTAAATCGTAAATCCACAACTCGTCGATACGACACACCGAAGAGGCCTCCTTATGATAATGAAATTCCCTACTATTGTAGTACTTATCATTTATAAGTAAGTATTTGACGAGACAAATGTTGTATAACACATGTGTCGTGTTTCACAAAGACTATTGTTGAACTTAATGTGATAGTGTTATGAGTTGTGTCGTGAAGCATTTATCATGTGTAAGTGTTGTGATAAAACAATATCGGCGTGTCATATTATGATATTGTGGTGTATAAAGGTTTCAAAAATAATTTTGTCAATGTCTAGTAAAATTCCATCTAATGACCAAGTTTTGAAACAATTTTAGGTTAACAACCCAAACTAGCCGTCTGACTAGTTACAACTAAACAACTTTGAAACAATAATCATGGTCATATCTAGTGGTTATATTTAAGTTAAAATAGCTTGAGACATTAGCCTTGGTTTAATCTTGGCTTTGTTTTGGTCTCAAAGAATCAAAAATACAATTAAGTTTCCATGACTATGGTTGTTCTCTTTTCTAGTCACAACAGGTCCGTTTAGTATTTGCTGTTTTTAAGACTTTCCGTTCACTTTATGCTTATGTGCTCCTGAGTTTTTGTAGAAAAAATCATTCCGAGCAACTTTGTGTTTTACACTTTTGCTGATTCGGACCAGAAAATGGTTTAAATCGCGTTTTAAAATTGTATCAACAACTTTTTGATCCAACAACATATTCACCTCTAGTCATTTTCATTTGGCCATAACTTTTTAACCATAAGTCCTTTTTAAGTGATTCAAAAGCTCAAGTTTTAGTTTTTACTTCCTCCAACAGATTATCAAGCTTAATCAAGTCCAAAGTCCAAATTTTTACTTATATCAATAGTTTAATTACAAGTATATAATTATATTTCATTGCAAAAAGTTTGGCTGCACATTCAGTCCTGCCAAAACGACCATAAGTTGAGTTGTACAACTTGTTTTGACACGCGGCTTTCGCCAAAATTCAATGTTATGTCTTAGCTACATTTCCTAAAACTGTGTCGACTTCCAGAAATGACCAGAACCCTGGGCTTTTCCTAAATGAAGTATGGTGTGCAGATTTTGACATGTTTTGCCATTTTGGCTCTCATTTACTCATCGGGATGAGTTATGAGGTACGCCACCCGGCGAAACGACCATAAGACATAGCTCTACAAGCTAATCTTATTGAATTAACCTCAAAGTTTACTGAAATGATATGTTTAATCAATCTTTGGGACTGTTGCAGAATTCAGGTTCATAAAACCTACCTAAAGCTTGTTTTAGCTACTTTTCATGTTACAAATTTCATGTACAACATCAATCAAACCATATTACATATACTACTTATATCAAATTTACATCCAATAAATATTATTACAACCATATTGAATGACAAGAAATTTAAACAAATTTCTTACAAGACTTAGGTTGAATGGTCACAAGAACAATCAAGCTTAACCCCTTTCAATCTTCAACCCTTGTCTTCAACCTCTTAACCCAAGCTTACAAACCTCTTTTACCCTTGAAATAACCTTCTTTATTTCAGCCCCTTTATGCCTTGAATATCTTCTAATTCACCCTTGTAATTACCAAAACAACCCCTTGTACCATGTAGAGATCACCTAGGTCTTCATTTTTTGTGTGTAACTTGTTGTATAAAATCAAACTATAGTGGTTCTTGGTTGCTTGGAGGTGTCTGCAATAGATACCAAAGAAAGGGTATATGGCATTTTATTTTGACTCAAATGAAGAGTAAGTGTTATAAAATTGTTATCATCTCAATGTTCATGCAATTTGACTAACACATGTCAAGTTGAAACTAACATTGGTCTTAATGTGTGACATATGTTATATTGACGTGTGATATGGATGAGAAGAGAAGGATTTGCATCTTATCTTGTATAACTTTGGACTACGAGGTATAGTTTGGTCCCAGAATTACTAATGTTAAGCCTTAAGTCACGAAACTTAAAACCGGGTAACATAAAAATATAATACTTACAAAAATGTCAAAACTTATCAATATACTCCAACTAAGTATATTAAAAGCGTAATAAGTCTAGTGGAGTGCGTTTATGTTGTTAAAACCTAATAACGTAAGTTTGAGCACGCGTATTACGTAAAAAGTAACATGTCTACGTAAAAATGGCAAAGTGGCAATAGTTCATATAAAATATGACTATTGGTGAAAGTAAAGTATTTTGAACACCTAGACTTATCGTAGTCTTTTGTTGACTGCGAGGAAAGTTTACACGATTAAACTTTCGTAATTAATAAAGTCACAACTTTAAATAATTACTTATAGCCATTGGTGAACAAAAAAATGTTCAGAGTGTAATAATTGAAAACAGAGTGAATTATTTAACTTGAGAAATTACCGGTTACTACCAGTTACATTATTTGCTTTTACGTTACAGTAAAAGTCAAATAGTCAAAAGTCAAAGTCAAAGGGCAAATTAGTCACTTTGCCTTATGAAAATTTACGAGTTGCTACAATCTTGATTCCTATAATTGGTACCAGAGATCCTCAGGGGTGAATCGTAGTTTGTGGTTTGAAAAATTCATTTTTTGGTGTTAAAATATGTGTTCTCGAGGTTTATTGCAAAACACGTGTACTTTTGTCCTAAATTTTTGATTTTTACATGTTTTGTTATAAAAGTTGTTTTTCTTGAAGATATAGTGTTTCTAAGCAAGATTTTGCAACTCGTAAACGGTTGATTTTTGAGTGTTGAAGGCGATTTTTGGTCATATGGTACGTTTTTCTTACCCAGATTTGAATCTCGGTTTCATATGTTCTTGAAGCCGAGTTCAGTGGTTTAGAGAAGCCGATTTCGGTGAGATTTAACTGGCACAAAGTTCGGTGCGTTCTATAGGAACCGAGATTAGGTGTGTACTTTCAGGAACCGAATTCGGTATGTGTACTCAAGCCGAATTCGGGGAGATTTGTGAAGTCGAGATTATCAAAATTTTGAACTTGGGTTCCGTCCACCTTCCAAAGCCGAGATTGCACTACCCGAGTTAGGATCAAAACGAATTCCACACACACCGAGTTTCCAAGCCAAGATTCAACCAAAGTCGAGTTTTCAAAAGCCGAATTTGTACCAAAGCCGAAATTAAACCCAAGCCGAGATTAAGGCTGAATTCACTCAAATCGAGTTTCGACACCGAACTCACTCAAGCCGAGATTGGTACCCGAGTTTATCTAAGATGAGATTTGAACCCGAAATTAAAAGGCGGAGATTGTGAAGCCGAACTTTGACAAATAGAAGCTGGACTTTGACTTTTTAGAACCCGAAATTTGACTTTTACGACAAAACTTCAAATCATCATATCTTTTGAACCGTAGCTCCGTTTTCAGCAATCCACCTATCAAAATGATTGTTGGAACGTGCAGAACGGGGAGTTAAGTTAATTTATTCCCATAGTGGCACTTTTGAGGTCCAAAAGTTATGGAAATTTTTATGATCAAACACCAAAAACGAATATGATATTATTTCCAAATTCAAAACAAACCACATTTCACTTAAACGATCCTTATCAAGATCCGATTTTTACACGACTATGATTTGCAGTGCTTATCAACTATAACTACGGGGATTATTTTGTATTACTTATTTGGGTTTGAAGTGATGTTTTATAGATGCGAGTAGTTATTTCATCTTCGTACCTTCTTTCTCTTTTCTAAATGTTTCACCACTATCATGAAGATGACTTGTTTGAACCGTAATTCAGTAGTGAGTAAGACTTGGCTATCCAGTTATTTAAAGGGTTACGTTGTTGTGCTTATAGTATATAGCTATCACTATAAGGAGTTACATTGTAGTGCTCAGTTCTCACGCAGTTGAGGATATGTCAAGAGGATGATGCTTATTATACTTTGGAATTGGGTATAGGGTACACCGTTCTTAGTCACAGGATAGTACAAGTTTAAGTCACAAGTCTGGAAGATTTTACTTCATTCTCAAGTTCTTCATATTGGGTTATCTTCACATGGTTACCACAGAGTCCGTCGATTTTATACGGGGTTGGTAAAGAGTTAGACATATTAAATGGTATTGTTAGTAGATTGGGATTATCGATATCTTCTCACAGGCTGATATGATTTATGATAAAGGGCTTTCGGTTAATGCTTCCCGTGTACACATTCTTATCTTTGCTTCGATACATCGCAACCATCAGGGATGGAAATATGTATATCGAGGGCCTTGTGAGTTCACATGATAGAGCTTAATGATTTATGACCGGAAAGACGTATCTCATCCCATATAGAAATGTCTTATAACAGCAGAGATGATCAGTTTCATGTGTACATTATGGGTTGATTTGTTATATGTAAGACAACTACGATGCATTTGGTGAGATAAAGATGTTGATTATTTCGTTCTCTCGAATGGAAAATGCTGAAGAAGCTTAAGTCTACAGTCTATGCTATACTTTTCGTTGCGTGTTAGAATACTAAAAAACAGTATTCAAATATTCATCAAAGGATTTCTTCGGATTCAGGGCATTCATCAGAAGAGTTGTCAGTTTAGGGGAGAGCACTAATTAGTAATTAGGGGATAATAAAAAGCAATATTTTAATCCTTAACTAGAATTGCTCATATTGTTTTTCTACAAGTAAAAAGATGGCAACTGAGAAGATTCATGAAGCTGAAAGGATTAATGAAGTTTGAATACAATGAAGACATTCTCAAAGCTAATGCGCTTGTGTTTTGTATTTAATTTTACTTGTAAGGAACATTGTAAGCAATTCCAGATGACATCACTTTGGGAGATATTGTTACCCTTAAAGTTAAGCCATATTCGGATTTGCTTTAGTATTATCTGTGAGACTAGTTTTGCCAATAGAGCATAGATTAGCATGTAATGTATTATAAATACCCTTCTTAGTCACAACTAGGAGGTGAAGCTCACATTTGTATATTTAGGGTGTGTGTCTTCTTCTTCTCTCTAAAAAACCACACACATCTTCCCTTTCTATTCTTTAATAATATCATGTCTTTCTTCTATTTCAAGCTTTCCGATCAACCGAATATATTGATCTTGATTAGTACAATGTCATATAATGAAATATTTGATGCTATGTAATTATATCCATTTTGATATACTTTTAAAAAATATATGAATTATTCATAGAAAACAACAAAATTTGAAATAATTCATAATTAATTTGCAATACGCTTTTATATTAGATTTATGCAAAGGTGACATTCTCTCATCACATAAACATTTTCTTTCTCGCAATACCCCCTTTTTCCTCCTTCAGATCCTCTTTTTCTATTGCAAACCCATACGAACCAATTGCAAACACCCACAACCATTGCGAACCTCCCCCATTACGAATGCTTCGCTTCTTCATATCTTCCCTCCGTTGCCCATCCTCCATTATTAAACCTGCTATTCACTCTTCATTTTTTTTAAAAATGACTACATACTTTCAACATAATTTTTCTCTTCATGTTTATTTTTTCATTTAATTTACCAACAATACAACCTTTATATCCAAATAATTTCTTCTTCCATTTCATTTGAAAACTCATTTACTTTTAGCATAAATTTCTTTTCACCTTTATTTTTCATTCATTTTACCAACAATTACTACACTAATATAAAAAAAATTACACTTATTAATCAATATTATATTTTAATTTGAGTCATTGTAATGAATTTCTTCATGTAACGGTTACACTGGTGGTTCATGTGATTATTATATTTGTTAAAAAGATATAACATCAATGAAAAATAAAGATGTGACATAAAATAAAGAAGGTGAAGAATAATGAATTTATCAGATGTTTTATCTTTTTTATTTATATTATCGTACAAATTAGACATTATACGATGCATTGTGAACAAGAAATACAATTGAAATGAATAGATTTGGAAAAAAAAGTATGCAGAGCATAGAGTGTCAATAAGATATTCTTGATATTAAAAGAATAATTATAGATTTACCAATTTAATACAAATATGAATCAACTTTGATACAAATATGAATCAAACTTAAAAATAAGTGGCATCTTAAGTCATAAAAATGCAAATTATTATCATTAAGATGGTGTAGTAAATGAACTGGATGAACACGAACGGATACTTGTTCATATTCGTTCGTTTATTTTTAACCGAACAAATAAACGGACATGAACGCTTAAACGGGTGAATTTTCTTGTTCATGTTCGTTTATGTTCATTTATTAAGACTATAAACGAACACTAAATGAACATAAACGATTGAAAATAAATGAACATAGAAAAACAAACATAAACTTAATTAAATCATGTATAATATATTGTTTTATAAGTGTTATTTTGTTTAAACAAACCAATTTTTAAATTATGCAACTAAAAAATATGATATACGAACATATATAAATAAATGAGCATAAACGAACATTAAAAAAATGCATAATCGAACATTTACGAAGCGACTTTTGTTCATGTTCGTTTATTTATCTAAACTAACATCAAATTTTCTTTATGTTTATTCATTTAATAAATAAACGAACTTTATACCGAACAGTTTATGAAATGTTCGTTGAACATTCAGTTCGTTTACAACCACTTACCCGAAGCTATATTACCACTTTTAAGAATCAAAAGTCTAAGAAAATTATCCCGGTCTCTTAGGGCTGATTCAAACAAAAACTTATAGTATAGCCATGCAAAAAACTGTCTCGACTCAAACATGAAACCAAATTAAACACCTTCAGAACCCCCCAAGACCAGTAATTATTACCCTTTTATCAAGTTGTTCAATTAAATAAACTGTTGATAATACTTGTGTGTAACATACTTTTTTTATCTAAAAAATATTGAATAAGTTCTTGAAGTGATTTGAACTTTTTATCCTAGCTTCTTGGATTGTGATCCAACATGGACATGTGAGAATAGTCCTAGCACGAGATGGCCATTCTTGTCATTCGTGAGCTTGGACCTGTGACTCCAAACAAAAGCCCAACTACAAAAGCATACAGAAATATTACACTCAATATTTTAATTTTACCATATGACAATTATATATAAAAAATAAGTTATAGTCTTAAACTTTAGTATTAAGGTGTTAAATATTACTAATTTCTCTATTAAAGCGTATTCATTTGCTGCTATTAAGGTGGAGCTAGTTAAGGTCAACAACTCCCCACTATATTCTTTAAAGTGAAAGTACAAGCACCTCACTTACTCATGTTAATTAATCTTTTGTCAACCAAAAGTAACCCACCAAATACATTATACAAAACTTATGCATGGGTATATATACATCAATATCCCTAATCTATTTTCATAGAAGCATTTTGCATATATCTAAGAATATCAATCATAATCTCACTTAACATATATCCTTAGTTAAAAAATTCAATCCTTTTATGGAGTCAAGTCGTTCAGGAAAAGAAAGTGGTGATATAGCGATCCCCGTGAGGAGGTTAAGTCGTCCAAGTCAGGAAAGGGTGCACCTCCAGTTGTGGCAGCCCCCATAAGACTCGGCCAAGTGCCACCTGCTGGAGGGTGGAAAAGAGGTGTTGGTATTATTGATTTAATTCTAAGGGTATGTGCTATTGCTGCCACTCTAGCTGCGGCTGCGGTTATGGGAACCACGAGCCAGAACCTCCGTTTTCACTCAGCTATTTCAGTTCCAAGCTAGCTATGACGATTTTCCTACTTTCACGTAAGTCATGAATATTTTTAAAAGGAACCCGAAAAGGACTTATGGTTGCTTATTGTTTTACTGACCATCATATATAATTATTAACAAATGATCATGTTCATGTTTTACGCAGTTTTTTCTTAGCTGGAAACGCCATAACATGTGCATATCTTGTGATCTCCTTGCCTTTTTCGATAGTTTGCATTGTCCGTCCATATATTGTAGGAGCTAGGATGTTGCTTCTTATTTTTGACACGGTATGGCTATGTAATTTCAATTGTATTTGTGGGTGAGTAATATTATAAGGGACACAAAAAATTGTAGGTAAAAAAATTGAGAAAGGTCGTCTATTATGTACTTTTTAAGCCAAAGAAATGTTGGCGATTTTCATCCATATGCCTATTTTGCAATCTATACAGTACATTTTAATGTAATGTTTTTTGTTTTTCAGCTAGCATTGGCTTTAACAATGGCATCAGCGTCCGCGGCTGCTGCTATTGTCTACTTAGCACACAATGGAAACCCGAACACAAACTGGCCAGCCCTTTGCCAACAGTTCAACGAATTTTGTCCACGTGTTAGTGGTGCGGTGGTGGGTTCCTTCCTGGCAGTGTCCATTTTGGTGGTTTTGGTAGTGCTATCTGCCGCTGCTCTTCGAAGGATCTAACCGACATTTGTGTGATCAATTCATAGTTAAATTCTCTCCTTTTGTGTTTTGTTATTGTGTTGAGAGCTGATTATGGCGCTTCGCATGTGTTCCATTGTAATTTAGTGTTTGTTCAGTTTATTATGAAAATCACTAGTACAAAGTTGATTATAAATCTTGGTTCAAAAAGAATTTGGTGTGTTGGTTGTGATAACGTTATGTAGATAGGATTTTGAACATAAACAAGGCATCATTGCCCCCGCATCATGGCGGGAATAAATCAACATTATGAGCAAAGCTATAATTTGTATAAATTCCGGTTTAAAACGTTATATGCAAAATCGAAATAACAATAGCTAAAGCATATCTTATGTCGTATAAGTTTAAGCGCAAAGTTAAATGGGAAACAAAGGTAAATGATTGTAAATTGATATAAAGGTAGATTAGATATAACAACTAGTATGCTTGCAGTTTATAAAGTGTAGCAAAACAACTACGTGCACATTCCTTATATAAGGTTACTAGCTAGGTTCGTCACATAACAACCACAACAACTACTATACCCTTCCTATTGTGTTATTTTTGTATTGAATGATATTGTAACTTGAAATCACTCTATTCTGAAAAAACTAGGCATCGAAATCAAGAACTTAATTAGTGTTTAGATTCTGTAGTAACCATCACGGATGCTACTCAAGTAAAACTAATTATCAGATAGAAGTTGTTGAACGTCACTTAAACAGAGATGACACCGGTTTCAAAAGACTATATTACTTAGTTTAGTAGTCATGAAAATTATAAAAAATATTGAAAATTGTAGAGGGAAAATGCAATAAAGAAACAAATACATTCAAAACAAAGATTTGAAGTGGTTTAGCTCGTCCGAAATGACTAATATGTCAACATCCATATTAGAGGGGAAAATATGGGCCAAACTCGAGCTTGACCCTCGTTCTGACTCGTTAAAACCCAAAAGAAGTTGGTCCATATGAGAGGTCTTAAATTGTGCAAGTTTTTGCTTGTAAATACGGTCCAACCCAAGCTAAGCTCAAAGCCCCATATTGTCTGAATAAATGAAAAAACGTTTATTTATATTTTACGATCTTCAATGTTTTATCGATATGAAACGTAAAATCATATTAACGAAACAAATAAAACACGTAAATGGTTTGAACTAATAGTTTAACATATTCACATTTTCACATAAAACACTAAAACAAGTATAAGTGATTTTATGATTTAAGTAATACATGTACAACAACTAGTGTTTACATACATATTTGGATAAAATATACACATAACTAGTATGTAGTATATTGGGTAATATAAATGGGTAGAAACTTAAGTATCACAACCCATTGGGCAAATCGTTGAATGTGAGTTGGGTACAACCCAAAGCGCATAACCCATGGATCTTGACCCATAACCCATTGCATGACATCACGCTTTATATGATACATGGATAATATCCATAACCCATGGATCAACCCATACCCAGTGACTAAGTGTATTGCATTCAAAGATACATTGTATCTAGCCAAAGATCCATGGTTCAACCCATGACCCATGACCCATAACCAAAATACCCATGGGCAAGAGGGCGTTCCACGGATCCCTAGCTTTGTGCTAGCCGGATCCTCTTGTGGTAGGGATCCGTGGGATCCGGGAACAGTGGGATTTTTCCTCTATAAATAGTGGTCATTTCTTCATTATTTCTCAACCCTTTCCAATACACTTTCTCCCCGAGTTAAATCTCACTAACCTTAGATCCAAGAGATCTATGTTTGTAGTTTTGTTTTTGTGTGATCTTTTAGGTTCCTCTTAAAGGCAAGATCACCACCTTTGAAGTCAAGCAAGCTCAAGTCCATGAGTTGCCATGCTTCCTCATCATCAGGCTCATCAAGTCTTCTTGTGATGATTCCTTTATTTCTTGAAAGAAGTATAGCGTTGAAGACATTAGTGAAGATGTCTCAGTGTCAAGGCGAAGATATTAGTGAAGGGTATCTATCGTCTATGGGATAAGCACTTGTGGTAGGTGCTTGAAGTCAAGACAAAGAAGCATTAGTGAAAGGTGCTTAAAAGTCAAGACAAAGAAGCATTAGTGAAAGGTGCTTAGAAGTGAAGACACAAGACATTAGTGAAAGGTGTCTTGTAGATCTAGTCAAAGGTATTAGTGAAAGGTGCCTTAGATGTACATTCGATGTGGTGTGTTTCGATGTACAAGATAGACTAGTATTAGATCCAAGGATATTGATATCCTTGATGATGTTGTAAAGGAGTATATCTCCTTTGGGATTAGTCGTTGGTGTAGTGTGGTAGTAGTTCCTCCATTGCAATGGAACTAGGTGCTTAGCCTAGTACCTAATAAAGGGTAGCGACGTTGTGAAGGTGTAGTTCACCTGGGTGAAAGAACTAGGTACTTAGCCCGATTACTTATAAATGGTAGGCGGCGTTGTGTAGGTTTGGTTTACCTTGGTGTGAAAGAACCCGGTGGTTAGCCTAGCACGGAAAAAGGGTAAGCGGCGTTATGAAGGCTTCTCCGCCTTAAGGAGATTGGTGTAGTGTTCTGAACTCTCTAGTAGGTGACTCGGGGAGTGGAGTAGGGCAAGGAAGGTGTCCTTGTGTAGAACCACTATAAATACTCGCGTTGTGGTTTTGTGCTTCTTACTCTTATCTTTTGTTACATATCTTTATATCTTGTTTATCAACATCCAACACACACAACCAAATTGACATAAGTCGATTTAAATATTTAAAAGGAAGTTTTAATTGGTAAAACTATTCAACCCCACTTTTAGTTTTCCACAGCCCCAAAAAGCCGAAAGAATAGCAATATAAAAGAGAGATTGTTAGTTTTCAGAGAATAAGGCATGTAAGAAATTGTCGTTCTTTGTTAATACATATTTGTAGTCATTTGTTAAATACCCTCCGGTTTCAATCACCAACAAGTTTTCATCTTTCTATTTCTTTTTAATATAAAGGTATATATGTTTGAGTGCTATACTTTGCTTTTATAAAAAAAGTGAAGGTAGACATAAACCATAAACGGAGAAGACTACTTGAGAAAATTCGAGTCTTTTTCTATATGATGTATGCGGCTTAACAAATACTTGTGACAATCGGATCACCTTAGCATTAGGTCACCTTGGAGATGGTGTAGATGGGTAAACAATGAGAAATTGCTCTTTACCATACATGACAAAAAAAATCAAGCTTTTCTGCTCTAATTTACACATTATAATCCGTATTTTTGTTGTCATATAGGAACGTTTTTCTTTTAATCGCAAGATGTTCACCACCCAGGTTTAAACCCGAATCTCCTATGGTCTATTATAGGGGCGAGCTCGGTACCAGAACCGGAACCGAGAGAACCGAGAATCAAAAAAATGATGGATAAGGGACCGAGTAGCATGCATGTTTCGGTTCCGGTTCCAGTTCGAGTATTCCGGGTCTAAACCAATTGGAACCGATTTTTTAAAAAAAAACACGTTATACAAACTACAATTAATCTGTACATCTTCTGCATGATAAATAACAACTTAACTTATAATGTGATTATTCATATCAATTGTGTATTACTCTATTATTGGACGACAACAAAAAAGTGATGTTTTGTGGTCGATCAGTACTCATCTAATTTACTGCTCTAGCTACTATTGATTTGTCATTTCTAGGGTACATTATTTACACTCACGGATGCCTGCAATCACTTGGCTTGTTGCTATCACTTTTCTTTCAAGTACAATAATACAAAACAATTTAACAATTGGTTTCAAATCCGAATTTTGTCTATAAATCATGTCACCCATACATAAGAACTATTCGTTAGCCCAGTTTAAGTATATCATGAGGTTAGTTTTGTTATAGCATTAATAATTAGTTCATTTTACTTGTTTGCAATATTAAGCACATTTTTGTTGAAGTTTTCCATAGCGAACAAATGTTGCATGTCACGTTTAAAATGAAAATTTTGGAAGGAACCCTCGTGTTTTCTTGATGATTTTGTTTGTTCCTTGTTGTAATTATTTGTTTTATTTATGCAGCATCATGATTTAAGATGTCATCGACAACAACTTCAGTAAAGCCATATTGCAAATTTATTTGTCTTATGGATGTATTTAAAGACTCTGATGACGAAGAGATTATTGGAAATAAGAGGATGTCAAAACGTGGTTTAGACTACTTTCATAAAAAAATTGACAGGTGATAGATTTTCTCTTAATTCTTGCATATATAGTTATGATGTTGATTTTCTCTTAATTCTTATATTGGTTTAAATTTGCCAGGCAATGTAAGGTTGTGGTGTACGCGATATCCAGGTTAGACCTTGAGACCCCTTAGCTCTACTTTGTATTTATATATCATACGCTACAAATACGTATCACGATAGTATCTCGATCTATTTCACTTTGTATTTCAAAATGGATAAATCTTAACCAAGTATATTCAACCATTAGACATGATAATTTCCATTACATTAAATCAAATGGTTTTACATTTATCACAGTTGAGGTTCTCTAGTAAGTAGTAACCAAAGTGAACCTTTTGATGTTGAACGAATAAATTTGTTTCCTATGAAACTTACACATGTTAGTAAGGATTTACATAATTTGTCTAAACGTTTAAAATTTGCTTCCTTTTAATTACACTAGTGAGTAAGACTCTTTGGTATCACGGCTGTAACCGTGTTTCCCTCCGAGTTCATACCAGAAATTTGAGTCTTTTTATTCCTTATACAGAAAATTTCACTTTAGCCTATAGCTGAATGGGTAGATCGGAGTAGTTTATTGGCATCGGGTCAAAAGTAAAAACTTAGCAAAAGGTAAAGTAGGCCAATTAAGCTAGAAGTCAAAGTGCCCGTGAAGATATACAATCTCTTATACACTCCCTTAGTCTTGAATCCACAAATTGTTCACAAAGAACGTGAGTGTTGCTATGGGTACCCTTAGAGCAAAGGGTATCGTAACTTGAGTCATGACTTAACACCGCGACACGTCAGTATCACATTAGTTTTAACATTTTCAATATTAACACCAAAAAAACACCCTTGTCATAACACCACCATAACATTACATTTTGCGCCTCACATTTTTTATTTTTTTTTAATACAAAATAACATTTTCTTTAAAGTTACAAAACTAAAATTTACAATAATTATTTTTTACTTTTGAAAAAAATGAAAATGTAAATGTAAATTTTCAAAACTTAGCTTCTTCATCCCTTGAAAAGTCGCAACACCACCACACACCAACCCGAACGTGATCCATTAATGTGACAACCCGTACTTTCGTGTCATTTCTCAAACAATTCATGCTTCACAATTTCAACATTTATCGTAAACTAGGTTTACGTGTTCCAAATTCGCGTAACCTTAATGGTTTAGCGGCGAATTCATGATCATATCATCACGAACATTTCATATGGACTAAGTTTAGTCTACATTTCATTAACATCATTTGCATCATGTTAGTTCATTCATGACTTTGCATTTCACATTAAACGTAAATTTTATATTAAATAAACGTTATCGCGTGAGTTATTATTTTGAACATTTAATCCGATACTTCTAAAATGATCCCGATATATTTTTATACTTACATTTAGTTTATAAAACTATATTTTGAGTTTACCTAGTGTTTTAAATTTATTTTGTATATAAATCGTTAAATTTATATTATTACGACGTTTTTCTTAAAAACTACACGATAATTATTATATCACTCAAATTTTACAAGAAATGTATTTTACAATTTTATGATCTCATTATACTCTACTTTGATCTATTAAAAATTTCTTTTACCTAAAATTACCTTAAATACACTAATGTATATTAAACCTTACAAGTTATTACTACTTACACATTTCACTTACACTTTTAACAAATTTTACACAATTTATAAAAAAAAAAAAAATATTTTTGCCAATCCCTCCCCCCTTGGCCGACCAAGGGGAGGGTGGCATTTATTGAGTTGGTAAAATTTTTCAACAAGTATAGATTTATACTTCACTTCACATCTAATACATTCACTCATTTCATTCCAATAATTTCAAAGTTAGTAAAAAGTTGTCTTTCTCTCTTTGTTCTTCATCTAAGAACCGGCCTTCATAGGTGTTAGCAAGGGATCACCAAAATTTTTACAAGCTCAAGTATACACAATCTAGATCACACTCTTATTAAGGTTTTGAAATAAAAACCTAGGGTGTTTAGGTTAATCCTTGTTCTAATCACCTCATCATAGTAGCTTGTAAGCATATCACTCTCATTTTATATTTTTCATCTTCATTTCATATTTATTTCTTCATATTTTGAGCAAGCATGCAAGACTTGTGTATATTTATACCATTTTTACATTGATTCTTAGAGTTTTATATATAAAAGTCATCCTATAATTATTCCCTTGTTATATATTGGCCTTGATGATGTTTAGGAACCCATGACACCCTAAGAAGGTGTATGGTAGGATTAGAATAGCTTTGGAGTTGATTTGAAGGGATTGGAATAGGTTTAGTACGAGAAAAACTATTTTCGACAAGTTATAAAAGTGGTCTGATCTTGTTTTGTTTTTCTGGAAAATCCGACAGTAGACATGAGTTTTTGGCCTAGATATTTAGAAAATATACTTTAAAACGAATCCGTGGCCGCTTGAACGGATTAAAACGGAGTTATAACGAAGAAGTTATGAATTTTTCAAGTTTGACGACGAAATATATAATTTCGAAAATTTCAAAGAAGGTATTTTTATTTTGTACGAGTCAAAACGAGCCTTAAGCTTCACAAATTATTTCGACTTATCAAAATATATTAGTATACTTTGATACGAAGCTAAGGACGATAATATGTAGAAAACGGATTTGAAACGACTAAGATATACACGCTTTTCACAAAATTGCCGTAACTATATTTTTTTAGAAAACTATATTATTTTTACGAGACAAGTGTTACGGATAAACAAAATGACCATATTGAAGGCTGTTTTTAACGATGACGTAGAACTTTTTGTAACGAGATGTCTTCTAATAAAATTGAGATCACCAAGCATATTTTTCAAAACGACCAACCGTTTGTATAGCGGAGTTGTAATAAATTATTTACGGTTGCTTAAACTTTGCCGAAACTCACTTTTTACACAACATTTGGACAAAATCACCATATTTAACCTCTATTATCTTTATGTTCGAGACCTCTATGACGAAAACTCATGTACTAAAACTTCTAGATTTTGATACAAGCTTTCCAAAACCGTCGAGTTCGTTTCCTAACGTTCGACGTACACCATTTTACGACTAGTTTTTCGAAGCCATTTTCGTCACTTTCATGAAATTTCCGACGACATTATTTTACGACGAAAAGTTAAATTTTCACAATAAATCATTAATAAACTATTGAAGGATGACATTTTGACGTAAATACTTGTGAAGTAATTTAAGAATGGTCAAGACGTCAAAAGAGTATTTTTCGACGATAAGTATTATTTTTCAAAACTCGCAAATGGTATAAATAACATACGAAATGCATGCATAACATTACATCATAACTCATTACATATCATATCATTCGTAATAGGTCCAGATTAAAGTATCACGCTATACCTCGGTGTACTCACTCTTGTCATCATACCGGTTTATCAAGTGAGTTTTCATAGCCCCGTCGTACATGTTTAATTATTTTCAAACCTACGGGAGAATACATTGCACAACATTTTTATTACGATACCAAGTATGTTAAATTCATTTACATTGCTTAAGTTACCACATGCCAATTGAAAGTCCCCATTTCCGAACATGAACCGTTAATCATAGAAGCGAGGGTGAGTGGATAGATCTATCGAGGTGACGCCCATCCGGGTTGGTGAATCCCAACTAGTCATACGGATGCATTTCATTTAATAACATTATTGAGTTGTCCGCAAACACTCTGTTGGGGCATACATTATGAACAGTCTAGTTTCGTGTCATGGACTTATAGCAATTGTAACATTTTTACGTGACATGATTGTCATACCGGTCTATACTTGCGTAGTCGTATAAAAC
Source organism: Chrysanthemum lavandulifolium (assembly GCA_022545495.1). Classification (NCBI taxonomy): domain Eukaryota; kingdom Viridiplantae; phylum Streptophyta; class Magnoliopsida; order Asterales; family Asteraceae; genus Chrysanthemum; species Chrysanthemum lavandulifolium. The sequence continues at coordinate 33,872,969 of CM040246.1, forward strand.
ATTTACATAAACCTATGATTTCTCACCAACATTATTGTTGACCGCTTTAGCAATGTATTTTCGTGTAACTAAGGCATTATCATCATGGCATGGTTAAGGAACCACCTTTTGAGTCACAAGGTCGACTTATATCATTGTACATTATGGCACTTTCTTTCAAAACATCGTTTGGACTTGTAATATATTTATATTTCCGCAAACTTTGTAAACTTTTGGGACCTATGTTGTAACTCCGAACGCTTTTATTAAATATCCAACGATGTGTTTTTAAACGACACTTTAGGTCGCTCAATATAACTGTGATTGTGGTGCTATGACAACTATCCCGTGAATTCCATTCACCGCAAAACAGTAAATTGGGGTGTGACAGATTGGTACCAGAGCTACAGTTATAGAGAACTAGGTTGCATCATTGACCCTAGACTATAGCTACATTATCATAGCATCTCATCATTTCATCATAAGTGCATATTCACTTTTCATGCGGATTCACTTACACTTTATTCGAGTTATTTACTTTCATTTTACATCGGTTGTCACAGAGATGTCTTCAGATTCACATCCCATCACTATATCATCGGACACTAACACGGAAGATGTCCCAGTTGACCCTAACATGGATGATACCTTATCGCACTCCACTGAGATCTTATCTTCTATTGGCTCTACTCCAGCCTTCCCACCTATTATGACTGACACGGAGACTGAACCCTTTGAGGAGGGCGAAGTCGCACCCACTCCACATGTTAGCCCTGCTCACGACCCGATACACCCACCATCACCACTACTAGCACCATCATCATCACCATCCTCATCGTATTTTCTTAGGGATCCTTTGCCTACATCGACTTGCCGCTCAAAAGCGTGCTCGTTTTGACATCCCGACACCACCATCTACGAACCCGAGCCACCGTTAGGTTCGAGTTAGGCGAGAGCTCTAAGGTCGCAATGCCGACAACCTTCTACCGAGGCGTTAGGAGCCCGTATAGATAGTCGCAGATTCAGATAGATAGGTTGTCGCGGCAGCTTGGAGGAACTGTCGTTAGATAGGGTTGAGACCATTGCGGAGGAGGTCGAGGGCCTAGTGATAGGCGGTGGTTTCTATTGATTTGGCACATCGAGTATCTGAGAATAGGCGCTTAGAGGACGGGAGCGATTGCGGAGTTGAGGCGGAGATGCCCGAGTTGTACGACAGAGCCGAGATGGCACAGACGAGTTACTGTCGTCGTGCACAAGAGTTATCACTAGCTCGTGAGAGTATTGTTACTTTGCGGGGTCGATTGGAGAGTTGAGGAGTTTGGTTGCTAGCTTGACTACTCGTGTTCGAGATCTTCGTGATCGAGCCGTGAGCACCATGAGGTGCCATGTGTAGACTTTTATCATGTATAGTTTTGACCATTATTATCCTAGTCACGAGGTGTGTGACGTAGTTTAAAGAACTTGTTGTCTTTTGGTTGTTGTACAAACAAATGTATCAAGTATTGACTCTACTATGTAGGAATGGTTTTATTATCTATGATATCGGTCCATGTAGGCCGAAATTTTCATGTATATTATCCACGTGTGTTGTGATTATATTTGTGATATTTCGTTATTGTTCCGTTGTGATTCCATTTACTTTATGCATGTTGTGGTTGTGGATATATTTGTGTGATGGTTGTTTCTACTTACGAGTTCTCATAATTGTTTCATCTTGTGATTTTGAAGAGTTATGGCGCCGAAGAAAGCCACACCGGAAATGACCCAAGCGGCTATTCAAAAGTTGGTGAATGATAGCATAGCTGATGCTCTAAGGATTGAAAGGAAACGGTGGGCCGCTGCTGCCGCCGAGGCATGGTCTTCCGGCCGCTAGGCTTGCTACTATCACATCGAAATGCAGGAGGATCCGGAGTTAAGAACTGTTCGTACAAGGATTTCAAAAGTGGAGATCCCACGAAGTTTAGAGGGACTGAAGGAGCCACTGCCATGGTGCGATGGTTCGAGAAATTGGAGTCCGTGTTCTTGTTATGTAATTGCCCGGATGATAGTAAGGTCAAGTTTGCTACGAGTACATTACTTGATGGAGCGTTGTCATGGTGGAACTCATATGCTCAACCGATGGGAATGGAGAATGCTTTCAAGCTTACTTGGGAGCAATTCAAGGGTTTGGTGACTAAGAAGTTTTGTCCTCGTACGGAAGTGAAAAAGTTGGAGACAGAATTCTATGAACTAGTAACTATTGGGTATGATATTGACACTTACATTCGGAGATTCCAAGAATTGGCCGCGTTATGCCCGTCTATGGTTTCGGATAACGAGAAGTTACTAGAGGCTTTCATCGGGGGACTTCCCGAGGTTATTCAAGGAGATGTGACTTCGTTTGATCCACAAACAATCGAGGAATCTATTAGAGTGACTCAGAAGCTTATGGCACAGGTGGTGAAGAGAGGTAAGTACACCAACACCAACCGAAACAACAACAACAACAACCCCAACAACCGCTTCAACTACAACAATAACCGAACCAACTACAACAACAACAATAACAATAGCAACAACAACAAGCGGAAGTGGGACAACACCAAAGGTAGAAATGCTACTCAACAACCACCCAAGAGACAAGAGGTTGTAAAGGCTTATGCTGCAGGTCCGAAAGAAGGAAAAGGGTATTCGGGGGTTTTGCCGAAATGTGATAGGTGTTCGAGTCATCACAAACCGGGTCGATGTCCTGATCCATGTGAGAATTGTAAGAAAGTTGGTCACCAAACTAAGGATTGCAAGTCGCAACAAGTTACATGTTTTGGTTGCGGAGAACGGGGACACTACAAGTCCGAATGTAAAAGGGAAGGAACCAAGGAAATCGAAATCAAGGAGGAATGGCGCAAGGAAGGGCCTACGTCATTGGAGGTGGCGGTTGGGAGGACCCGAATGTTATCACGGCACGCTCCTTCTCAATAATCGTTACGCATCGCTTTTATTTGATTCGGTGCCGATAAAAGTTTTGTGTCCACTACATTTGCACCTTTACTCAACATTAAACCAACCACATTAGACATATCATACATCGTTGAATTAGCTAATGGTAACTTAGTTAGCACCAACACCATTGTCCGCGGTTGCACATTCAATTTTCTAAATCATCCCTTCAACATAGACCTTATGCCCGTAGAACTTGGTAGTTTCGACGTCGTCATCGGCATGGATTGGTTATCCAAACATCGTGCAAAAATCATTTGTGATGAAAAAGTTGTTCATCTTCCTTACAACGGCGAAACTTTGATTATTCGTGGGAACGAGTGGAACTAGACTTAGTATCATATCGCATCAAAACGGAGAAGTACATAAAGAAAGGTTGTTTTGCTTTCTTAGCCCATATAACCGAGAAGAAGTCGGAGGAGAAGCGACTTGAAGATGTACCAATTGTCCGAGAATTTTCTCAAGTCTTTCCCAAGACTTACCAGACTTCCACCGCACGTCAAGTAGAATTTCATATTGACTTAGTACCGGAGTGCACCAATTGCGCGAGCACCTTACCGCCTAGCACCATCCGAATGCAAGAGTTGTCTAATCGGTTGCAAGAACTTCTAGACAAAGGATTCATTAGGCCGAGTTCCTCGCCTGGGAGCACCGGTCTTGTTTGTGAAGAAGAAAGATGGATCCTTCGAATGTGTATAGATTATAGAGAGTTGAACAAGTTAACGGTGAAGAATCGTTACCCACTCCCCGTGATCGACGACTTATTCGATCGGTTGCAAGGTTCTAGTATCTACTCCAAGATTGATCTCGGTCGGGTTACCATCAACTTAGAGTTCGGGAGGAGGATATTCAAAACAGCGTTTAGAACACGATACGGTCATTACGAGTTTCAAGTGATGCCGCTCGATTGACTAATGCACTGCGGTATTCATGGATCTCATGAATAGAGTATGTAAACCGATTTGGACAAGTTTGTGATAGTGTTCATTGACGACATATTGATTTACTCAAAGAGCAAAGAAGAGCACGAAGAGCATTTAAGGACGATTTTAAGGCTACTCAAGAATGAGAAGTTGTATGCCAAATTTTCAAGTGTGATTTTGGAATCACAAAGTGCAATTTCTTGGTCACGTCATTGATAGTCAAGGACTACAAGTTGATCCCGCAAAGATTGAAGCCGTAAAGATTGGGCTACTCCAACAAATCCTACGTAAATCCGACAATTTCTAGGACTAGCCGGGTATTACCGAAGGTTCATCAAGGTTTTCAAAGATAGCTAGACCTTTGACCAAGTTGACACGTAAAAACAAGAAGTACGAATGGGGAAAGAAACAAGAAGTCGCTTTTCGCTTGTTGAAGCAAAAGCTTTGCAGTGCGCCAATTTTGGCACTACCCGAAGGAATTGAGAACTTCGTTGTATATTGCGACGCTTCGCATAAAGGACTTGGGGCTGTTTTAATGCAAAACGAGAAGGTGATAGCGTATGCTTCTCGACAACTTAAGACTCATGAGAAGAATTACACCACTCATGATCTCGAGTTAGGGGCCGTAGTTTTTGCACTCAAGATTTGGAGACACTACCTCTACGGTACAAAGTGCACAGTGTTTACTGACCACAAGAGTTTGCAATATATTCTTGATCAGAAGGAGCTTAATATGAGGCAACGTCGTTGGTTGGAGTTACTCAGCGACTATGATTGTGAAATCAAGTATCACCCGGGAAAAGCCAATGTTGTGGCTGATGCTCTTAGCCGGAAAGAGAGACCCAAACCTTTAAGAGTTCGATCATTAGGAATGACGATTAATTCACCTTTACCATCGAAAATCCATGAAGCACAGATCGAGGCACTTAAGGAGGAAAACCGACCAAGTGAAAAGCTTTATGGTATGCCCGAAAACGCAAATGGTTTTGTAAAGAGAGCAGATGGAGTATTATGTTTCAAGGATAGAATGTGGGTTCCATTGTATGGCGGAATACGAGAATTGATTATGCATGAGTCGCATAAGTCAAAGTATTCTATTCACCCGGGATCGGATAAGATGTATCAAGATCTTAAGAAACTTTATTGGTGGCCGAACATGAAAGCGGAGATTGCCACGTACGTTAGCAAATGCCTTACCTTCTAAGGTAAAAGTTGAATATCGAAGCCTTCGAGATTACTCCAACAACCGAAATTCCTCAATGGAAATGGGAACGCATTACAATGGACTTTGTTACAAAACTTCCTAAGACATCGGGAGGTTACGACGCTATTTGGGTAATTGTTGATCGCCTTACCAAATCAGCCCATTTCATACCAATTAGAGACTTATTCCATGGAACAACTCACTAGACTTTATGTCAAAGAAATAGTCTCGAGGCACGGTGCACCAATTTCTATCATTTCCGACAGAGATAGTCGATTCACTTCAAACTTCGGAAATCATTGCAAGATTCATTCGAACCAGATTAGAGATGAGCACAAAGATATCACCCACAAACCGACGGTCAAAGTGAAAGGACAATTCAAACGTTAGAAGATATGCCGAGGGCATGTGTGATTGATTTTGGAAATGGTTGGGCTAACCATTTGCCATTGATAGAATTCTCGTACAACAATAGTTATCACACCAAGATAAAGATGGCACCATTTGAGGCACTCTATGGTCGAAAGTGCCGATCACCGTTTGTTGGGCCGAGGTTGGAGACGCACAACTCATCGGTCCGTAAATGGTACGGAAACAACAGAAAAGATAGTTCAAATTCGAGATAGACTCGAACCGCCAGAGCCGACGCGTAAAAGTTACGCGGATGTTAGACGCAAAGCATTAGAATTTCAAGTGGGTGACAAAGTTATGTTGAAAGTATCGCCTTGAAAGGCGTGGTACGATTTGGAAAACGCGGAAGTTGAACCCGAGGTACATTGGACCATTCAAGATTTTGAGCGAGTCGGTCCCGTAGCTTATCGACTTGATCTTCCGTCGAACTTAGTCATGTACACAACACGTTTCACGCTTCAAACTCAAGAAATGTCTATCGGACGAATCACTCGTTATACCATTGGAAGAAGTTCAACTCGACGATAAACTCAACTTTGTGGAGGAACTCAGAGAAATCATGGACCGCGAGGTCAAGCGCTTGAAACAGAGTCGTATTCCTATCGTGAAGGTTCACTGGAATTCTCGAAGAGGTCCCGAGTTTACTTGGGAACGGAAGACCGGATGCGCCACAAGTATCCTCATCTTTTCACCGACACCGTTAGACCTAATAACGATTGAATTCGTGGACTGAATTCCTTTTGATGGGCGAATGTGACAACCCGTACTTTCAGGTCATTTCTCGAAACAATTCATGCTTCACAATTTCAACATTTATCGTAAACTAGGTTTACGTGTTCCAAATTCGCGTAACCTTAATGGTTTAGCGGCGAATTCATGATCATATCATCACGAACATTTCATATGGACTAAGTTTAGTCTACATTTCATTAACATCATTTGCATCATGTTAGTTCATTCATGACTTTGCATTTCACATTAAACGTGTAAATTTTATATTAAATAAACGTTATCGCGTGAGTTATTATTTTGAACATTTAATCCGATACTTCTAAAAATGATCCCGATATATTTTTATACTTACATTTAGTTTATAAAAACTATATTTTGAGTTTACCTAGTGTTTTAAATTTATTTTGTATATAAATCGTTAAATTTATATTATTACGACGTTTTTCTTAAAAACTACACGATAATTATTATATCACTCAAATTTTACAAGAAATGTATTTTTACAATTTTTATGATCTCATTATACTCTACTTTGATCTATTAAAAATTTCTTTTACCTAAAATTACCTTAAATACACTAATGTATATTAAACCTTACAAGTTATTACTACTTACACATTTCACTTACACTTTTAACAAATTTTACACAATTTATAAAAGAAAAAAAAAAAGATATTTTTGCCAATCCCTCCCCCCTTGGCCGACCAAGGGGAGGGTGGCATTTATTGAGTTGGTAAAATTTTTCAACAAGTATAGATTTATACTTCACTTCACATCTAATACATTCACTCATTTCATTCCAATAATTTCAAAGTTAGTAAAAGTTGTCTTTCTCTTTGTTCTTCATCTAAGAACCGCCTTCATAGGTGTTAGCAAGGGATCACCAAAATTTTTACAAGCTCAAGTATACACAATCTAGATCACACTCTTATTAAGGTTTTGAAATAAAAACCTAGGGTGTTTAGGTTAATCCTTGTTCTAATCACCTCATCATAGTAGCTTGTAAGCATATCACTCTCATTTTATATTTTTCATCTTCATTTCATATTTATTTCTTCATATTTTGAGCAAGCATGCAAGACTTGTGTATATTTATACCATTTTTACATTGATTTTTAGAGTTTTATATATAAAAGTCATCCTATAATTATTCCCTTGTTATATATTGGCCTTGATGATGTTTAGGAACCCATGACACCCTAAGAAGGTGTATGGTAGGATTAGAATAGCTTTGGAGTTGATTTGAAGGATTGGAATAGGTTTAGTACGAGAAAACTATTTTCGACAAGTTATAAAAGTGGTCTGATCTTGTTTTGTTTTTCTGGAAAATCCGACAGAGACATGAGTTTTGGCCTAGATATTTAGAAAATATACTTTAAAACGAATCCGTGGCCGCTTGAACGGATTAAAACGGAGTTATAACGAAGAAGTTATGAATTTTTCAAGTTTGACGACGAAATATATAATTTCTGAAAATTTCAGCAAGGTATTTTTATTTTGTACGAGTCAAAAACGAGCCTTAAGCTTCACAAATTATTTCGACTTATCAAAAATATATTAGTATACTTCGATACGAAGCTAAGGACGTATAATATGTAGAAAACGGATTTGAAACGACTAAGATATACACGTTTTCACAAAATTGCCGTAACTATATTTTTAGAAAAACTATATTATTTTTACGAGACAAGTGTTACGGATAAACAAAATGACCATATTGAAGGCTGTTTTTAACGATGACGTAGAACTTTTTGTAACGAGATGTCTTCTAATAAAATTGAGATCACCAAGCATATTTTTCAAAACGACCAACCGTTTGTATAGCGGAGTTGTAATAAATTATTTACGGTTGCTTAAACTTTGCCGAAACTCACTTTTTACACAACATTTGGACAAAATCACCATATTTAACCTCTATTATCTTTATGTTCGAGACCTCTATGACGAAAACTCATGTACTAAAACTTCTAGATTTTGATACAAGCTTTCCAAAACCGTCGAGTTCGTTTCCTAACGCTCGACGTACACCATTTTACGACTAGTTTTTCAAGCCATTTTGTCACTTTCATGAAATTTCCGACGACATTATTTTACGACGAAAAGTTAAATTTTCACAATAAATCATTAATAAACTATTGAAGGATGACATTTTGACGTAAATACTTGTGAAGTAATTTAAGAATGGTCAAGACGTCAAAAGAGTATTTTTCGACGATAAGTATTATTTTTCAAAACTCGCAAATGGTATAAATAACATACGAAATGCATGCATAACATTACATCATAACTCATTACATATCATATCATTCGTAATAGGTCCAGATTAAAGTATCACGCTATACCTCAGTGTACTCACTCTTGTCATCATACCAGTTTATCAAGTGAGTTTTCATAGCCCCGTCGTACATGTTTAATTATTTTCAAACCTACGGGGGAGAATACATTGCACAACATTTTTATTACGATACCAAGTATGTTAAATTCATTTACATTGCTTAAGTTACCACATGCCAATTGAAAGTCCCCATTTCACGAACATGAACCGTTAATCATAGAAGCGAGGGTGAGTGGATAGATCTATCGAGGTGACGCCCATCCGGGTTGGTGAATCCCAACTAGTCATACGGATGCATTTCATTTAATAACATTATTGAGTTGTCTGGCAAACACTCTGTTGGGGCATACATTATGAACAGTCTAGTTTCGGTGTCATGGACTTATAGCAATTGTAACATTTTTCTGTGACATGATTGTCATACCTGGTCTATACTTGCGTAGTCGTATAAAACATTTACATAAACCTATGATTTCTCACCAACATTATTGTTGACCGTTTTAGCAATGTATTTTCAGGTAACTAAGGCATTATCATCATGGCATGGTTAAGGAACCACCTTTTGAGTCGCGGCGTCGACTTATATCATTGTACATTATGGCACTTTCTTTCAAAACATCGTTTGGACTTGTAATATATTTATATTTCCGCAAACTTTGTAAACTTTTGGGACCTATGTTGTAACTCTGAACGCTTTTATTAAATATCCAACGATGTGTTTTTAAACGACACTTTAGGTCGTTCAATATAACTGTGATTGTGGTGCTATGCAATGATCCTCCCGAATTCCATTCCTCGCTAAATTCCATTCCGTGAAAACATTGCAAAATGTTCTAAATCGGGGAATGTGACAATTTTCAAGGTTTTGCTCAAAAGAACAAGTACTTCCCGTAAGATTTTCAAAACCTCAACCGTTTATATCACTTGTCGAGGGGAGTATTTGAATTAAAACTTTGTTCACAAATTGTTCATAGTGGTCATCTTCTCGCAACACTCGAAATGGTCATATTTATTGTCAACTTTTCAAAATAACATTTGATATGCCATTTTGAGGGGAGAAAATTGTGTGATAAGAAATATGTTGTGCAAAATGCAAATGAAACCGTGTACTTCGGACTTAACCAACGAATTAGCGGTACTAAACTGTTAGTAACTCGAAAAGACTTGTCTGGACGGGTAATAATTTCAAGCTAGTTCGCTAGTAATGTAAACATGTCTCGCAAAGGACTTGTCCAAGTAGAAAGTACCATTCGAGACACTCTTGGTAGACATGAAATCGACGGTATGACAACCTTTCGAGGTTTGTCTACACCTTCAAGGTAGTTATTAGAGCTAGTTGTCACCTAAAAGTCGACAATGTAACTCTTTAACTATGCAACGTAACCGTGTCTCGCGGGGATTGTCTATCTCCATGGATCAATTCAAAATGTGCGCGCTTTTCCTCACTTTGCATTTAAACCATTAAAACTCTTAAGCACATATGGAGGGGAGTATTTATGCAAAATCCTATCTCTCACGATGGTTCAAACATGATTTTCATTAACAAACCCTTTGAGAGATTCTTAACAACGATGGTTTTAATGGCAACATAGGTTAGTCATGGAGTTATAAGGTGACTAAGGTTAGGTATAACTGTCTATGATCCGCCAGAGTCGGAGGGATCTACCCAAGGACATCACAAATAGTTAGTACTTAGAAGTCCTTAGGTACGATTTTAAAAGGAGAAAATGAGAATCGGAGAAAGAAGGAGTTGAAGAATAAAAAGAAATGAAAAGAAAAGGGTGAAAAGAAATAGCCCTCCGATTATTCAACTTAGGATGACACAGGGTTCAATTCATATACTCTTGGTTGTCACTTAGTGACGCCGGTATTGAAGATTAAAAGTCGTCATGGACCCGATGGCGCTTGCACTAAACCTTCTTAGCCACTCAAGTTTCTCTCAATGTAAGCTTGTTTCATTCTCACAGGAACCCTACGTATACTATTGGCTTTCTCTTAGAGATCGCTGGTATTGAAAAAGGAGACCCTCTCCCTAGTCTCTGCTCAAGAAAACCAAAACGCACTATTGAGTCTAGAGCCACGAGTTTCATCAAAAGATCTCTTAGGTACACTTGACATTTTATCACTTGTTGATCACCAAATAAGATCATCAATGGTTCATATCGAGTCCTTCAAAGATCCTAGCAATCTGTCGAGAACATTTATGAGAGGTTCACATCTGTGATCCTCAGTGATTGAATGGAAACTCCTGCCGTGGTCAACATCAAATGCACCGATAGCGTGTCACTTGGTAACTCCCCGTGGATTACGGAGTGTGTCTCAAACGGTCTGATCGTGGTGATGCTTGGTGTACCTCAGCGACTCATCTCGAATCAGAGATGTACTTGGCACATCGCGTTATCTCACTGTGGGACTCCGGTTTAGAACGGCCTTTGTAAGAATTAGAGTTGTGTTTTCACACTATCTCGTTAACACTTTCAAGTTCAAACTTGTAAGTGCCGGAACCCGCTTATTACTAACCGCTTGAAATGTTTTCTTATGGAAGCTCCGGAGCGGGATGATCGTGTTGATTCTTCTCATGCTCACGCCAACATCATCACTAATGGAAGTTCTATCCTAAAGCAACACAACCGTCGAATGATTCTTCGTCAAACCACGAATCTACAAAGTTAAAGACTTAAAGAACTTCATCGATTGAATTCCAACGTCAAAGAGCGTGTGAGCATGTTGAAGAATGACGTGGAGACACTTTGGAGCAAACAAGGCACTGAGCGCACTTGATGCGAGACAACAACATACTATCACTTTCACCACAAAGAACAATAATCTAAGAACAAAGTTAAAGATGACGCCAAAGCACAACTGCTCAAAGTCAACTATCTCTACACCGGGAGATTGTTCGAATCAAGGCAATTCTTCTCACAAGAAAGAAGAATGTCAAGACGTCGAGCTACTATTACATCAACGCCTTCACCGCTCATCACCAACACTTGAGGGAGATTGTTGGAATCACTCCTAAACCATAATCAAGTGTTAGTAATTAATATGTAATAGTTAGCTTTATTATGGTCTTTATGTTTGTAATTAGCCTTAGGCTTGTGTAGAAGGCCCATGAGCCTAGGCCTTAGTCCATTAAGGAAAGGATGGAAACTAGGAGTGTTGCCCTAGCTTTCCTCCTATAAATACTCTTGTAAACCTTCATTTGAAGGTTGGTTGTTCAAGTTTTTCTCTTTCACTCATACCTACGCCTAACCGTCTCTTTATACGTGTGTGTGTGTGTGATACTTGTTCAATCGCCTCATCTCCTTTCTTATAAGCTTGTGTTTGTAAAACTAGTGACCTATCAGGGTCAGTTATACAAAGATTGTTTATGGAAATGTGCTACATCAACAACCATTCCAGTTTTCAATAAGCATATGGAAGAGCTAAAGAAAATTTGTAAAGATGCTTACATTTGGTTGAATAAAATTTCACCAATGCACTGGTCTAAGGCACATTTCTCAGGTAAGTTGATTTGACTTTTTAACATTTGGTTGCTTACATTTGATTTGACTTTTTAACATGCACTGGTTTGACTTTACAAGTTTTCCATGATTATTGATTTGGATAGACTTTTTAATATGCTAAACTATAATACTTTATAATGTCAGGGAGAGCACATTGTGATGTGCTACTAACAATATGTGTGAGGTTCTGAATAGGCAGTTACTAGATGCTAGAGACAAGCCAATAATCACTTGTTTAGAGTATATTAGGGAATACCTGATGAAGAATATTGTCAATGTTCAAAGGCTAATTGCAAAATCTGATGGACCTCTTACCCCCAATGCAACAAGACTGTTTAATGCTATCAAGGAAGAACCTTCACAATATAAGGTTAACTGTTTACCTATCTATTCTTTAAGTATATTTGTACTATATTGCTTGCAACATTCTTTAAGTATATGTGTTTAATGTATATGTTTATCTGTTTCCCAACATTCTCATTAGATGGTTTGGAATGGGGAAGATAAATATCATTGCACTGGACCTTTCCAAGATCAATGTGTAGTTGATATGAAGCTAAAGAAGTGTTCTTGTAGGAGATGGGAGTTAACAGGCATGCCTTGCAAGCATGTTGTTGCTGCTATTAATGATATGGGGAACAATGGCATGCAAGTTGGTTTACCGAAAGCCTGGGTGTACTCTTGTTATTGTCTAAGAACATGGGAGAAGGTATATAGCTTCAAAATTCATCCTCTTAATGGTCCAGGGTATTGACCTAAACATAAGGCTCCAATCACCTTGCTTCCACCTAAGCATCACCCTCAAGTTGGCAGACCACCCAGCAAAACTGTTAGGTGTGTCTTATGAAAGCAATTAGGACACAACAAAAGGTCTTGCAAAGGTCAAAAGATGGGACCAAAACCAAATGATGGAAAGAAGAAAAGGAAAACATCTATTAGTACTCAACCTTCTCTAAGAACTTACACTCCTTCAACTACTCAGACTCCAAGTACTCAACCTCATTCAACACCTAGAAGACCATCAAAAGGTATTGTCATCAGGGACTCACCATCTGCCAATACAAGATCAGCAAGTCAACTAGTTGTTTGTGCAGGCAAGGGTAAAGGAAAGGTTGTGTAGGCTTAGTCTTATGTAGTTGTATTTTGTCATCAAACTCATGTTAACTCTTAGGTTAAGTTATGGTTGTATTTTGTCATCAAACTGTTCCAGACTTGTGTGGGTTATGTCTTAGGTTATGGTTGTCTTAGATTAAGGTCAAAATGATGTATGCCTGTATTTTGTTATCAAACTGTTCTAGGTTATCTATTTTGTCATCAAAATGATGAATGACTTGTGTGGGTTATGTCTTAGGTTATGGTAACATTTAATAAGTCTAATTGAAGTCAATTTTGACATTCAATTTGACACTTTCATTGTGTTGACTTTTTATTTCTTTGACATTCAATACAAACACTACTAACCATTGCAAATACAGTTTTCATAAAACACAAACACTATTTACCATTAACCCATAAAATACCATTACATACCATAGCAGGTTCTTTGACCAAAACGACTTACAATAACCTTTGTAATACCAAAACATAAACCATATCAGCTTCAAAACCACCCAAACCTAACCATTTTACAATACACTTTAATTCAAGAGCTAAGCAATAAAGAAACCAACTAAAACCTAAAATCCACTTCAACCTTTGAAATTTACTTGCTTGTTCATTCACTCTTGCTTGAAGCTCATTAGATCTTTCTCGAAGTTCATTCATAGATCGCAATAAGCCGGGTATAATTTGAACGGATCTTGGACACATTTCTGGGTCATATCAATCGATAAATCCACAACTCCTCTACAAATATGATTTTAGCCAAATTAGCATTAAACTTATAAATTAAACAATGAATTACATAAACAAACAACTTACCGAACAACAATAGAATCTCCTCCCTGGGTTTATAGTAGTCCATGATGTGCGAATAACCGAATAGGGCATTACAGTTACTACAACGAATCATGGTTTTGTTTCTTTTGTTGGATGGATGTTTGTGTGTGTTTTAATTTACAAAAAACATGCCCTAAATCTTATAATAGGCAAAAGAGGGGGGAAATCACGTTTCCTATAAAATGAGAGGAAAGCATAATTTTAGAAATCAACTCTTCAAGTTAATAACAAATTACCAAGTTAGTCCTTTTTTAACGGGCGTTTAAACGATGTTAGATATTTTGATAGGATCCGTAAAAACAGAAAACCACGAGGACATGACCCGTCAAAAATAAAACACAGAAACAATATATGCAAGATCCGATAAACCTTAAAGACCAATTATGTAATTCACTCTATTTATAAATGGACAAACAAAACATGTCTTGAATAAAAACTTCTTGTTTGTTGATTTCATGTGTCATGTGCTGCTAGTAGTAAATGGAATGAGCATTTGATTTGCATATTTGTGTCTTTTATTGGTCACATCATTTCATGTTATAATTTGTTGTATTAGATTCACAACTTGCTTTATTTATTTGTACAATAAAATACTCAATAAATAGTCTCTGCAAATCGACTTTCAAATGAAATCCATTTTGATTTGTATTTTATATGTTTGTGAAAGTCATTTTGTGAATATACATACATGATACAAAGCAACGCCTCGAGTAAGTTTGCTAAATAAGTAATACATAAACTAGAAGGGTATCCGCCCAATGTAACGATGGGTATCCAATGACTATTTTTGTGGCGAGCATATATTTTTCATCTTAAACCTTCCTTGTATAAGATGTCATAAATACTTTATCACGTAGTAGATATATGTTTTTCAAAAGTCGAACGTCTAAATTATTAAAAGTGTAAAGAATTAACACATTTATTTTTCAAATTTTAGCATTAAATTGGTGGTTATAAGTTTAGTGAGCTTTTCTTATAAACAATTTTATTAAAATATATCATTATTAGAGGGAGTTACTATATAATTTAAATGTGACTTAATTTTTAAATTTTACATTAATTTTTAATTTTCTTTTTTTAGTAACGTTTTTTTTTTTTCTTAAAATTTTAAGACTTCCTTTAATAGGAAGTCCTAAATCATTTATTTGGAATATTTTTCAAGTTGAGTAAAATAGGTGAAAGTGAAAGAAAATGATTTTAGTTGTGTTCTCAAGTTTTTCTTATGAAGCAAAGTGAAAATAAATGATGAAAAGTGATGAGATTTTGCTTTGAAAACTTTCACTCCACTTTTAAGGTGAAAGTGAACTTTTCTTCCTCTCTCTTTTTTTAATTCTTTTTTTTTTTTTTTTACTTTATTTTCACTTTCTTCCTATTTTTTTTTTGAGAACAGTAAATTGGAACTAACCTGAAGTAGTTTTGTGTTTCGAGTGTTACAATGCTAGTACCCAATCAAATCCAATGTACCCAGTCAAATCTCATTGAGGATACACTAAATTGGATTTGATTGGGTACTAGCAGTGTATCGCGCGTTATAACGGCGTGTAATTTGAAACTATGTTCAGGGAATCTATATATCGAGAAAACTCAATTCCTTATCTTGTTTCTCACTTTCTCATCGCGTGCTCATTCACTTCGGACGACCATTTAAAATATTACAAATAAAAATATGAATTACAAGTCGGTATTTGAACGGACATAAAATAATAGAGCAACCATTCGTGTTAACTATTTTTTTTTCTCTCTTTTTTGGCGATAAAATAATATCTAATCTGGGGCACTGGGGCTAAAGGATTTGTCAATGGCCTGTTTGGCAGGGGCTTTTTGGAGGAGCTATTAGCTTTTTGTTACAAAATAATCTCCTATAAACTAAGTAGCTTCGTTTGGATGCATTAGCTATAAGCTTTTATTTCAAACAAATAGCTCCAAAATGAAAAGTTGATTCATGAAGCTTTTTAAATGTCTATGAGCTGTTAAAACTTTAAATTACTAATATACCCTCCAAACATTTATTTACAATTATAGATTTGTCCTTTTATGTCATTTTACATCTTATAATTACATTTAACAGCTAATTTACCAAACACTGTTATTAAAAAGATACACTTGTAGCTCATATTATGATTTTAGCTTTGACTTACCATACTGATTTACAAACATAAAGATACAAATTTATACCAGTTTTACAAACATACCGTCACCTATGGAAAAGAGGAAAAGGACCCACTTATTAATAAAAGGTTCATTCTTTTTACGTCCAACAAAGCTAACAAAGTCAATCATATGCTGATTTAATAAAGGTCCATTCAATCAATAATTTGTGGGCTAGAACAAACCTTCGAAGTTTTGGTTCGACTTGAACCTTTAAAATTACATACATAATCATTAAAACTCATAATTTTATTTGAGTAAATTGCAAAAATCGTCCTTAAAGTTTGGCCAAATTGCACGTTTCGTCCCAAACGTTTGGAAAGTGCAAGGATCGTCCCTATGGAAAATTTTTGGGGCAAAAATCGTCCCTGGCCTACATTAAATGACTAAAATACCCTTCTCTCTTTATTACTTTTCAGTTTCTTGCGCAAATGGTCCCTGTGTTTCGCCAGATTCTGCAAATTTAGTATTTTTTTTATTTTTTATTTTTTATATTTAACCTTTAGTATTTTTTTTTTATACGTTTTCGTCCGTTTTTTTTTGTCCATTTTTCTTACGTTTTTGTCCATTTTTCTCATGTTTTTTCCGTTTTCATACGTTTTTCTTACGCTTTTGTCCGCTTTGTCCCTTTTTTTTTTTCGTCGCTTTTTAACGCTTTTGTCTGCTTTTACGTTTTTGTCCGCTTTTCTCACGTTCTTCCGCTTTCATATATTTCGCTCGCTCTTTTCCGCTTTTGTATGTTTTTCTCTCATTTTGTCTGCTTTCACACGTTTTGTCCGCTTTATCCGGTTTTAAACGCTTTTGTCTATTTTCTCACGTTTTTCCGTTTTAAATACGTTTTTGACCATTTTCTTACGCTTTATCCATTTTCATACGTTTTGTCCCTTTCTTACATTTTTCTTTTCACACGCTTTAGTCTTTTTACACGATTTCGCTCGTTTTTATACGTTTTCACCGCTTTCTTCGCTTTTACACGTTTTCGTCCGCCTTTCTTACGCTTTTTTCATACGTTTTCGCCGCTTTCATACGCGTTTTATGTTTTCATACGTTTTTTTTCGTCCGTCTTTCTTCGTTTTTTATTTTCATATGTTTTTATTTTCATACGTTTTTTACGTTTTTTCATACGTTTTTCATAAAACGGACAAAAATGTATGAAAACGTAAAAAAAACGTAAGAAAACGATGAAAACGGAAAACGTAAGAAAACGGACAAAACGCATTTAAAACGAAAAACGTGAGAAAATGAAAAAACGTGAGAAACCGTAAAAACGTAAAAATAGGACAAACGGACAAAACGTAAGAAAACGGACAAAATGTGAGAAAACGGACAAAACGTACAAAACGTAAAAATCGACGAAACTTGTGAAACGGAAGAACGTGAGAAAACGGACAAAACTTACGAAACGGAAAAACGGACAACAACGTGAGGAAAATGTAACAAAACGTAAAACGAACAAAAACGTTAGAAAACGGACAACAACGTATGAAACGGACAAAGCGTGAGAAAACGGACAAAAACGTAAAAATACTAATATTAATAGTTAATTAAAAAAAGGACTAAATTTGCGAATCTGCGAAACACGTGGACCATTTGCGCAAGAAACCGAAAAGTATTAAAGAGAGAAGGGTATTTTAGTCATTTGATCTAGGCTGTGACAATTTTGCCCCAAAAGTTTCCCACAGGGACGATCCTTGCACTTTCCAAACGTTAGGGACGAAACGTGCAATTTGGCCAAACTTTAGGGACGATTTTTGCAATTTACTCATTTTATTATTTGACAATTAAATTAGTTTTAAACTCTTTTGTTGTAACATTAAAGGGTGGTTTGTTTGGTGGTTTTTGGCAATAGATTTGGACTCATTCCTAATTGCATGTTTGGTATATGGATTTTGTACTAAAAGTAACTAAGAAAGTGTTTGTTTTGAGAGTTTAGATTCTAGATTTGGGAGTTAAAATTAAATGTGTCATTTCGTTCGAGGGTGTAGGTTTTGACGTTAGGATTAAAAGAGGATATGAGGGCATCTACAATCCCCACTCATATATTGGTTTCTGACTTGATTTCATTTTTATGGGTTCAGTTGACCTTTTTACTATTTTTTTTTCGTAAATAACATTTTATATAGAAATTTTTTTTAAACGGACTATAACTGGTACGCGTTTACTAAACAAGCCCTCGCATAACTTTTTTACGAAAATGAACTTTTAGATCTCATCCGTTAGATTGATTCAAACACAAAATTTCAATCCTACACGTGTATTAGGCGATTTGTTGAGCGACCCAATTAATTAGAAATGAAATAAAACGAGAAATGGGGCGAGGAAAATTGTCTTGGGCGATTCAAAGTTGTCATGGGCGAGGATCTGGGCGAGTGTATGGGCGATAGGGAGTTAATTCGAGTAGTTAGATTAGGGCGAGGTATGTACGAGGTCTGGGCGAATATTTTGGGCGAGAGGGGTTCAATCAAGTAGTTAGAATGGAGTTGAATTGGGGCCACATATTGAGCGAGTATCTGTGCGATTCGGTGGGCGTGAGGGAGTAAATGAATTGGGGCTAGGCTACTCACATACATCATACATGGCTACTCACATACATGTTCTGACAAATTTAATGAATAGAAATTCATTCCAACACCATACATGCATGCATCTACACATCATACATGGCTACTCACATACATTCATGCATTTCACTAGGCCATTGGGCGTTCAAAAAAATGATAGTGACGTTATTGGTTCATTTTGGTAAAAGATAGGAAAAAAGTTTAATTTGGTAAAGTGACTATCTAAATAGTCTATTTAGGTAATTGGTTTTTTTATATAATATATTCATAACTCTAGTTCTTATACCAAATCACAAACAAACATCTTTTTTCAAAACCTTAATATCTTTCTCTTTCTACTTTTCTTTCAACACAATACAAAATTCTAACCACGTATATAAACCAAACGACACCTAATAATTGCATAAAACTAAAGATAGTAGACATACTAGGCTTTAAGAGATTTTTGTCAATCTCTCACACACACTTTTAATTTTACTCTCTTTCTTTCTCATACATTCAACTTCATCCTTTTTCTCTTTAATAGTTTATTTTATTAAAAACTCCTAAAGATGTTTTTTTTAAAACCAAAACCATATCTTAATCCAACTTAAAATCCATCTATAAACCAAACACACCCCAAGTTAATTAAGTTATCAAGTTGAAATGCTTTAAAGATTTGATACTTTAACAAAACTTTACCTAACTACACACTCACGTAGAAATATGTAGCTACAAAATCGATATATATCCTGGAAATATTTTCTCTATCAGAAAATTATTTTATCCCAACAAAAACACATAATTTAAAAAGAACATATATATAATCATGACTCCTTTCGCGTTCCTGCTTTTTTACAGAATGACATTCTAACCATTAACCAATTTATTAATGTTTTCTTTTAAGTTTGTAATAATAATTTCAAGAAAATATAATATGGTAATTTAGATAAAATGTCTTCATTTATTTTTAGTAGTAGACAATTATTTTTAGTGTGTGATTTGTAGTATGTTGGTTCCCTGAAGTCCCCTCACCTTGGGTCTCAAGGAGTACAACGAATGGAGTCATCAGAGTTGGTGACGGAGGCCTAGCGTCGACCTCCATCATCATATTTTCAGTAAAGGTATCAAAAGTAGGATGAAAAATGACCCAACGAAACTATCAATATTTCGTGGGTCTCACTGGGTGTGCCATTGATCGTGCAATAAATCGCACCTTCTTGATCAGAGCTTGTGGAGACACAAGCTGGATACTTCAAAGAGCTTCTGGGTGACCTGAATAAGACAAATAACACGCTTGGGTTAGACGGAGCGCAGGAGGCAGACCCAGAGAATCGGATCTAGTGTGAGAATAAGTCATCAGTGTATTTAAGAGTAATGTGTAGTGAGAGAAAGTAGTAAGGGAGTGATTGGCGTACCATAAATGAATGAAATGGACCAGCTATTTATAGGCAAACCCTAGGAATGATCTAGATTTGCCACATATTGCAACTAGATTGGCTGAGAGGGAGCATATTCTCTTTAGCCAATAGGAGGGCTACGATAATGGGCTCCAAGATCGTGCCCACGTGCAATTGCCTGCACAAATCGAGAATAAAGGACGATTGTTATCTCTGTAGGGGGGGGGGTCCACGATATTCCTTTAGTCATTTAGTATTAGAGCCTCAATTTCCGCAGAAGTTGTGTTTCTCGAAACCTTGGGCTCCGTGAGTTGGACTCTTGTGTATAGGCGGGTTCCTTACGGTAGCCCATGAAGCTTTACGCCAATAACAACTTCTGAGTGCCACGTATACAACATATGAGGCTTGGCTCCGAGTCGTGAGATAGGGTACACCATCAGCAACCATATTTAGTCTTTCAACAAATAAAAGGCGTAGTTAAACTATTACAATCACTTTAAATAATAAAAAACATAAAAACCGGTTTTGTGGTGTTACATACACGTAGTCGCTAAAGGTTTGACGCCAAACCTTCCCGCCAACGAGAAAGTAAAAACTTTGATAAACAAAAATTTTGGGTCGTTCGCCTAACTTCTAGCGTCTACATGTAGTCACTAGAAGTAATACTCAAACTTAGACTTTTTTCTTGGCCGTCGCCTAATTTCTAGCGACCACATGTAGTCGCTAGAAGTTATGGTCAAAGTTAGACTAATTTCATAACTCTTGTTTTGTCATATAGCGAACTTCTAACGACCACATGTAGCCGCTAGAGGTCAAATGTGTAGTCGCTAAAACTATGGTCAAATACGGGGAAAAATTGAATTTTTTGTCGTTTATCGGACCTATAACGACTACATCGTGTATTGATTGTATTCGTTAAAGGTTTTGGTTGCGAGATATCCAAAATGGTGTAGTGCTAAACTGCTAATAGGCTAATTGATTTTCACTCACTCGCCTTTGAAAATGAAACATTTGAAATTCAATCACAAAATGCAAAATAATTATATGCGGATATTGTTATATTTAATAGCATATGAAGTTTATATTCACGAACCAAATTGACATAAAGTTTAGAATACACCACTGTTGTTTATAACGGGGAGCAAATTCAAGCATACATCAATGAATAAGCAAGGATTATATAGTTGAACAACTGTTGTTGATAGTAATGAGTATTGACAAACAAAAAGTATAACTCTAATAATTAACATACGTAACAATCATGTAGTAGTAAAATATAGTGACCGGATAATATGTTGAAAAACCGGGGATTGTTAACTAATTCAACGTTAAATGTAGGTTATTCGCTTATTCGAACGGGCGTAACTGTAAATTTACTAACTTATGAAGCGACACTTCATGTTTATTTCGGCGATAGAAGATATCTAACCTGGGCCAGAAGGTCAGGCAATATTATCATCCTTGAAAAGCAGTAAAACGAGCCACCTAAGAGTTGAAAGTACTATTCTCTTTTGGGTCAAAGGAGGTTTAGTTATCCATACCTTCATTGTATATTTTTACTTTACTTATTAATTGATTAATTTTGATTTTTTATTTATGAAGGTAGGAAAAAATTTGAAAAATGAGAAAATAGTTGATCTTTAGTATTTTTTTTTTTTATCAAAATGTTTAAATTGGCAGAGAAACACCGAGTTTGTATACCTGTGAGTGTCGACTGACCATTCATCAAGGATTAGCCCCAGGCAATGTTTAGTTGTTTCCTAATAACCAACAAAAGTTGGGATTAAAGCTAAGACTTGAATTAGTAGTGCTGTGACTTGATCAATAAATAAAATTATAATAAAGTTTGAAAATAAAAAAATAAAAAATAATTTATCTCACTTCCTAAGAGAAGAGGTAAACAACGTAGTTAATAGGTCGGATGCTAAGACTAATTTACCGGCCCGATCTGTTATTTTCACCTCTCGCATTTAGGTAATGACCGGGTTGGTAAATTAGTTAATACATCGATCGATCTATTCTTATTTGGTCTTGCACGGTTAGCTAACTTAGAGACAAAGTGTTGACCAAATTAGTTAAGTGTCTTAATCAAATGTTGATCAAACTAAAAGCAGAATCCTTTCCCCTTGGTGATCTTTGGTGACCCAATCCTAACCCTAATCGGTGAATCCCTTAACCTGATCGTTTTAGGCTTTAACTTGCATCGTTCTTGCTTTGGTTTATGATTATTCACTCGTGTTTAACCATCTATAATTGTTGGATCGTTTGTTTTGTTAAGTTTTAAATCGTTAGGGTTACATATTCATTTTTTAGGTTTTATTTTTCCAAAATCGCTACATTGATCGATGTATTCTAATTTGGTCTTGCACGGTTGGCTGGTAAGGACATGTGATTTTGGGCTAACCCTAATTGTATTCACGTCATTTAGTGTTTGATTTGTATCTTGCTTGTTTTGTGGGTTTTTGCATCAGATAACCGAGTGCCTTTTTTCCCTATCTTATTGGTTGTTATGTGTGGTTTACTTGCTTGTCAGGACTTACTTGGTGTTCGTTTGGCTTAATTACCGTGTGGTCTTTATGTTTTAATTATGTAGAAAGGTTTTCTGAGTCTGAAAGGGAGAGGTAGGGGTGTTCATCGGTTCGGTTATCGGGTTATTCGATTCGGTTAGTTTGGTTAATTTTTTTTCTGGGTCAAACCGAAAACCGAACCGAACCGAATTCAAATTTAACTCAACCGAACCGAATAACTGAAAACCGAACCCCTATAACCGAACCGAATAACCCGAATTACATAATTTTAATTATTATTTTTATTTAATTATAGTATATTTTTAGTACAAAATTTATTTTCAAACTTAAATAATACTAAAAAAGAGTTTTAGTAATTTTTTCATATAAATACATAGAAAAATGTTATATTTATACTAAAAAAAAAAGAGTTTTAGTATTTTTTTTTTCATATAAATACACAGAAAAAATTTATATTTATAAGAATTCGGTTTTCGGTTCTCATTGCCATAACCATATCCAAACTGATAACCGAATATTTAGTTCGGTTCGGTTATGACCAATTCGGTTCGGTTACGAATTTGGTTCAGTTTTTATCGGTTCGGTTCAGTTTCGGTTTTCGGTTACTGTGGATATTACCCAATCTGTGAACACCCCTAGGTAGAGGTAAGGGGTTAAAGAGAAAAAATTTGTTGGTTGATGATTCAACCAAGGAGATTAACCGTCTTAATGAGGTGTGTGGTACTTCGTCTGATGTGAACATGAACGTGGAACTTAATTCTTTGAACATGTATGATAGTTCATGTGGTAAACCTAATAGTGAAAG
Organism: Chrysanthemum lavandulifolium; assembly: GCA_022545495.1. Lineage (NCBI taxonomy): Eukaryota > Viridiplantae > Streptophyta > Magnoliopsida > Asterales > Asteraceae > Chrysanthemum > Chrysanthemum lavandulifolium. Next base: position 33,896,394 of record CM040246.1, read on the forward strand.
TGATGATTTGGAATTTGTTACTACGCTTAAACCTACTAATGCATCAACTGAAACCAGGGGACCTATTCTTAATGAAAGTACTAAAGAAACTGGACCGTATGCAAGGTTCTTAAAAGGCGAATCGAGTGGGAAAAGTGCCAATTTAATTCTTTGAACCTACTAATGCATGTACTAAAGAAACTGGAATCTGTCAACATTGTTCATGAAAGGTTTCACAACATTGTGTATGGTTTCCTTTTGGGCAAACGTGTCGTATAACCGGTAGTCGAGAACTATGTAAAGAATACTTTGAGTAAGTTTGGTCTAGTAAAATCAATGATGAATTCTAAAGGTGTATTCATCTTCAAGTTTAATTCTAATAACTAGATGGACGCAATGCTAGAAAATGGTTTGTGGTTAATTCGCAACGCGCCATTGTTTCTTAAAAAATGGTCACTGGATGAAAATATTATGAAGGATGATGTGTGTAATGTTCCTGTTTGGATTAAGCTTCATGATATTCCTACTACCGCATTCACGAAAGATGGTTTGAGTGCTATTGCAACCAAACTAGGCACCCCATTGATGCTTGATTCTTACACGCTTACTATGTGCATGGAGTCGTGGGGTAGGTCAAGTTATGCATGTGCCATGATTGAGTTGAGAGCTGATGCGGAGTTGAAACGCTCCCTTGTGGGGCGGTTCTAAAATTCGAGGGTGAGGGTTATACTATGCACACTATTCGTATTGAGTACGAATGGACATCTCCAAGATTCTCAAGCTGTAAGATATTTGGTCACGTTCTTAATGAATGTCCTAAGAAACTTGTCACGAACGCTATTAATAACATGAAAGTGCCAAAGCAAGCTTTACGTGGGGTTCAAATTGGTTTGAAGACTAAGTTCACTTATCAACCTAAGGCACCAAGGAAACTACTGAATGTATCTAATGATAAAAATGATATGACGGTTCCTTTCACTTCGAACTCGTTTGATGTATTAGGCTTTATGGAGGATGTGGAGGAATGAGAGGTTCGTAAAGATTTGGCATTTGGTAGTCCAAGTACTACATCTCTGGCTGCAAGGATTGATGAACTTGAAAGTCAATTGCTTGATAGGAAGCTTGTACTATTTGATAATGATGAAAAACCGCTAAAACTTTGTAGCTCAAGGTTTCTTATGCAAAAAGAGGCTACTGTGACATCCGTATGTGAGCCTAGTACTACAATGAAAAAGCAAGGGAAGATCCGGATAGTGATGAAGTCGAGGATGTTGATGATGACATGGCTCGATATATGGCTAACCCGAATCGTGCTGGTGGAGGAGCTAATGATGCAAGTCTCCTTGAGTATGGAGATTATGATGGTTACGAGTATGATGTTATTGACTTAACTGAGGAAGAATTTGCATTCTGTGACGCGTGGGACATCCGTATCCGTGGTAGAGTTTAGTCGTAGTTCTAGTTTTGTTGTTGGCATTTTATTTTGGAAGGTTAATAAGATTGACATGTCTTTGTTATGATAAATTCTGTTTGAAGCACAATAGGTGCGTTTGTTTGTCTATAACGAGTTGGGATGTGAGATTCACCTTCATAGTATGTACTTAATTGTTTTTCGAAGTATTATATTTTACGGAAAGAAACTTTACCAAAAAAAATATTGATCATACTTAAAGGGTTTAGTCACATGAAAAAACAAAGTTAAGCTATTTATATAGATGTTCAAACAAAACTATAGATAAAAGAAATTGCCAAAGAAAATATAGATGTTTAAATTTACTGAAAGCTAAATGAATAAAGCATTATCAACCCTAATAGTTTTTAGTGAAATTTAAGCAGTGTTGTATTAATACCTACCCATGTAAGTATGTAAGTATGTAACTATTAGTGAAAGGTGCCTCAAGATATTATAGGAGAGGAATTTTCATTTGTTTACTTTTATTTTGATGCTTATCAATGGACAAATCCCCATCATCCATCTATTTTGATCTAATGTTGGGGATTAACCTAAGATTTAATATACTTAACCTTAATTCTCCCAACTATATAAAGCCTTTTCTTCTTCTTTTTTTTTTCATTCGCTTCATTTTTCACACAATTACTGTGTGTTTTCCTCCCAACCTGCTCTCATCATTTCCCTCCAAAAAGTAGTTATTCCAATCAACTATTACCGTTTGATCATCACCAGTTTGATCACCATCACAATCACCGTTCCAATCACCATCACCATTCCGATCATCATCTCATCATCACCTCCCGATCATATCATCATTTTTTTTATGTCTTCTTTTGATTTGAATGAACCGTTTGTTTCATAAGCTGATTTGATTGATGTTGCGGTTGATAATGTTATTGATCGGTTGTTAACTATGTGGATCAAGTTGTTAACATTCCTTCTTATTAAGTTGCACACCAAGTGTTTGATGAAATGTGTAAGTGAAAAATGTTTGATAATCTTGTTATCTGCTCATGTAATTCTGCTTATTAGTTAAGTTGTTAGTTGAATTTTTGTTTTTAACTGCATTTGAATGTTGTTTTTATGTCTGATTGTTGTTTTGAATCTGCTATGTATCGTACGTATAGTATCACCAGTGATATTTGAAGTTGAATTGTATATGTGTATTATCACTAATGATATTTGTATTATCACTTGTGAAAATTTGTTTATTTGATACTTTTTTTTTTTGAACATGTTTATTTGATACTTTTAGTTTATGTTTTAGATTATTAGTAGCATTAGGTTTTAGTATGATATCATTTTGGGATGGGTGAATTGATGAAAATTTGATGCATGGAAGGTGTTTGACAAAATGCCTAAGAGAGAGATGTACAAGTTGAGAAGCAATCACATGTTCCTGTTTGTCCATCATTTCATATATACCCAAATCAAAAATATTTATTTGAATAAACAAGCTTTAGGGAATTAATCAAAGTGCACTGTAGTTATTGTAAATGAGTAATCATATCCTATGTTGCATTAGTTGATGCTTATTTTTATTTTTCTGAATGGCGTCCTTTTGAATTATGTTAGTGCGTTTTGTATTTTGCTTTCTCCATCACTCTATATCTGAGGTGATGCAAATTTGATGTACTGTTCGATAATTGCGCGGTGACCTAGAGCTTAAGCCACAAGGATTGCTTACCTTAACAATCGTGAAGAAAAATAATTTGAAAAACATGGAAATGATCGGGAAGTCTGATCCTTATGTGACTGCATATATTCGGCCACTTGAAAAGTTCAAAAGAAAGGTTGTTGATTACAACTTAAACCCTGTTTGGAATCATGTAATTCGGTTAATTGCAGAAGATAAGAAGACCTAGTGTGTTGTACTTGAGGTTACGCTTTTCTCCTTTTTGCTTTTCTGTATTTCTGGTTTCTCAGTTGTATCACAGGTGATATCAAATGTGATATCACCTATGATAGCACAGGTGTGTTAGCTTTCTTTTATTTTGTTGAATCAGTTGTGATAATGGAGGATCTTATGATATCATAGGCGATATCAAAGTTGTTTGAGCTTCTTCAATTTGTTTTGTGGAGCTGTTGTGCTTTTTGAACCACAGTTGCAGTTGTTGTTGATTCTTTCGTTTGATGGAGCCGTTTTTTTGTAAATTGCAATCACAAATAGTTTGGTGATATCGTCTCTTTTTATGCCACATACAAAACAAACAAGTATGCTTTTTAATTTGTAATATCTCCTGTGAGATTTCATTGTTTTTTATAAATTTTGTATATATTATCACTTGAGATATTTCTCTTTCCAGATACATGATGGTTTTTGTGTCTTTTACTGCAATTGACAATCACAGGAGATGTGTTATTGTTGGCTATGGTCTGCTTAAGAACGAAACTGCTGAATCTTGTGTATTGTTACTCCAAGCATTCAAGAAAGCTTTTGTGCGTTATCCGAATATCATTGTAACTGGTCAAGATGATGCTATGCGAAAAGCAATTGCAGTTGAGCTTCCTAGTTCCAAGCCCCGTCTTTGTCATAAATTAGAAGTTATGTATCTCTTGTGATAAATAGTTGGAATTAATTTTTATGAGGTCTTTGTGAGTTTATGAAATATTTTGTCATTTTATCACTTGTGATAAAGCATGAAAATGATGAAATGTTTACATCATTTATGTGTTTACTTGTTTTTACTTGTTTATGACATGTATCACTTGTGATATTATTCTTTAATTGATATATATGTTGACATTTTTTTTTGCCGAATCGTTATGTTACTCAAAAGCAATGCTTAATTAATCATATTCTTGTTTGATTTTGAGAATATGTCATGTTTTATTTTCATAGTTTTCTTCATGAAGTCAACGATATTTTTAACTGACTTTTCATTAATATCACTTGTGATACTCTAATAAAATTACCAAAAGAAGGTTATATTCAGATAAACCAAAAGCATTGTTTACAACTGAATAGAAATTACCATTGTTTACAATTTAAGTATCAAGAGAAAATTACAGTAGCAAAAGAAAATTACTAATTGATGCTTTTGTCTTTTTATTTTCTATAACTTTCTTCTTGCCATCTTTATGAGCATCCCCTCCTTTTGTCTTCTTTTCCACTTCATTCTTTTTAGTTTGCAGCTTCTTCTTCTTCATTCCTCTTTTTCTTTTTCTGCAACTGTCTTTGCTTTCTTACATGCAGTTTATGTTGTCAGTTCAACAGTTACTGTTGGTGGTGTTGGTGGTTGTAGATTCTGTTATATCACAGATGATATCACATATGTTTCTTTCAATATTTGTTGGTGGTGTATTTGTTTCTATTTTTGCTCTTCGTGTTTTCTATGCTTAAATGTCTAGCAGTGGATTTTGTTAATTTGCTTGGTATTGTTAGTGTTGTCGGTGACGATGTTGTTTCTTTGTTCATTTCTTCAGTTTGACTTGGTTGTTGTTTCACGAAGGTCTTTTTCCTTTCACCTTCAACCCCTGCTTTTTTGCTTCTTGATAGTTCTCAGTTTTATATTCAAATCTGCATAAAATATATACCATGTTAGTGTATGAATAGTTCATTGTTTTTTAATATCATACGTGATATATAAACTGAATAAGTATACGTCATCAAATATCATAGGTGATATATTACCAACAAGCAATCATTACAACTGTTGTATCACAGGTGATATACTACCAATAAGCAATCATTACAACTGTTGTATCACAGGTGATATACTACAAATAAGCAATCGTTGCAACTGTTGTATCACATGTGATATACTAACAATAAGCAATTATTGAATCATGTATCATAGGTGATATACTACCAACTAATACTAGAGTCAAATACCGCTTTTAAACATATCGAAGCATGCCCAATCTATCCATTATGCACATATATCTACCACAAATCTAACAAAAGCATGTTACAGTCACAATATTTATTTTAACCTGTTAAGTCTCTCATATTATCACAATAATTATCTAACTTTCACAACAATCCCTCAATAAAATACTAAAATCTACAAAAACAACAAAGTGTTCATACTGTAGAATAAATATCCGTGATTTTAGGGATACCATTATAACATTCTACTGAAAGTATACATACACATTCTACTGAATGTGTATGTATCACTGGTGATATAACACATAAGCTAAATGTTAAATCAAGTACGCCACATACATTCAGGGTTTATCACAGTTAATTCTTCTAAAGGAGACATGCTTATACGTTACAATATACCTTTACTTTTATGAATCTCTGGAGATGGAGTCAAAAATTTGATTGACGACATAACTGCATTTACTCACAGTAAATAGTATATCATCAAAACTTTTAGCAAAAAAAAAAAAAAAAAAAAAAAAAAAAAATTTAACTATGATTATAAAACAATAACAATAAAATATCAAACCGATACTATACATGACATGTAATAAATCTTAACAAGTAAACAAAAAAACCTATCAAATAAACAAAAATTTCACAAGTGATAATACAAATATCACTAGTGATAATACATATATACAATCCAACTTAAAATATCACTGGTGATACTACACGTATGATACTTTTCACTCATACATTTCATCAAACACTTGGTGTGCATCTATGTATACAAAGTGTTTTACTCATAAACTCAACCAAATTTAAACACTAAAAAACACAACCAAAAGCATGTCACAATCACAATAAAAATCACACCAAAACAAATTCATTTTTCTGTAATATTAATAAACAACTAAAATCAACAAAAAAGCAAAAAAATCTTCATAAACATTATCAAAAACAGAAATATAAGAATAAAATCACAACAAATAGTTAATAAATAACAAAATAATGAATCGAAAGCGCCGTACCATGTTGTTTTCCCCGGATCTGGTTCTGATTGCCTCGATTCGTTCATTTTTATGTGTTTTCTTTGATTTTGATGGTTAAAATTGGATGATTTGTTATGTTTTTGTTTTATTTTTAAGTTTTCATTTAGAGAGAGAAAGTGATTGTGAATGGTTATTCTGGAAAGTGATCAGTTTGGGAGTGGGGTTGGGTGGGGTAAGTTTGCAGAAGTTACATAAATGATCCCTCCGTGTTTTTATTCTTAAAAACTGTTTTTTGATCGGACGGTCCACAATTGTCCATTGGTATGCAACGCAATTTAAAGTATATAAAATAAAGTGTCCTCTATTATAGGATTGTACTATAATCGAATGTACCAATATGGCAAAAGAATATCTAAATAGCAATAATAGCTATTAAGAAATACTAAAAAATTTGCGGGTTTACAAAAGTTTTTGTCTGTGAATAAGAATTCAAATGTACTGATTTAAATAGAGTTATGATTTGATTTAGAGTTTGTCTAACAGGTGCTTATAAAGCAATGATTTGATCTTATTAATTAAACTTGAACTTTCTTTTTAAATCAGAAAATGTGTTTAATACACATTAATTAAACATATAAATTACCATAGTTACATGTGATTTTCATTTCATGAACTCAACGTCTCCTTTTTTATACAACTAAACCAATGCTCTATGATCACCCGATAAACAAACCCTTTGATTTAAACTATACGTAGTAATATCTTAGTGTGCAAGTCAAACAAAGATCCAATGAAATTAGAACTTCATTGAGAATGTACCCTTCCATCTTTATAAACAACAATGTGAGGGAGATGCCAGATGATACAATACATTATGTAACTTGCGATTTTTATTCTATGTACTATAACAAAACAAATTTGGTTAATAAATAAAGTAACGTTGGAGGGATATGGAAGGATATTGGTGTTTTTTTTCTTCTTAAACTTGGCTAATAAAAAAAGTCGATGTTGAAGGGATATTCATGTGTATTTCTATTTTGCATCTATTGTCTTGTGATTTTGAGAGTGATTTTTTTTTTTTTTTAAATAAATTCTTTGATTAATTTTCACCAAGTTCTCAAGTGTGTTGGAAGTCTTTATTATTTTCCGGACTTAACAGCGATTGTAGCTGCCAAAGAGATAATAAAAAAAAAACTTAATATTCTATTATTAAAATTAAAACGATGAAAAGGTAATGATAAAATCATAAAATTCAGATAACAACAAATTAACAATAATAGTCGTTATTCGGCTTGTGGGCTAGCTAGAGAAATTATGCGGAGTTGGTGGGCTTGTGGGTTGGAGAAATATAATCGAGTCGCCTTTGGTAGTTTGATATTCTTTAAGGCTTTTATTAGCAACAAAAATAAATCAAAATTGCAAGAGATAGTACTCGAAAATACGACATTTATTTTTATAATTCTACAAGTATACGATACGTCTACCAGCTAGCTATGCACGCAATATGTAAAAATTATCTAACAAGTTACAAATCTGGTTACTACTATAGTTAATATTATATTACAAACATGCGTATGTACTCTCAGTAAACATTAGTCACAAGCCAAATCGATGAACAATTTAATATTTGTGTTGCTATCCAAAAACTCTGGAAGATCATGCAAATCATCGTCACGCGTAATGAGTACCAGTTCATTTTGCTCGTCTTTGTATTTTACTCTAAGCTTTTTACCCTTTAAATCAAGCCTTTGCGCCACTTGATTTTCTAGTTCCGACAGTCGACCTGATGAAATAGGAAATCGAAACTTTATCATATCATCTTTAAAAGTTGCCTTTACTATCATTTGTTGTGCTGCTTGGTATATGTATGGCTCGTAAGGGATATATATGTGCTGACCGCAAATCCACCACTTGCCTGAAAATCCATGACGTTTACTTGAACAACTCCACCGTTTAACCCTTATTACCACCGATACAACAACACCAATATGCTTACATGGGCTTGAGGACTGTAATTCTTGCGACGGTTTTGAGTTGGTAAGATTAGTAGTTTTTTTGCTCTGCTTTGGCCAACTGGACAAACCATTCACCCGACAAAAACGCTTCAACGTAGACCTACTTACTGAAAAAGAACATGCTTGGACCAGAATTAGGATTGTCCCAAATAAATGTGAAATGATAAAAGACTGCAAATTGACATAAAAAAGTAAAGATGACTTACTACCGAAGCTCTTCGCAGCTTCATCTATTGGTCTTCCAACATGTTGCTTGACTGCCTCCATTTTAAGAGAGTCTATTTTACGCTTTCTGCCAGTTTTCATGATGGTATCCGTTGTTTTCTTCTTGATCACAATGGGATGGGAAGCACCATTGTCGTTTGTTTTTGAAGCAACCAAATCATAGTTGTTGCTTATATCACCTTGTTTATTGTCAATTTTAAGAACATTCGCGAAAACTGACTTTGAATCTGATGAATTCATACCAGCTGCCATGGTATTGGCCGTTGTGGTCGAGGATATTTGGATACTCTGAGGTGGTCCAATAAATTGTATAGGTGATATATCACCCAATTCAAATCCCGAAGCGACCAAAATATTCTGTTTCAATGTTTGCACCAGATAACTACCATCTTCAATGTTGGATGGCAGATAAAACTCAAAGATATAGTCATCATTGCCTTCATTACTATGCAGGAAGATTGTAAAGCAGCTCTTTAGCCCACTCATGCGTGCATTGTGGACCAAAGGATACTCTTCTTCACTGAGCTGAGTTACGTCTTGACAATAACATGAACCACGGGCTAACAATGCTCTTGCAACAAAGCTATGGAACTTATCCAAGTGCTGCTCTTTACATGCTTCCCTGAAAGGCCACACCCTCAAATCCCGAACGTAAAATGGTAGTGCATTTGTGGACAAGCAGACCTTCCCGATGCATCTGGTGTCAAAACTACTGCAACTCTTCTCAATTATCTTATCATGTGAAACAAAACTAGTGGATGGAGAGATAGCCCATGTCTGAGCAAGAGGTAAATTGTAGATATCACACACAGTCTTCAGAATACCCATGATTTTATCCAACTCACTTTGCCTCCATTCATTATGAACTTCTGGAGTAGCGGAATCAAATACTTGTGGACTTGTCAGATTTACAGTCTGCAAGATGACAACTTAAAAATGAGGATTCTTCAAGGAAGCATAAATGGTTATACAACAGATAACATAATTGTTACAACACGGTTTATTATATATGAACGGTAAAAGATGAAAACCTTTAGTGCCTTGTGAACTTGTTGAGCCTCAAAAGCATAAGTTGTATTCGTGGAAGACATCAAGAGCTCAAAAACACCAACACATAACCCTGTCGTTGAATCAAACACCGGCAAAGCCAAATATCCATGCAGATTACAACGAATAGCACATTCTTGTTGTCGAAAATCTTTTGGTATGTAATTAGCTAGATCTGAAGTCCATTCTGGTAATCCTCGCCTAAATACTCGAGCAGGAGGACTACTGTCTTCTTCTTCATCGTCCTTAACCACAAGACATACATTGTTCTCAGAATTCTTCCTATAGGTAAGAAGTCCTTCATCAATTACACCAAGACCAAATGGTTGATGTGTAGTTGTAAGTAGCTGGTGTTTCCCAACAACACGAGCTGACCAAAACTGAACGAGAACATGTTCTTCACGGAAATTTAAGAGCTTTAGTGCAGCTCTTATCTTCTCCTCTATTTTTTGATGAACTGGGACAAAAAATTCATCTTTTGGCTCGATACCTGTTGTTTTGACTAAAACGTTAGAATGATACACATAAATTTTGTAGGAGTACCATGACAAGCCTTTTATCCTAAACTTGCTGGGGTCGGCCATGAAAACAAAAGAAATTTATAGAACATTTAAACGTCGTATACCTCTTTAACTGATAAGGTAACAACGGGCTTTTATTTGCATAATGGAAATGAACTCGGGAATAAATGAGATTAGGAAGAAAACATACATGTGATTATGGATTGAGATGATACAGATTGATAGAGTTCCTCTCGAGGATATTCATTTTCAGAAACCCAAAGTGGTATCAGATACCTCGATTCATCAGAAAATGGAATAGTTGGTTTTTTTAAGGAGGTCTTGTTCCATAACAAATCTGTGATCTGATCTTTGGACAAAACAGAAAGCGGACCTGAACATGATGATTTCTCTCTCTTTGCAGAATCAGCACTCTGAGATCGCCTAAACGAGTCCATAGAAACTTAATTGCCTGGCAACTTTCAAGTATGTGTATAAACTGCTGCAGATATGTGCCTATTTGACAGAATCGAAAAAAGGAATAAGATACCAGGGTTTTGATATTCTCTCTGGAATTGATGTTGAGTATAAATGCTATTTAATCCGTAGTAAGTGTGAACGAATAAAGCTAATGACGGAAGACTACTGTTGCAGCTCCCAAAAATCAATTTGAACAAGAAGACTAATTGATAAAAATATACAATCTAAGTAGGCTATGCAATACTAGAAAATGAAAATAACAAATATAAAACATTCTAGCAATCTGATTCTGCACAGAAGGATTTCAAAATGCCTGCAAGAGGTAGCTCAGATGATATCATAACAACATAAAGAGCAGACTCCTTTCAGCAAATAAACATGTATAGGCAGTAAAGCTCTGGTAGAATAGCTTCAGCTAAAAAGACCGGATTTATGTTTTATGAAAACAAATTAATATAGTTGACATTCAGATTATACGACACGGTGAAATACTAAAAGATCATGAGTTAGAACACTGTGAAGGAACATGTACGGGGCTTGTACATGTTTGTTCATTCAAGCTTAAAACACAAACAATTAAAGGAACAAAATTTGTTTTGCCTATCCATTAAAAAAATGAACTTTATGACGTTCGTTTATGTCCATTCATTATGACGCAAAACCGTTATAAATGAACGAGCATAAACGAACTACAAGAACATGCATAAATTATTCACATCTATTAGTTTTGTTTATGTTTGAATGTTTAAGTGTTTTACTAAAATTGCTGTATTGGATAAAACTATAGGCATTGGAACATATATAAATACATACATGAGCACAAAAGATCTTAGCAAACGGATAATCGAACCTTCATGAACGTTGGAACGACACATTTGTTAGTGTTCATTCATGTAACTTATTTCTGTTCGTTAAAAAATTAAAGGGACATAAAAGAATTTTCCCGCCAAACGGTTTAGAGTCAGTTGCTAAATGTTTGGTTATAGCATTAAGATCAAAGGTAAATAATTCAGTGTCATTTACCTAAATAGTTACAAAGTTATGATATTATTAAGTTTCAACTAATCTAAAATAAGTGATTAAAACTTTAAAAGTAAAAATATATATAGACTAAAAAAAAAATCTCAGGCACCTGCATTAAAACATTCGAAATATAGATAAAATAAAATTAAAAAGGATGCAGGTAAAATAAGTCCTAGATGACATTAAAGTGAGGAGATATGCACTCACAAATTAAAACAGAGGAACTTCAGGGGTTGGTATGTAATTTGATAGAATATATAGTGGTAATTTACCCACTTTATAGCTGCTTTCTTGTCGTTTTCACATAATCTTAAAGTTTGCAGGTAAGAAGGAAAGGGAGGGTGACATTGACCTGTTCTTTTGGTACTACTTCCGTCTCATAATTATTATCCGATGTTGATTTTTAAAGTTTTTATTTTACAATTTTAACATAAATATTTTTATTTTTGGTATATAATACTTGAAAAAAATTATACTAATAAAAATATATTTAAAACTCAATTTATTCATATATTTTACATTAAATAATATATAACACAAATAAAAATATTTAAGGTTAAAATTAAAAACTAATAATTTAAAACATTAAACAATAAGTATGAGAGTGGGAGACTAGTCGAGTACTACGTAATAAGAAAAGGTATTTAATCCCATGTTTAGCAAAGAGAAAGATGTTGAGTAACAATTCATAATATGATACTAATGTTGCGGATTTTGTAATATTTCATTATGAACACAGCCCATCATAATAGTTTCCGCACACCTTTTCTTTTCTTTTTCTTTCCATTCCTATTCATTTCAAAAACAATGTCTGAGAAATGTAAATAAAGCTTTATTAAGCCATGCCACTTACTTGGCACGTTGTATATATATCTCTTTTACTGCTACCGATATGTCCCTTTCTTTTTAGGGTTATGTTATACAAACCCTTTTATAGGAGGGGTTTTCAATCATTGGATGCATTAAAAGATTGTACGCAGTGTCATCGCAGTTGTTTGCTCTTGTCTGTCATCACGAGTTGTACGGTTGACCATAAGAGGGTTTGTATAGTATGACTCTTCTTTTTATTCAAGATACGCGTGCATGTGTTTTTCTTTCAAAAAAGAGGTGGTTTGCATGCACTTTGCACACTCTGTTGTTAATTTCCATGCATTTATGCATAATACTATTTTCTCGAGTTGGCGATTTAAAAAAAGGGAAAAGTAATGAAAGAAAACAATATACTCTCTCTGTCTCAAAAAAATATTATGTTTTGACTTTTTAAAATATTTTTTTTCAACTTTTAAATATTTTTGTTTGTATAATATAATACATGATAAAAGTTATACAAATTAAAATACATTTAAAATTCAAAATATTTATATATTTCGATCAAGAATATATAACACAAAAGAAAATATTTAAGAAGAAAGTTAAAAAATAATATTTTAAAAAGTTATTTTGAGCCGAATGAAGTATATAATCATGTTCTTGAATGTAACAGTGGAAATAATTTTAGAAACATTATTACGAGTTTATAGCACACTTTATTTACATTTTTTCTTTTTTTAGTTGAAAATATCACAGAGTAATATTCAGAAAATCACAAGTGATATCAGAATATCACAAAGTGATATTCAGAAAATCACAAAGTGATATTAACAAAATATCACTTTGTGATTTTGAGAATATCGAATATCACAAAGTGATATTCAGATAATCACAAGTGATATTCTGAATATCACAGAATATCACTTGTGATAGTCAGAAACGATGAAACGAACGAAAACTTAAGAAAATGGACGAAATGTAGAAAACGGATGAATACGTATGAAAGAGTAAAACACGCCCGAAAACAGGATGAAACGTATGAAAATAGACGAAACGAAAAAAAATATGATGAAAACGCATTTAAACGTATGAAACGAATGAAAGCGGACGAAAACTTATGAAAGCGCGAAAACGTAAAAAACGGACGAAAACGTATGAAGCGGACGGCGTATAAAACGAAGAAAAAAAGGCGAATTAAAACAACGCGAATTAAAAACAAAACAATGTGAATATAAACAAAAAACGTGAATTAAAAAATATATATATATGAATAAAAAAAGACAAAAGACAAGTCAAAAACATAGACTTATGTTTATCTTTAGATCTGGGTTAATCCTCACCATTGGATCAAACCAGATGATGTTGAAGATTATCGTTTGATAAAGATAAATTTTGGAGAACAAAATAAAGCCGACCATCAAATCTTTTCCTTGTTTATAACAAATATGCCTTTTAACGTATTTTTCATTGGTTTTTTTTTTAATATAAATAAAAGGCAATAAAGTAATATTACCAATTTTTATTTTTTAATTTTTAACTCAAGAACACAAAACATAAAAATATCTTTCCTTTTTCTTTCATTTTCTTTTAACCAGTGAACACCAATTTTAATATTACTTTTCTTTGATATCACATAATTTCATTTTTCTAATCTAATCATTCATTTTTTTCTTTTAAAAAAATAAACTCGAAAACAGAATGTAAATATCATGTAAGATATATATAATCGCTTATAACATGAGATTGTGTGTGCAAATAAAAGGTTATGGTGTGCAAATCACCTTCATCTCGCAAAACCAACGGTGATGCTTTGCGTCTTTCTAATTTTATATCCAAAATTATATTTAATACTGAAATAAATATCAAGGGTTGATTGAAATGTAACAAAATGGCCAACTTTTTGATCATGTAAATTCATGAAATGTAATAGCGGAAATAATTTTAGAAATATTATTACGAGTTTAAATCACTTGAAAGTTCGGACTGTCTCTGAGAAACATAAAGTAAAGGGTCCAGAAGCAATGAACCGGAAACTATTAAGAAATTACGGGTCAAATTGAAAATTACTTGGTTTTGCCCTACATGACACGGTCTTGAAAATAGCCATCAATATTCAATGCATCCAGAGGAGTCAAAAAATATCATTATCTAAATTTCTGTATTATTTCGTTTCTATTTGGAAGATATTTTCTACTGCGCGTGGTTTTGCCCTACATGACACGGTCTTGAATCTCGTTTGTCAATTTAGTGTGTTGTCAGTTTTTATGACAATCGTAAATTACTTGGAAAATAGAACTGTTTGGAAGCAACTATAGCCAAGGGTCAAGAGACAATAAAATAAGACATATAAAAAGTTAAATTGTTAATGGGTCTTTCGGGTTTACGTGGAAGCAACCCATCGACATTTAAACTAGGATACACGTAAGGTTGATATTCTCAACAACTTTATAATCTGAACCTTGAATTAACGCTATTTGAGCCCCTAACTATTCACAAGTATATTAGTCGTGCACGACACAACAACTGGTATAAGACAAATAAAATTCTAATTATAAAAATAAGAGATATATCATATATACGTATGAGCCTAAACCACTTTTTTTGTGAATTATCTTGATATATCCATGTGTGACGTGTTGAGTTTTGAACCAATCCAACTTCTCTAGATAGTCGTCTCAATTCTCTGGCAGGATACTTTTAGGAAATGGTATCGAATTCCTCCACTACTTCACTACCCGCCGAAAAGAATATGAAATCACCTCTAAATACCGGCGAAGTGAGAACAAATTAAGAAGGGTACCCAACAAAGAATACATGTCGCTATGATTACACCAAAGTCTGAAAGAAAAAATGAAGCAAAGAAAGTGTATCATACCTTTTCTAAAATGATGTTTGAACCATTCATTGTCTCATTGAAAACTCTCGGCTCTCTAGAAAATGTTGAACCCTCTAGACAGAGACGAAACTTCAATAATTTTTGTTGAGAGGGCCGAAACTAAAAGTCCATATGTAGCTTATTATATTGTAGCGACTACGGTAGGAAAAATATAAGTTCAATGGAGAAAATAAAAAGTGCTTAAGATATAGAATATACACATCTATACCAATTCTAGCAGAATTAATTTCACTCCAAAACCTTGCATGAAAAATATTTTATCATCAAACAAAGTATAAAATAATCAAACTTGATTTTTGAAAGAAGCAATATTGGTCTTTGAGATGAAAAAACTTTATAACCCCAATTTATCTATTTTATTTTTTTTACTTTTGTTCATGGGACAGACCCTCCCCGGTCTTTACAATGGTCCGTCCATGCCTCTAAAACCGCTTTTAATAAAAGTTTAATCAAATATATATTACAACACTTATGTAAAACTAGGAGGGCGGCTACAATTGTTGAAAATTTAGTTCAATTGAGGGTCTCTAATCACACCGGTAATTGTTCGTGAGCAGAGTGCAACAGAAACCCATCGCGCTTTCGAACACCCGACTTCTGATAGTGGTTAAAGTGTTGATTCAGTCTTTGATGAAGTTCAGTGAGTTCACTCTTCAGTGAGTGATACTATGGACTGAATGTTATTCATCAGCTGATGAGTTCAGTGGAAGCGGAAGGTTCTCATCAAAGAGTAATCTCCATCAAAGGGTTCATCTCATCAGTGAGTGAACCTCTCAGTGAGCACTCAGGGAGCAACCCTCTCAGAGGCTAGCTCATCAGTGAGTGTAACAACAACGTTAGATTGATTTATAACTAACTTGTAATTGCTTTGACCTATTCAAGTGACAGTTATAATTGCATTAATGATCACGTTTAATTGGTCGTGTAATCACTAATTCCTACTATCATGGAGGCTTATTATGTGGTGATTAATAGGCCGTTAATCACTCATAATTCCATTGACTAGGTTTGAGTAATCTCTAATATAAATAGAAATGAACACAACTGCATGAAGACATACATAAAGACATAAACACTTAAAAGCGAACGGGTTCTTGCTTTGTGCCTAAAACAAGAACGAACAATTGGTCTTATCGCATATAGTTATTTGTATAACTCAGGGATTAGGGTCGAACAATTTCTATTGGAAAGTGATTACACGATTTCAAGTGACATCTGGTACCATTGATTATCTACACCCAACTGAAAAATACCAATAACTCTAACAATCAATAGAAACTATTTCGAGATAATCAATGGTTGCTGCTATGAAACATATGGTTGCTAACTTCTTCAAACTGGAAAAGTTTGAAGGTGTTGACTTCAGAAGGTGGCAAAAGAAGATGCACTTCTTATTGTCAAGCAAAAGTGTGGTGTTTGTACTTAGCACTCTGACACGCGTACAACGCGTTCGGGGTCAAAGGAACTTCCTTCGTCAGAAGCAAGTTTTTAACACCCTAGGCGATGAACCTAATCGTTGTAGTGTAGTATTAGGGTTAGCCTCGGGAATTGATATCGTTCTCTAGGGGAATAGGAATGCTAGTGAGAAATTACTACGCTAAGGTTGGGGTTGAGGAAGATTATTTTTTACTATCTTTTTATATTTTTTAGAAAATTGTAAGGTATGAATCTTGGGGTATTGGATTTGGGGGGTGGTATTTCTACCGATTACTCTACTTATCTAATTAACTAATCTAAGCTAAGGTGAGGGTAGTCTATGTCTATTGTTGTGTTCTCTTATGATGATTAAAAATGTGTTTACCTAGATTCTATTACTCCCTAGTTATCTCCTATTGATGGTTGAATTGTCACGCCCTTATTCTTAACGCGTTGTGTCTTCTAAGGTCGTAGGTATGCTTTTCCCTAACTCTTCGAGACTACCTTAAGGTTATTGCCTCAAATCTCTAGGATTCATAAACTAACTCTAAGGTTACCTTTGGATGTTTAGCCTACAATATCTCTAGGTGATTATAAACTAATGTTCACAAAGATTACTCAAGCATTAAAAACACAACGAATGACCTATCGCAATACTAGGTCAATCACAATTAAGATAGAGACAACCAATCAATATTCAATACCTAGGTTTCATAGATCTAAGCAAACACACAAATAAATTAGCCTGGACATGGAAAACATGCAAGCATACACACAAACAATTGAAGACATAATTGAATTAATGAAGTAAATCACTTATCTTATTGTAAAATAGGTATGGAACCTAAGATACTCGCCCAAGACGACCAAAGTTCGGTTTAGGTTTTACTTTACAAAACTACCTCTCTAAAAATCGAAAATTCAATTTCATATATAGAGTTACAATATGCGACGGCCACTCTTTATTTGTGACGCCGGATCGCCGCCATTAGGTTTTCGCCTTGGCCACGCCAACTTTGTGATGGCGTCACCTTGGTTGTGACACCGTCGGCTTCATCTTCGCGCCGTCGGATCCAAATCTAGGCCGCCCGAGTTGTGATGCCCTACTCTTTAAACCCGATGCCGTGTCAAGTGCAAAATAGCAATTTGGCTTCGAGTCGTCACATAGTGTGTT
>CM040246.1:33914317-33944547 GCA_022545495.1 Chrysanthemum lavandulifolium
CGTGACATTTCAAATGATCTCTACATGTAACTTGTATGTACATGAGAAACTTTTGTTTCATTTAGTTGGAAAAATTGAACTTTGAACAATGTCTCGCAAAATATATGTGTGAATTAAGTCCATTCGCGTCTGTTGTTTCAATTATAGAGGCTAAAAGCCTAAAACGTTGTATGCAAGCTTTGAATGATCTCAAACTAGTAAAATTCCATAGCTTGTTTTATGCATAAACGACAAATAGAGGAAGATTTCTAGTCAAGTTCCATAAGAAAAGTCAAATAATTTTAGCTCTGATGTATGTGGCATAACTAGTATTTATGTAATTGTTTTTGAACTTTTCCTTAACGATCTCAAGATGCTCACCCAAAAGTGTATGAAACTTGGGCCCGTTTGGTTTGTAGATAGGTTTGGATTAAGATTAAGGGGGCGTTTGGTTTGTTGTCATGAATCACAATGGATATGGGTATAGATATAAGATGGAATGACAATGGATATATCATTACCATATCACTTGTTTGGTTGAGTAATAAGTAGGTATCAACTAACGGTAATCTTATCTTCATCATCCAAAGTTATTAAACAAAAATAAAAGAAGGCAGGACATGATTTTCAACCAATCAACTAACAAAACCTTATCTTCATCATCGATCTTCATCTTTATTTCAAGTTTCGGATACGCATAAAGATACTTTATCATCTTCATACTCACGGGACACATGAGCTCTAAAGTTTATCACTTCATTTCATATAAAAGATGATACGTGGAAGATAAGCAGTTACACCCGCATCCACACCAGAATAAAATGCAAATTACAAGCAACAACCAACAACATTGATCATTCAAAAGCATGAGATGTAAAGGAGAAAAAGAAAGAAAGAAAAATCACTATGAAGAGAGACCCAAAATAAAATTTGATGATATGAAAGCGAGAAAATTTATGAGATGATATATAAGATGAAGCATTTTTTATATAGTCAAGAAAGTTAAAAAAAAAAAAAAAAAAAAGAAGCTTGGTACTGAAATTTCATCATTATCGAGAGAACCAAGGAATGGTTTGTGGATACCAGCCCATCCACCTTGGTATGTGCAAACCTTCACCTGGTGGGTCTTGTCAAACCCATATATCCATAACAAACAAAAACAATGACTATGAAAGTCATACTTCCATACCCATATACCCATACCAAACAGCACCTAAGATTTTGTTGGTCCAAAATAATTGAGAAAATCTTGATAAAATAAAGAAGAATTTCATTAAAAATGAAGAACAATTAATACAAGATTTCTCAATACCAACTATACTACATTATAACATCCTCAACTTTTTACGGGGATAATCTCGGTATATTATCCCCATTGAATGACAAATAAAATCTCATTGATCCAAGCTATGTTTGTGTTTCAATGAGAGGATGATCCTATCAACTAATACTAAGTATTTTTGTGTGTTTAGGATTCATACCTATCTATTACAATTACAAACATACATATAGGAAATAATACAAGACATGTGATAATGGTAACATGTGGTCCCCCATGTGGTCCATCTTCATCTTCCTCTTTTGAAAAAGCACCAACCATCCTTTTGAATGCGTCATCACAATATTCTCACTCTTATGGTAAAGTCTTGTACTTGTTGACTTCTTCTTGGAAGTTCCACCCAATATTTTTCATCAGTATTGTAGAGATAGGTCTTGGGATCATGAGACATTTGTCAAAATCTCGATGTCACTTGGTGTTGTTTGTAGCTCATATATTTTACTCAACGACACCGTATCGATAGTAAAGAGCAACAAATAACACTCACCGATTTCTTTATCGAAGTCACTCACTATATTATTTAGTGAGTTAGGCTATTTTATTTTCAAATCTTGTTCGGGGTGATTGGGTCAATTTATTGGACCCAGCTCCCCTATTTGAATATACAAATAGCCTAAGGTGATAGTAAACGATATGGGGCGAGGTTTAGTCGAGGTTCATGTTGTTCGATGGTGGGGTTCGGTGACCATGGGTTCACTTTGATGCTACGAGGACTGGTTCATTTTAGATACATCGGTGTCCACTCTTCCCCTTTTTGACTTATTACATGTTGATACATGTTTTGACACACTGATACAACATTCACTTAACTGATAAAGCAAACTAGGGACCTGGTTCAATTTGATACATCAGTGTCCACTTTCCACCCTCATATATGCATTCAGTTACAATAAGAATTTCCCAGGTAAGTGATAAAAATTACATTTCATTTTAGGCTAAGCCTAAAGATATTACACTTCTCGGCGCCACCGTGGTCTCTCGTTACAGTCTTTGGGGTCTCATTTTTCGATGACTCGTTTAAGTCACTACGAGCTCGATGGCTCGGGTTTCGTGCACCATCATGGATACCTTAATGAGGTCGAGACTCGGGTTCAAGGGACTTGAATATTATTCGATCGCTATGGTTTCGATGTTGAAAATTGTGTACCTCTTGATTTCGGTGGTGGGTTTACTCACTAGGTTTCGAGTTGTAAGGTTCACGTTCACCTTGGGTTTTCGAGTTCGGTGTCATTGGGGACCCGTGTTCGGTGGCTATAAACCCCGATTCTTTTCTTTCACAACTCTTAAACCACTCTCCCGATGTTTACTCCGGTTTAGAATCTTGCTTCATTAGGGACTTGATTCAAGTAGTCTCGATTGTCTTGAGGCCAAGTTTCAAGGACTTTACGGGTTCGGGGCCACTCAAGTATCGGGACTTGAATGTGCACTTTGCTTTACAAAGACTTGAGTGTGCGCACTTTGGTTTTCAGAGACCTGGATGTTCAGGTGTTGGGTTTCAGACCTTTGGTTTGAATGTAGGTATTCAACGAGTAAGATTCAGTGATGCACCCAGGTTTCCACACAACCTGATAGATCCATGTTGATCTTACTCAATGAGTCAATCGCTCACTGATTGTATTCCAACCTTTTTTACTCCCTGATACGCTCCTCACTCCCTTTTAACATCATATACTGAATCTTCAGTGCCTTAACAGAAAAGTATCACACCACTCCCTGAAAACACAATCTTAATAAGCTTAACTCCAACATGCCTATCCCCTGAATCTTATCAGTATACAACCATTTGCCACTCTCGTCTTTATCACTCCCTTCTGAACATAATCACAACTTAGGTGTAGACTCCACAACTTTGACTCAAGATACTTTTCAGGCTCAGTACGAAGACCACAAATACTCCCTGTATACCACATTCGTGTTCTTCTAAGAACACTGACATACCCTGATTATTACCACCGCCTTATCACTCCCTGATGCACGCACACCCCAAACAACCTGATTTCTTTGAGTGCTATTAGTCCCTGACATTTTAACACTATCAGTTGCACGAGTGCACGACCATATCATTCATCTAAACTTACAACCCTCAACACTATCACACACTGAATATCACAATCATTATCACACTTCGACAGTTTTCTCACATTCTGAGATGCAATCTTCTACTGACTACACCCGATAACCAATCCCTTTAACTCGTATAATCCCACACCACAAATCCACACCTATTAACTATCTCAGCCGCCTATTTTTTTTTTAGATAACTCCCATCATTTTGACTCGACCCCGAATACGAGTTAGTTTCTGACCGGGTTCGATGCTTCACTTCGAAACAGGTTTGATGATGTTGTTAACCACCGTCGCCACAGTTGTTGCATTCGCCGGAGTACCTGTTGGATTTTGACGGCTTTATTTGGATGTGGGTTTTTTGTGTGATAGAGATGTGAGATTTTTTGATTGATTGTGAGCTGAGATAGGATTTGTAAATCTCTTTTTTTTTTTTTTTTGGATTTGGGTTGCGTGAGAAGATGATTTTTGGTGTTTTTTTTTGTTGGATAGATCGAGTACAGATTTTTGTGAGAGGTGATTTTTGTGATATGAGATGTGGATATTTGATTTCGAGGGTTGTATTTTTGAGAGTGTGGATCTGGATTTGGTTTTTGTGTTGATTTTGTTTTGTGTGGATAAGGTTTTGATGTGGGTTTTTTTTGTGTCGGTGTGTGTTATTTGTTTGGTAGGGATAAGATTTTTGTGGTGGGGAGTGTATACTTTAACTGATTATTTCAATCAGTGGCTATTTGGGGTGGGTATTTGTCAAACAGTCAACATCAGTGTGTTTTCTCCCCCTCAAAAATTGCTATGTGATGCTTGATTTTGAAGGTTCACACCGACTTTTTTTTTTTTGACAAATGAAGAATGTTATCGCGATCATGAACGGATGCGGATTAGAGAAAAATCCACCGCTTCGATACCACTTGTTGGTCCAAAATAATTGAGAAAATCTTGATAAAATAAAGAAGAATTTCATTAAAATGAAGAACAATTAATACAAGATTTTCAATACCAACTATACTACATGATAACATCCTCGACTTTTACGGGATAATCTCGGTATATTATCCCCATTGAATGACAAATAAACTCTCATTGATCCAAGCTATGTTTGTGTTTCAATGAGAGGATGATCCTATCAACTAATACTAAGTATTTTTGTGTGTTTAGGATTCATACCTATCTATTACAATTACAAACATACATATAGGAAATAATACAAGACATGTGATGATGGTAACATGTGGTCCCCCATGTGGTCCATCTTCATCTTCCTCTTTTGGAAAAGCACCAACCATCCTTTTGAATGTGTCATCACAATATTCTCACTCTTATGGTAAAGTCTTGTACTTGTTTGACTTCTTCTCTTGGAAGTTCCACCCAATATTTTCGATCGTATTGTGAGATAGGTCTTCGGGATCGAGATATTTGTCAAAATCTCGATTAACCATTGGTGTTGTTTGTAGCTCATATATTTTACTCACCGACACCGTATCGAAGTAAAGAGCAACAAACAACACTCATGATTCTTTATCGATGAGTCACTCACTATATTATTTAGTGAGTTAGGCTATTTTATTTTCAAATCTTGTTCAGGGTGATTGGGTCAATTTATTGGACCCAACAGATTTGTTTTTGGATTAGGATTTGATTTTGAGTTAAAAGAAAAAGTTGAAAAGAGAAAATATATAATAATGTATTATTTTATTTGTTATATAAGACATATATCTAACTTTATTAATTTTATATAAGGTAGTCTGGTATACACACCATTTGACCACACCTTTTGTATATTTTAACCTTTTGTATTTTTTCTGACACTTAGTCTTTCCTTTTTTAATTTTTTAATATCTAAAAAACATTATTCTTCTTTAAACACAACTTTCTCTCACACACACCATACACATATTTTCTATCATTTTCTTCCTCAAAACCACCTACCATACCACTTAAATTCAACCATTATTACCAATAGTCGACCAAACTACATAATCGTCGACCAAATCGAGCCTAACACACAATCGCAGCACCATCTTCAAACCATCACCACCACCACTGAAAAGACGACACCAACACACAATCGCAGCACCATCAACATCACCACCACCACCACCAATAGTCAAACCACCACCGTCAAACATATTAACTAAACCCCGCCACCGCCACCTGCGATTAACCCACAACAACCATCACCACCTCCGGTATTGAATCCGACAATTCCCAGATCCAACTAGCATTTGGGTTCAAGTTTTTGTGATGGTCATGTGGTGATGGTGGTTTATATATTATGACATGGTTTTATATGTGTTTTGTGTGTAATGATGGCTGGAAAAAAGATATACGGATAAAGATGGATACCATTTTATATTTTTATTTTATTATTATTTAGTTAATTTAGGTTCTTAGTAGTACAGTAATACATAAGCATTTTTGTTCAGTAGCCTAAAAGAGAAACTAAATAATTGTTATAATAATAATGGAGTGTAGATACAATTTTGCTGGTGTTTAAACACACACAGCCTTTATATATAATCAAATAGTTAGAAAATATGAATGAATGGTCAAGCTACAATTTGGGCCCACAAATTTGATAAAGATTGGTAAATACCGGCCACTTGCCTAGGATTTGTGTAATCCTTCATATATGGTTATCAACACCAAATATAAAATATTGGCTTCAAACCAAACATGTCATTTTGTCTTTAATCCCTATCCCAAAAGAGACGGACACATACCAAACGGGCCCTAATCTTGTATGAGACTTGTCTTTGAAGACACTTTCTCAATAGGCCACATTAAACTGGTTGCTTCGTTAAAAAGAAAAAACATGGTTAGACCACTCCTACAATGTCACCAAATCCATCAACTCTACATCAGTGTCATATCATCATTCAACACACCATTAAACTAATCACTTTTTAGGTGCTATGATCACCACTAAACCAAAAATATAAAAATACCTCATAATATACTATCACACACTCACAAACCAAAAAAATAATATAAAACCTTTTTTTTCCTGATTTTCGTTAGAGCACAAGGTATGCAAAGACTCAATAACACGTTATTGGTATGACACCTCAGCGCCACATCATACACCTCCCAATAACACATCAATAACTCAAACAACCCTCCTTCATAACACACCACTAACATCATCTGTAAGTCCCGCAAAATACCTCACCAAATATACGACTCACTCACAATAAAAAAAACACACACACAAAATGTGCATTTGGCTTGAGTTAGTGGAGTGGCTCAAAACACAAAGGAGTGCATTTGGCACAAGTTTGGCATGTTGGTAAGGTTGGACACCAATGGCTCAACAATGGCACCCCATACCTTGTGCTCTAGGTGGTGTAGACAAACCAAACAAGGGCAAACCTCACAACTTATTTTAACATCTAAGGCTGGGCACAGTCACGCCCAACACATCGGTCGGGCACCCCGAAAATTGATAGACGACCGATGTTTAATTCGGTCAAATCGATTGTGGAAGCCAGGTCGTTACATCGGTCGAGTACAAAAAAACGAAATATCGGGTGAGATTTCAACCGATTTCAAAATTAAAACCTTTCCAACTTTTTGCCCGCAAAAAAAAAAAAAAAAAAAAAAAACTTTTTTAAAAACTTCACTACTCTATAAATACTAACTCAAACACATTTGAATAAAAAGTTTTTTTTTTTATTTAAACTTAAAAAAAATTAATATTTTTAACGTTATTTGAATAATTTACGTATTGTTTTTAATGTTTATTTGAATTTCGTCGTAATCTTTTTAATTTTAATGAATTTAAATTTGATGTTTAAAATGTTTGAATTAAAAAAAAAAAAAAAAAAAAAAAAAAAACCGTCGATCATCGACTGTGGCATTCTGGCGTATCGATCGCTGGGAAGAGAAAAATGACGATGGCGGCGGTGGCGCCGGTCACGACTGTGCTCCCGCCTAAAGAAAGGAAAAAAAATCCCAATCTGAAATAGTGAGTTGAAAAAATGTAACAAACAGAGGGTGCATTATTGTATGTGGCTAAAATATATGTTCTTGATTTGAAACATTACAAATCATAGAGGATGTATGTGCAAAAATGATTTGAGTAGTACTTGAAAATCTGATTTCATTTCATTTCATTTCAAGTGTAGGTCAAGCCGACGGCGATAAAACCGGTACCGGAATATTCCATCCATCAAAGTCTTCTCCTTTATCGTCTTAAGGTATTCAACTTATTATATCAATCAGATCTGTTAAACCACTTTTTATATATTAATAGATTCACATGACTTCTAGTTACTTCATTTTCATCTGATTTGTTATGTAAATTATCTCTAGATTTTATATTGCTATTTTTACTGGTTTTTGATGATGAGACATATATATTAAGGATTATTATTAGTTGTGATAAACTGCTGATATATATAAAAACAAAAGATGAAATTAACCTTAATCTATGAATGTGGATATGCCGAAATGTTATGAGTGTTGTGGTAATCGTACCTCGTGAATCGCACAAACATGACTATAGGAATTTAAATAATTAAACAGCACGAAAGAACATAATAAAGAGCATAAGGGTGCGTTTAGTTGGAGGAAACTTTTCTTAGTTTTTTGTGAAGAATTTCCAGTTCCGTGAAGAATTGTTTTGGAAAAACACCAGTTTGAGCGTGTTAACCATTTCTCTTGTTTTATACAATTTTTTTTCCCTCTAACTAAACGAACCCTTAGATTTTACATGGTTCTTACAAGCGATGTTCTTGACCTACATCCATAGCCACACTAGTGAGTCAGTCATAATATCTCAGTTAGGGTTATGGTTTACAGTTACACCAGGGCGTCAGGGACATATGCATGTCAGAATCCGGGCTTAAGGTTACACTGTTCAGACCCATAATTTTTAGTTTTTCTTCCAGCGGAGGAGCTCGGGCACCCTCTAGTTTACGCTTTGTAGCAGTGGTTTGTTGGTCTTCAACAATCTGTTACAGAGTTACAGGAATGTGTTTCAATAGCTTTTTCCTAGGAAAACTCCAAACAGAAAGGTCACTTGAAGTATTAACATAATCACATCCTCGATAAGCAGTTTTGCAATGTATAGTGCATGTTTATGTAGCACTTAATTTCTCCTAACTTTATTTTTATGTGGTAAAGCATCTTGATATTGGGCTAATTAAAATTGAACCCATGTAGACCTTTATGAAGTCATATGGTCAGCACATTTAAGTCTATGAGTATCATCTCTTTAACTAGTCAACTGTATAAACAGATTGAAAAGATCAAACAGTAAACCCTCGGGTTCGTCTTTGCACCACCTTAGTACTGTCTCATCGTCTCTACATATATGTTCTCTTGGCGGTTCGGCTTTAGTACATTTCTCTCGTCTGCTTTTGTTAGGTCATTTTTTCAATTGAAATTAGGGGTGAATATAATGTCATTTATGGGTGCTAATTTTTTTGTGTTTTACTTATATTAAATATCCATATGCTCTTCTTTTTAGTAAATTTGATTTCACTTGACTTGATGTCCATTTGATTTGTGTTTCTATGCTCTGTATTATCAAAATTGTATATCGGAGCAATTTAGATTTTAGCTTTGATATTCTGATTAATGTTTTGTTGGCTTTTGAATACAGATATAAAATATGGTTGGTGGTAGGGTTGCTCATCCCGTCTTGAAAGGCCCAAGTGTGGTCAAGGAGTTGATCATTGGATCAGTACTTGGGTTAGCCGCTGGTGGTTTATGGAAGATGCATCACTGGAACGAGCAGAGAAAGACAAGGGCATTCTATGATCTTTTGGAGAAGGGTGAGATAAGCGTGGTTGTACAAGAATGAGCATTTTCATCACCGTGTTGTTTATTATGTTTATTATTCGAGGCTTAAGTCAGAGATGATACTCTGGAAAACTTAAATAAAAGATTTTGTATTGGATTCATGCACAAAAGGTGCTCTTTTATTGGAACCATGAAAATGTTAATTCTTGGATTTTATTGTTGAAGCTGCAATTGCACCCTAATTGCTGATGTTATGGATATACAAAAGCCTAGTCTTGCAATATTATGTAGCTGGATATCACAGTATTTAACTTCTGTGCTCATCAATGAAACTTTGTAATTTCTGCCAACTTTAGCAAGCTATCGTTGAAATTGTCGATTGTTTACTTCAGATTCTACGACATGACCTCAGTGATCGCCATTTATACTCGTTGTATGAAATTGTGTATATTCTAAATATGTGTAATCGTTATATAAGTTCAGATTATTACAAAATGGTATATTTGGGCAATGGCGTCTTGATAAGAGTCAAGCATGTATCGTGCCTGATTGATGTTTTGGTATTGAAATATGACATATTGATTTCCACGTCAAGAGATGTACAACATTGCTATCTATACGGTGAGCTATCGTTCTTGTACTTGTGTATGCTAAGCAACGCCTTGAAAAGGTTTTTAGTTTTCTTGGAATAAACTTCGATATCTTTTCTTCTTTCCCTTTCAGGATACACTGGATTAGACCTCTGCAATCATACAGAAGTTACGAGTGAACTATGACAAATTTTGCAGTTTTGTTTTAAAATGCTCAAAATGTATAAAAAAACTTAAAAAGGTTCATTTTTGCTTACTTGTGGTATGTTTGGACTAATGGATCGATGAATAACAGATCCAGAATGCATAATTGGAACGATTGGACTGGCGGATCGACTAACAGACCCAAAACGCTTGATTCTGAAGCGACTTGGGGAAATAGATGGTGATCGTTTTTCTGGTTATCAGCCATAAGGTAAACTCAAATCAGTACTTAAAGCTAGAAAGTTGAAATGTTACTGACTGTAAAGAAATTGTTTTTCCTGACCTAGTGCTTTGTTTGGTGCGGCCTTTGCAAATGAAAACGCAACCAAACCTGATGATAACTCACTAGAATTTCGCTCATTACGTCCTCTCCTGCACGAGTTTTATAATATGAAGTATGTGATAACAGTGCTTAGATATGTTACTTGGTAACACGTATTACCTCAATCCTGATGATTCAGTCTTTGCCTTTTCTGCTTGAATGGCTTCGGAAAAACGCCCATCTATACCAAAAGAAAGTATATATATCAGTTAGTGTTTGCCTCTATGTTTATACCAATAAAAGACTACTAATACATTCTTATTATTTTGCTTAAAAAAAGAAAATCGACCTGGGAGTAGATACTGCTTATGGTACTTTGGTATCTGTATCATCAGCGATTGTTGCGAAAGACCCTCATGGTCGCTATAAGTTTGGCATGTTTGCAGTCTCTGCAACAATTTCGAAGAAAATCACACACACGAATTCATGAAATGGAAACAAAGAACAATGGTTTTTGTTTTAATATGTTGAGGAGTGTTCTCTTTAGTACCTGTTGGATGCATAAAACTCGAAGATTTGTTTCAAATGCTTCATCGATATTTTCATCCAAGAAAGCGTTGACTTTTGATGCCACAGAGCCCAAATGATCAATGGTGCTAATGAAAGCTTTTGACGCATAATCTTTTAAGCTTTCAAACAATCTACACACAATAACAGCAAAAAGTAGCAACCTTGGTAAATAAAGACTCAAAACCAACAAAGACATTAGGAGTTAACTAGTACTAAACCAACAAAGACATTAGGATTTAACTAGTGCTTACAATTGATCATTGCCATTTTTGTGATACGAGTCCTCGAAAAACTCTGCAGCTGAATATAACTGACTTCTTATATTCCTTAAGTCCTATAAGTTCATTACTTGTCAATACAATGAAACTATCATTATAAGTGATTTTCCGAAACACTTTTACTCTTGCAAGCTATGATGGTTTTAACAATAGCTAGTTCACAAAAAACAGTGACTCAAAAAGTAAGTCACTCATTAAATATATCGAAAAAAGAAATTTTTTTGATGAAAAAAAAAAGTGACCTTGAGACTATCAGCAAAGATCAAGCTGCGTTGCATGAAGATTTCATCATAATTTGAAGTTGAATGAAGACCATTTATTGGAGATGATGTATCCTTAGCCTCCATAGAAACATAAAAGTTTTCACCTACAAAAACACCAAGAAAAAACAAACACACAAATCTTTTAAGGTTTCATGGTATGCCCATGAAGATCATATCAAATGAGAGTAGGTATATTGAAAGTTCAATAAAGAAACTTCATTAATCTTTTTTAGAGACAAGATTATGTGATGAGGGTGAAGAACATAAATTCAAGTGTTTTGTGAGTAGATACGTAGTTGGTCTTGAAGGACAGTTGTGGGACTTAATTTAAATTTAAAGTGTCGGCTATATAATGAAAGAGAGATTTATAAATGACAAATTAAAAGCTTGATAATAAATACAAACCTTGGTGACTTTTGTATGGTTGGTTATGGAGGCAAAGGGTCCTATCAAAGATCATATCACAAATAATCCAGTGTTTACTTGGTTTAACAATTTGCTAGCATTCATAATTTTAAAGTTGACATGAAGATATCTTTTTTGGAGATTAGTCCTCAAGCTTGTGTCTAAGAGCCTACGGCACGCAGAGCTGGTGGCTCTCATGCCATCTCACCCGCCGACCCTATGGCCCGAAGACCATACCGTGGATGGCACCATGGCTGCTTGCGCCATGGTGACCAACAAACATGTCAGTGTACTTATGTGTCAACAAATACTATTTATACATTGGCAAGTCAAGAACCCATATGATTAAGCTCATGTTCACAAGATCTAGCAACTTCTTCTTATATACACAATTCTAATTAACTTGCTAGTAAGCAAGAAAATTATAATTGGCAATTGTACATGTACATTATGGAGTGTGAACAATAATGGATGGAATTTAATATAGACCAAAGATGATGTTGGCGGGCGTGTTAGCTAAAGAAATGGCCAATCTAAGATATCAAATCTACAAAGGACCACAATAGATGAAAACTACTAAACTTAATGCCATATTATATTGTTGTTGAAATTTATTTATCAACTACACTAGCATCACTATCAATCTTCTGTCATAAATCACCCCTCCACATTTTCTTCATAAAGATTTTATTTTGAAAAAGTTACCAAATTATATTCATGAACTTGTTTTAATAAGAAAATTTCAATCATACCACAAAGCATATATACTCAAAACAATAAATGGTTGTATTTGTTTGACCTAAACATAAAATAATAAATGGTACACCAACCATTAAGTGACTTTAAAGTGGGTGTAATAGTAGTTATAACTGCTCCTGGTAGTTGAAAAGATCTTCATAGTCAAAACCCGTGAACAAATTTAAGAAAATGCAAACCAAATGCAAATATGGTGTTTGACAATTTCCAAGTCGGATTAATAGCAAATTACAAAGGTTGTCCTTACGCTTGTTCGAATATGCAATAAGTTCCAAAAGAACATAACACGTTTTTGGAATTCATAAAACATTTGAAACAATCAAACAATACGCTCTAATTCCCTTGCGTAGCTCAGAGTCTGGTTTATGAGTTGGAGAGACGGGATCTCCTTGCATGGTGCAGAATCTTTTGCTTTCTGGAAGAACACCATTCCGTTCTTTACCTCCCACTCGGGATGCTCCTGCAAATTTCGTATTAGTACTTACTAGTCAATAATTCATTCCACACCGATTCATACTAAGACTACAAATGGGTACACTGGGGTTATCATTTTTTATATACAGGTCAAATGGGTTAACTGAAAAGAAAATGGGTAGTTTTTGCATAGAACATCTTTTTGTTCCAAAAAGAGGTTAAACTAACATTGTAATGAGAATCAAAATAAAGAACTGTACCTCTTGGATGTATTCAAAGAGCTCTTGGTCGGAGTTGAGCAATAGCATTTGTTTGGCATCTTTAACCGTAAGAGAGTCATATGCCTTCTCACTGCACCCCGCAATCTCATCCCTGCAAATATATTGTATAAAGTCATTAAGTAGCTATCGACAATTCGCTTCAATGTGAATTATGAAGACCCCTCTATAATTGCAGCTCACAACACGGTACAGAAAGAGAATATGCTTTGCATCTTATTTGGAATAAAAAGAGACATAAGCATCTGCAAGCTTTTCAGATGTCGAAGTTTTAGTTTTCACTACTTAATAAACAAGTGCTTCAATAATTTGCATCAACTGCATATAACTAGAGGTAGCAATTTCGATCCATTTACCTCCAATCGGTCATTTGGAGTATGTTTTACTTCCAAGGGGTGAACTTGGTGAAACGGGTCCAACAGGTTGGAAGTCCAAATTCTCAAAACCTCCTAAGTTTCTTTATAATTTTATATCTAAAAAAGTGTAAGGGTTAGCTCAACCCGTTTCGCCTCATACTGAATTTACCCACACACAACTTGACAAACTACCAACCTGTGGCATATTTGCCATCTATTCATAGCTTTGTTCTTTATAGTAGTAACTGACATCCAAATACCACAAATAACTTACAAGAATGTAGATTAAATAATGCTCACCTGACTGTTCTTGCCAGCAGATCCATGAAATAAACGTAAGTTTCATGAGGTACTGTCTGTCTAGCAGTCAATACTCGGTTGTAAGCCCCTTCCATGAAAGATTGTTCAAGCTCCACTGCATGCTTGATACAAGGATCCTCAAGGGCAGTGGCTGTAAGCAACTCCAATTCAGTGTGAAACTCAGCAATTCTGTTTTGTACAAGGAGTCTCAAAAGGTTCAGACCCAAGATGGGGTACTCCTGTGGAGATTGTTGGAGACGAGGACTGTTCCAAAAAAGAAAGAAAGTAACTTATGAACAACAATTTGAAAAGGTAAACGTACGTAAATAAACAGATGGAATCAAACAACAAAATCGAGAGGCAATAGTTTTCTATAGCAAATTTGCTCAACGACCATTAGAAACATCACAAATGCACTTTGGCATAATACTTCTGCTAATTATGTATCATGAGAGACCGTTCAACTTCAGCAGATATATAAGCACTTCCCCAAAAAGAGTGTATTATGTAGGCTGATTACTAGCTATGAGAAGGATCTAAACTAAATATTCCTTGTCATTAATTGGCCTAACCAAGGAATCATAGAGAGGCAGCTTATAGTCTACAGCTCGATTGCCATGGAGTACATGGTACGACTAATCTTGTAGGAACTTTGATACTTGTAACACATTTTGTAAAACATGGAACCGTTACAAGGGTTACATAAATGTAAATGTGAAACCAAAGGAATATTACCCAACATCTGTATAGTAAGGCTTTAGCTGAAAGAAATCTCTCTCAAATGCATCTTGATCTTCCATCTTCACACTAAGCACAACAGCATGCTCGAAGATATCCCCTAAAAGTGTCAAAAATAGATTTAATATTAGCTGAAGGACCATGAAAAGTGCAAGCAAACAGGTTCGGAGGTTCCTATAATGATTGGTTCTTCAAGAATTAACCATGGATTTAATAACCCACTTCAATCATCGATATATGAATATATATAAATCACATTTAGGGTACTAAGAGTTCACAAGGACTTATTGTCAAAAAAAAGAGTTCACAATGACCATCTCTGCAAAAACAGGCCTTGTTTGTCGGGATGTGTGTAAGAACAACATGTAAACATTGGCAATAATTTACAAAGAACAAAAGTACAGTTACACTGACAAGGTGTCAAATGTTTACAAAATCTTGTATACTTACTTGCTAACGTCAACTCTTGAACGGCAGTCGGACCATCTGGAAAGAGTGGAGGAAGGCTTTTGAACTGAATCATCGCAATCTGCAAGTTGAGAATCAAGACAAATCATATAATGCTCATAGTATAAATAATACCCTTGGCACGAAAACTGATCTCATTGTGAAACAATTATGTGCAGAGAGAACTACCGATTAACCAATGCTTTATGTTAGACAGTAGTTGCAGAAAGCAAGGGCCGCCGACACAAATCAATAAGAAGAAACCACACTAGCACCATAACTTGTGTTTGCAAATACAATTTTACAAGCCTGATTGTCACATACTAAGATCCTATAGGCATAGGTCACCTAAGTTGATACTCATACTAGGAAATTCAAACTTCAAGGCATGTGTTAGATCAGCATTTTCAAAGTGTCAGAGTAGCTTAATTCAACTGGCAGACTAAGGGTATGTTCGGCAGCAAGCGTTTTGAAGCAACTAGCGTTTAGCATTTTGTACACAATGCTTGTTTGGTAACAAGCAACTAGCCTTTCTAAATTTTCTAAACCCTCCAAATCAAAATCAAAACGCTACTTGAAGGAGCATTTACTAGCAACTAGAGTTTACACTTAATAATTACAAGTATACAACTATGTTACCAAACGCTTTACTGCTTCCTACTACTTCCTGCTATTTTTGCCAAACATACCCCAACTCATATACCTATCTAGTGGTTATCCTTTTGCGGGGTATTTTCCTCTAGGCTTTCAGGTGACATAACGTAAACATATTCAAATACACACTCTTGTCAGTCGCCTCGGGTAGAGCTATAATGGTCTACATCTTACCTTTTCCCTAAAGATACCTCAATATACTACACCAATGAATAGCGCAACGTATCTTTTAACAAATCGGACCTCTATATCCCGAATCTTATCTCACTATTTATTTAATTTCTCCACAACCCTCCATTCAAAAACTATTCTCTATGTTCTAATTTTCGACGGCGAGTGTATAAAATAGTAACATTCATAAATTCTATTACATAATGTTGAAATTAACCTAATAAGAAACAAATTAAAATGATAACAACTATTAGATCCAGTAACATCAGCTAAAAAATCTACTAAAAAACACATAAAAAGACAATAAGTAAAAAACAGGGTTTATGTATGTATGTATGTATGTATACCTTGAGTTGAGACAAAAGCTTGGAACAAGTGTCGAAATCGTTACGGACTAAAGCTGCTTTGAATCTTTCGAATGTTTGTGACGCTTCTGTTACCTTTGGATCCATTTTTTCTTCTTCTTCCTCGAATTCAAAGATTACTGTGTGTGTGTGTGTTTTTATTCTTCTGGGTTTTCTTTCTTTCTTTACAAGAAAACTTGTTCCTGATAATACTCTTATGGATCTCAAGTGTCTGGGTTTATATTCATGGGCTTGTGTAATGGACCACTGGCCTTGTTCGCATAATTTTTTTTTTAACAGTTTTGATACATAGGCCTAACTAAATAGGCCTAAAAGTAGGGGTGTTCATCGGTTCGGTTATCGGTTTGTTCGGTTCGTTTTGTTCGGTTAATTTTTTTTTTTGGGTATAACCGAAAACCGAAAACCAAACCCAACCGAACCGAAAACCGAAACCGAACTCCCAATAACCAAAACCGAACCGAATAACCGATTTTTTTTTTTTTTTTAATAATTTTTCATTTATTTATATGTATTTTTTGAAAAAAATAATTTTCAAGCTTAAAAATATTATATATATATTATAAAAAGTTTTAATATATTTTTAATATAAATATATAAAATATATATATATTTATTTAATTTCGGTTTCGGTTCGGTTTTGATTGGGATGGCTAAAACCATAACCGAACCGTAACCCAAACTTTTATTTCGGTTCGGTTCGGTTTTGGCAATTTCGGTTCGATTCTGAGTTCGATTCGGTTATTTTCGGTTCGGTTCGGTTTTGGTTTCGGTTTATTCGGATATTACCCAACCCATGAACACCTACCAAAAGAAGACTTATCGTAAATGAATTGTACAGATGTGATCTGTCTGATTCATTTATACATTAGGTCTCCTTTTAGGCCTCTTTAGTTAGGTCCATTTGTCATTTTCCTTTTTTTTAACTAAGGGCTCGCTTGTTTTAAAGGCATGGAACGAGTTTTAGTTTGACAAGACATTATTTAATTGTTTTGCTTCCTCCTTTGAATAAAGGAATGAGACTTGAATAATATAAGTGATAACGAGTAACAAAAAATATAGGCAAAAGAAAACATATACAATTAGACAAATAAAAATAGCATCAAACACTTTATAGAAAGGTTAACAACATCCATCGCATTATATATATTTTATAATTATGTCATAACCATAAGATATTACGGACGAAAAATTTATCATATTTGAAACTTTTTACCTTTGAAAGTCTTAAAAAGTAAGTTAATACACTTTTTATTATCAGTAACTATTAGAATACAATTTAAAAATACATTAATTACACACTAAATTATAACATTAAATTGTATGTTACAATAATAAAATATAAATAGTATAATAAATTTAATATATTAATCTTTAAAATTAATAACTTTTTAAAATTGTGTATAATAATATTCATAATAATTTTTCACGATCTCACAAAACAAACACATAATTTTTAAAAACTATCTTCATTATAAAAAATCAGTAAACAATATTCGTTAGATAATAAATCGTTAAACGACTTTCACCTTCGAACCACTGCTTGCGCATGTACCATGACAGTAATCTATACTACATATAAAAGAGTAAGCACCTTCTTTCTTAATTTTAAGTTTTACAACTTTAAAAGCTTATCACCCCTCCATATAAAGGAGGGTTTGTTCAAATCACTCCTCCCCAAAAATCTAGAAAAACTCCACGTGGCATTTATTTCTCCCAAAATTCCTTGCACCGTCCGATCAAAAGTATTCCCGCCCACAGTGTATTCCACGAACCGTTTCCCCCAAATCACTCCTAATAATCAATCACATTAAAGGCTTTGACCTAATTATTCATATCAAATCACAAATCTGTTACCTTCACAAAATTGGTTCTTATCAAAATCAATCATAATCTGTTACCAAAATTGGAGAATCATATCAAAATCAAATCCCCAAACCCTCCCATCAGTATTCGCATCATCCCTAATTTTTTTTGGTAAGATTTTTTTTTTTTTTTTTTTGGCTGTTTTCAGTTTTATAAAATTAGGTTTTTATTTACGGTTTTCAATTCTATTCATTTTGATGGTTTTCATCAGCTCTTATGCTTTCTTGAAATTAGGATTTAGGGTTTAATTGAATGCAAATCAATAATTAGTTAATAGTTTGTATTGATTGAATTAGGTGTTCAATTCCTATTGTTTACAATTCATATGATTTTCAATTGGTATGATTTTCAATTGGTATGGTTTTTAGTTTATAGACTGAATTAGGTTTTCAATTTGTATAATTATAATGAAATTTTCTGTTATTTTGGTAATTATTTGGTGCATTATCCTTTTATTAATTTAATTTCTTCTTTGTGATAGGTATTTTTGCTTATGAATGTAAATCGGAGAATTGTAATTCCAGTCTCGATGACTGTTTGTGATTGTTGAATTTGATTTTTTTATTAGGGTATTATGCAGAATTGTGAAAAGATCAGAACTTTATTAAGATTTTTAATTGATTCTTCTGTTTTCTGTTTTGCAGAAAGTTGTGTGATCCGGAGAGTGAAAGTTAAAAGGAATAAAAATTTGGGATAAGTCTAATGGTGAGACAGATATTGATGCAACCTTTTTGCTGATAAAATTCTTAAATATTTGGATATCTTCTTAAATGTTATGGTATGTCTTCTTATTCCGTTTGGTATTTATCTCTCTAATAGTTTAGGGGTTTTCTTTATTCTCATAATAGTAGCAGATATTTGACTTACTCAAACACCTATAAGCCTATCTTTCTTCTCTCTAATAGTTTGGTCTTATAAAAACACCCTTATATAAGCTCATAAGCCCACTCATATAAGCTTAGTCAAACACTCAGTTTAAGCTTATTTAACATATATAAGCTACTAAGCTCATAAGGCCATCATATAAGTTTAGCCAAACACCCCCTAAGAGGGAGTTTGTTTATTACATAATGAAATTAAATCTTATGTCTTATGTATTGCGTTAACTGTACATTTACCGAAACCATGAAAAGCTTTCTATCAAGGGATACCATAAAAGGATGTAACATGTCGTTAGTAGTTGTAGGCCGAACTATATCAAGAAGGCCAACAAACGTATAATGAAACTCATTTTTTTTAAGATTGATACATATGACAACAAGTGCTATATGATATTCTAAATATGGATAATATAAAATGATTCATATGTTATATGAAGTTCATGTATCTTCTTAATATACTGTAAGCATGTAAATAAGTTTAAAAGAATTAAAAAAACTAAAAAAAGGTGTAATGTATCATGTATGCTTTTATAGTTTTATCCACAATGTGGTTTATCTTATGTTGGTCTATTTCATTTCACAGGGGCTCGAGCTTCCATATAATTTAGTCGAGACTGAAAGACATGGCTCAATTTTTGCCAAATTACTGACAACACTCGAACAAAAAGTCAATCTCGCGAGTTGTTTTCGTCCTATAAATGTACAAGGGAGCAGGACTATTTGGAGATCTCCCTGACGAATTGAAGTTACTGAATTTACTGTGATGAAATATCCCGATGATCATTACAAAAAGAGAAATTGCAGGTATATTTTGGATGTGCCAATATATTTTGCCAAGACAAACTCATCCATGTGTTGGCATTTGTAGCTTTAAAATTAGTTTCCTTGCTTCTGCTTGGTCCAGTTTTTATTAAAATTAGATGTAACCTTACTAATACCAAAATTAAAATATTATGCTTTTTTTTTAGTTGTGACATAATAAAGTGACTTTGGTTGCATTTCTAATGGACTATGATTAATACCACGTGCAGCTGAAAGTTGGGCAATAATATGAGGCAATGACAGGAATGCGCACTTAAGAGGCATTTACGGGCCACACAGTGAGCTTCTGCAGCAGGTACCATTTTTGTTATAACTAATCATATGTTTTCGTTTTTAATGCAAAATTAATTAATTTGGTGGTTACAGGCTGTACAACGTGAAAAACCTGCATGTTTATAATAAAAAAAAGCTGGCTGCCTTAAGTCTTTTGCTGTTGAATGCATATCAGATTACTTTCATTTTGTTTGGACTCCTCAACCCATTGATATGGTTTATGGCTTTATGCTATCAAAGATGTTGAAAAAATCTATTCAGATCTCCAGTACTATTCTTTATGCCCTGAAATTTAGTATGTGTTAACAGGTGATAACATTTATCTTGGATGAATCACGAGGAGATTGTCATAAAACATGGTTAGAAGAGAAACTGAAATCGAAAGCTGAGAAATGTTTGGCCCAAAGTCAGAAGTTTCACAAATGACCAGAGAGAGTTTGGAACAAAAATATATTTGAAGGTATGAACTCTGCTCACTTCTTTATGTACCATTTACTGCACTAGAGGGCTGCATCTTCAGTTTGCTATAATAGGTTTAAGTCCCTTTATTTAGTCACCCTTTTTGCCCCAACATAGTTAACTATTTGCCATAAATAAAAAGAAGGCATTGTGACATATATATGTATGTCCTTTGCGGTATTAGTAAAAAGGATTAATTGCAATTTCACATTATTTTTGCTCATTGCTACTTTCAATCTGCCCTTGGTGATGTTAGATGAGTGTATAGATAAGGTTTGAAGTGTGGAAGAATGAATTAAGGATGTTGAGGTGCAGTAGGATGTT
This sequence comes from Chrysanthemum lavandulifolium, assembly GCA_022545495.1. NCBI lineage: Eukaryota > Viridiplantae > Streptophyta > Magnoliopsida > Asterales > Asteraceae > Chrysanthemum > Chrysanthemum lavandulifolium. The sequence continues at coordinate 33,935,118 of CM040246.1, forward strand.
GAGCATGGATTCTAAATTTTCTACTAATGTGCAATCACATGCCTTAGGTTTCATCTTGATTACATACACAGTTGAGTTTAGAAGTATGAAACACAATGACATAAATAAATCTAGAATTAGGTTTCATCTTGATTACATACACAGTTGAGTTTCAATCACATGCCTTAGGTTCCAACTTTATTAAATAAACAGTTGATCGTTAGTTAAATAAGCAACCAACACCATATATCATTATAATTGATGAGTAGTTAGTGTTAGTAAGGTACTGTTTGGTAAAAGCTTATGTTAGATGACCCCATTGAGATCAAGGTGCCAAGGAAATGGGCATCATATGGAACAAGAATCGAGTAGTTGAGGGTCCAAATATATTTTTTTCCCCAAAATATTGCAGGTGGAATCACTCATAAGTCATAATAACCCACAAGGTTGAACTGTGTTTAATCCAACATAAGGATAGATGATAAAGAACCATGAAAATTATTATAACTAAAATGAGCCACTGCATGTGATAATTTTATAGATTTTAGATTGTAATATGGGTCATTTACAATCTAAATGAACCCACTATCTGTACATTATAGCATTAGCCCCTAGACACTATGTTCCAGGTACCTGACTATTGTCTCCACATTCTGGAAATTTAAATCAGACAATTGAGATTTTGTCAACGGTTTCGGTGCCGGACCTTGCAATGAGGTTATACCTGGAATGTGCCAAGGTATGTCTACTCATTTGTTGACCTTTATTGTATTTTTGAACTTTAAAGCAATAGTGTCCTCAATTTGGGTATGTTTTTTTAATTATTATTATTATGACCATAGACTATATAATATACAACAATACACAACCGTTTGTGGTGCAAGCCCGACTCTCGTCTGTCTTTCTCCCAAAAACACCCCTAAGTTAGCCAAAGAACATTATTAGTTTAGCAAAACAATGGCTTCTGGCCCATATACAACACACTGTCGATATAGCCTACCACATGCGAGTTTCATATTGACATTTGACAATATAAGTAATTTAAAGTGTTAGTTTTTAATTCCTCAAAGTAAAATTCAGTTATGGGCTACTGAATGAGGCAACATAATGTGATCTTTTATTCTTTTAATTCCAGTTTAGAAGCGTTCATTGCCTTATACTTTGTATAATACTAATCTACCAATAAAAGCTAAAAAGTGAGATCTGGAACCTCAGGTACATGGGGTAGTTATCACTTAAAGAACCTTGTCGCGAACAGAACTGGCTTGGGAGTAAAGAAGTATCCCGACCTCCACCCACACCAAAGGAGCATCATGGAGAAGGACCCTGAAAAGAAGAAATACCCTGGTGGCGCTTTTGACCCATTGGGCTATTCAAAGGTAAGTGCCAACATGATCGTGGTACAAGAATCGTGTTATACACAAATGAGTAAACATTCCTCTGTTGCGCCTTGCAATGTTAGTCCAGCTTTGGTTAAAAGAAAAGGTATAGGTGGGTCCGATTTCTATAGAGACGGTAATTTAATACTTCCTGATGCCATTCCAGCCGTGCCGCCAACTTTTTCACCACCCAACCTTGATGTTAGTTTGGTTTTAGATAAAGGGAAACGCACAAGTACAATCAGATTCTTCAGGTCCACTGTATGTTCCAACAGTTGATGGTTTCTATTCTATGTTTGTTCAACGTGTTGCCGGCAACGGGTCTCCTAACACTATCGCCGGTCTGTCTACTAAACATGGTATTGTTTCAATCACCTTTACTTTTTGCCAATCTTCTCTTTCCAGTTTCGTTTTTGATATGTTATTGTAATCGTCTACACAGGTTCAGATAGTATGTGCAGTCCATTTTATGACGGCCACCAGCCGCCTGAAATGACGCAAGCTTATGCTGGTGGTGCACGCATTTTGGATTTTGCTGACGGTGTTGCTAAGACCGTTCCTGTCGAAGACCAACTGCACCACTTTTCTTTAACATAATTGTATGGTATACCTCTTTTATTTCCAATTATTGACTTAATTGGTTTCATGAGCATGTTGTCATACGTTCATATTTGTTTTATTCTCTCTATGTGGAACAACCCGTGTTCGTTCACATCAGCCTCGGGCAAGAGGTCGTGCTCAGCCAACAACTGCGCTGACACGTGCTGCATTTTCAGGTTACATTGACCATCATTTTTTGGTTTTTCCAGTTACTGTACATTCATAGACCCATTTGTTGTTTGTATATTTATTGTGGCTTTCTGATGCATAAATGTTTTACCTGCGCCGAGTCCAGTATCTGATGCTCCGGGTGGGAGGGATTAATATGCATGTACATTTGGGCATTCGGTTTTTTTAGATTAGGTGCATCTTTGTTATGCGCTTTCTTTTTTGTTGCAGGTCTGATAAGGTATGTGTGTGGTTGTAGGAACAAGTACTCATTTGCCATCAGCAAGTACATCCGTAGTTCCTGATATTGGTCGATCACACCAGAAAGGTATTCATTACATCAACTCTCTTTTTATACTGTCGCACCACTGTTGTGCACTCTATGTTTACACCTGATTTTTGGTTATTACGGTTCTCCTATAGTTATACATTTTTCTGTTTCTTATGTATTTAGTGTCGCGTTGTGATGCGCAGGTGTTCCTGCCACGCCAGCTCCGGAAGCTGATGCTCCAGTCGGGAGGGCTGAAGCAACAACAACAGGTATTACAAGTTATTTGTATGCGTGTTCGCTTGCTTCTTTAAAATTTGCTGCGTGCTTATTACATATTACAATTTTTCCTTTAATTGTAACAATTTACATGTCATTTTAGGAACAACCGCTACTCATTTAGCAGCAGAAGGCCTATCCATAGCTCCTAATGTTAGACGCCCACGCCAACAAGGTATTCGTGGCACCATGTTTTCTTAAATAACGTTTTATTGTCGTTGGGTGGTGTATCTTTACACATACGTACGGTTCCATGTTCTACGGGCCCCAAACGTTGGGTGCTTTTTTTGGATTCAACGCATCTTTGTTATGCGATTTCTTTTCTGTTGCAGTTGTAATAAGCCATGTATGTTGTTGTAGGAACAACTACTCATTTGCCAGCACCAGATGCATCCGTAATTCCTAATATTGGCCAACCACACCGGGAAGGTATTCATTACATCGACTCCTTTTTAATACCGTTTCACCATTATCGTACTGTCTATGTTTACACATGTATTTTGGTCATTACGTTTGTTCTATATTTATACGTTCCTCTGTTGTTTATGTATTTACTGCTGGGTTGTAATGCACAGGCCTTTCAGCCATGCCACCTCCAGAACCTACTGCTCCAGTTGGGGCAGCTGAAGCAACAACCGCAGGTATTACAAGTGATTTTCATGCGTCTGCATTTGCTTCTTTAAAATTCTAGCCGTGTTTGTTACATGTTTTTTCCTTCAGTTGTGATAGTTTACACCTGTTGTTTCAGGAACAGCTGCTACTCATTTACCAGCAGAAGGGACGCCTGTACCTCCTAACATTAGACGTACACGACGGGAAGGTATTCATGATGTCATGTTTTCTTAAATACTGTTTCATCGTCCTCGGGTGCCTTATGTTTACATATACGTACGATTTCATGTTGTAGGGCCCCCAACTGATTACCAGCGTTTCGGTGGCTGTAATAGAGTTTGTAGGTACTGTCGGGCACTTTTTTGGTATGAGGAACGGCTGGTGGGTTCGGGCGCATCGGCTGGATACCATCGGTGCTGTTTAGGAGGCCGTGCCGTTGTACGTACGGTGCGGGATTACCCGCTGTATACACACCAACTGTTTTCAACAAAACATTTTTTATCCTAAGTTTTTTCCACCCCAATCAACTTCGCCTTTATTTTTCATTTTTTCTTGCAACTTTAAATGGTACCACCAATCTCCTAAATAATCTTCTCCAATGTGTGCGTACAAAGTGCAAGCCTTTTGCATACAAGCACTAAGATCAAGTACGATGGATTCTGTTGTTTCTAAGTTTGAAATGTTGTGTATGGACATTTTTTGATTAAGTTGGTGCTACATTTTAGAAACGATTCTTGAACATACAAGTGCAGCTAAACAACAATTAGAGTCTACACATTCGCCTTTGACAATTGCTTCGAGGGTAAGGGACCGCTTATTATGGTTTTTTATTGCACATTTCCTATATATTTCTAACGACTCTTATTTTTTCAGTATGCCATCAATTCAGCATCATAGATGACTCAAACCTTGAGCAGTGAACACAGGTATTCTTGCCACATTCTTAAAATGAAAATGAGTGCCCCTTGGAGTGGTATTTATCTAATCTTGGTTATATCTTATCACATAATCAACATCAAACCTCAATGCGAAAAGCCCCTTAGTTATGCATTTATAAATTAAGTTGCAACTTAAAGAATCATGATCAAAGAACGTAATCAAATAACATGAGAATCATGTGCTTAATGCCTTGAATAGCTGAATAATTATACATTTACCTTAACAATAACTTTATTACACTTGATAGTTAGTTTGTCCTAAATAATGAATAGTTTACCCTAATCTGGCAATTGCAACTTAAAGTCACAATAGTTGCACTAAACACACTTACCCCGTTTGTATTTAGTACTTAGCACTACGTTTCAACTGCACATTATTGCATTAGATGTATAATCAACTATAGGATTGAATTACAAGTGACTATAAACTTCTAATCGACTTTTTATGTACATCTTGAATTTAATAAATAGTCTATATTATCATATAAATTTGAATATATCTGATGTTAAATTGAGTTGGTTTGTATTTCTCACGACCTGTTTTTACACATGGTAGCTATACGTAGTTGTCAGGAGCAAAAAGGAATTAAAGATGGTTATTCGTAACGAAGATGGAAATCTCACTAATACCACGTGGCACTACAAAGAAGTCAAGGTCAAACTTTGGCAAAGGTTGGACTTTATTTGAACGCTTCGGTTTTCTCACATGAACAACTTTATATGGTTGTTTCAAGTAAAGAGCAAAAAGGTCTTAAGGTGTTGTGTTGTGACAAAGATCATAACTACACCAATGCTACAACAAACGTCGGGTTCTTCACAGATTATGAGTATCTTTCTTTATTTCCATTATGCCCTACTATGATAGATATGTATCTTTTTTCTTTTACGATTATTCTTGTGAAACTTATTTTTATTGTGAACATTATATTAAGTTTAACGATATCTTAAAACTATATTATTAATTTTATCTTAAATAATTATTGAAATTTGGCCGCCGTGACTGGCACTGGCTAGTTGACAATATTTTATAACACTAAAACTATCTGAACACTCTCTTTCTTAATTTTAAGTGAGAAATTAATGTGGTAAATAAAAATAATTAATAGAGTTACTAAAACATCCTCTAGTTAAGAAATACAAATTATTAAACATATTGTACAATAAACTTAAATACAATTTCTGCATTAAATGTTACTAAATTACTTAAAACTAAGAATTAAATAATACAAATAATAAAGCATAGTATAAACACTATTCAAACACAAAATCTACAATTTAAGAAATATAAATAATAAAGCTAAAATTACAAAATATTTTTCTTTATATTTTATCCTACCGCACATATTTACAATCCAATCTCAATTTGTTTAAAACTACATGTATATAAAACATGGTTCAATTCGGGTAATCACTGATATTATAAAAACCAAAATTGAACTGCGATAAGAGAATTTATCGATTTCTGGTTTTTCGGATTCGATTTCTTAGTTATCGTCTTCTGCGTTTTCGGATTGAGCGGGTCAGCTCGATTTGTCTTTTTTAACGCTCGTATCTATAAAACTTAGCTTTATATAAATCAAATAGATTTGAACGACGATAAAAACATCACTCAATAAAATATTTATTATTACAATCGTATGATTAAAAACATTGTCATTAGTTAAAGAATTGAAATATGTCATATGTAATTGTTGATATTCGTAAATTTATTGTCAGAAATATAATAATGATTCACCGGGAAAGAAAATTTTAAGTAACCATCACCATGATGTGCGGGTTGCCTGCTAGTGATGTAATAAGGTAACGACCATGATAAGATGGAAATAAATACTTATAAAACAACACAATTTTAATAAATGTTTTTCTTGTAAAGTTGAACCATTAGATGCAACGAGTGATGAAACCCGCGCGATGCAGCGAGATTGTTTTTGTAGACGTGAATTTGGATAGGGACTATTTTTGCCAAATTGCTATAAAGGACTTACTTTGCAGTGACACTTAAACCTTAAGGACTATTTTTGCCAACTTGGACTTACTTTGTGACGCCACTTAAACCTCAGGGACTATTTTTGCCAACTTGCTAAAGTTGGCAATTAATGATAGGACACATGTCATGTGGAGACTTGATGTCTTGCCTAATAGTTATCTGAGTGATGAAAGCCGCGCGACGCGGTGGGATTGTTTTAATGAGCGTGAATTTGGATAGGGACTATTTTTGCCAAATTGCTATAAAGGACTTACTGCGGTGACACTTAAACCTTAAGGACTATTTTGCCAACTTGGACTTACTTTGTGGCGCCACTTAAGCCTCGGGGACTATTTTTTGAAACTGCTAAAGTTGCAATTAACGATAGGACACATGTCATGTGGAGACTTGATGTAACTGCGCAATAGTTAATATATATATAATATATATAATAGGCTACTTACCTTGATTTCAAGTGGGAATGTTAATATTTGTTGGCGATGTCTAATTTTCACTCTCTGTACCCACATAACTTAACAATTAATATGTGTAAACAAATAGCCACATGCAAACATATTTGATAAAAACTTATTGATAATCAATTCTAGGTTTTAATAATGCGTATATTTAACTAAGACTTCTCACTTGCTTTCATCTATGTACAAAGTGAGCCACATACATCGACGAATCGATTGCGTAAGTCATAGCTAAATATATACCATATTGCATATAATTGATTCATTAATTGTATAATTGAGATTTTCCCCAATTTAAGATTTATCAAAAAATTACATGTGTACACACTTAACAATTAATGCATAATAAACAATAATCCATGACAAAATTTCATCATGGATATGGTTTGGGTTATTATGAAAAGTTTTATAATGAAAAGAATGAGAAGGCGTGTGGAGGTGACATGTGTCACCTTGCCACATCAACATACCCCACCCCACCCCACATGGGAAAAAAAAATCCCAAAAAAAATTTTGGCAAAAAAATTTTCCGCCAAAATTTCCGCCAAATTTTTGTCTTTGCATCACAATCACGATTTTAGTGCATTAAGGTTATAAATGATCGCATCACGGTTATAAAGTTCTTCGCATCACAATCGTGATTTTAGTGCGTTAAGGTTATAACATTGATTTTAGTGCATCATGGTTGATGCACTTAACTATTAACTATGATGCGAGAACTTATAATAAAGATGCACCAAAACTTATTAGTGCATTAAGGTTATAAGTTCTTGCGTCACAATTATGATTTTAGTGCATTAATGTTATAAATTCTGCATCACGGTTATAAAGTTCTTCGCATCACAATCATGATTTTAGTGCATAAAGGTTATAACCTTGATTTTAGTGTATCATAGTTGATGCACTTAACTATTAACTATGATGCAGTAACATATAATAAAGATGCACCAAAATTTATTAGTGCATTAAGGTTATAAGTTACTACATTACGGTTATAAAGTTAGTGCATCATAATCATGATTTTAATGCATTAAGAATATAAGTTACTGCATCACAATTGTGATGCAGTATTTTTATAACTGTGATGCAGTAATAAATTTTAGCGGAAAAATTGCCCAAAAACAAATTTTTTGGCGGAAAAACTTTTTTTTGCGGGGGTGACATGTCACATGACATGGCGTGGTGATGTGTGAAGGTGACACATGTCACCTTCACATGCCTTCTCATTTTTTTCATTATAAGAAACTTTTCATTTTAACCCTACCCTAATGGATATTATATAACAATTATTGTGTAGTCGCAAGATCGCATACAAGTAATGACATAACATATATTCATTATTTAACACATAAACATCGCATGCAATCCTAGGGTTTCTAATACAATTACAAAACAAAACCTAATTTTTTAAATAAAATTAAGGCAATCGGCCCCCATAAAAAATTAAGGTTTTCAAATTTTATAAACCCTAGAATTCGACATACATGTAAACACAATACAATATTCAATTTTTATGTGTTTCGGTAATTAATTACACAATATAACGGCTCGTGATGCCACTATTGAAATTTTAGTAGCATGACAATCATAAATTAAAACAAATAAACATCAAAGCACGCAACGGAAGACTTAAACGTATATTTGTAATTAACTAACCGAAAAATAAACATATGCGTACCTTTTAGCAACTCCAAGCAATCATGTACAATCACCAAGGTAAAACCCTAAATTAGGGTTTATGAAATTCGATTAGGAGCCCTAATCGATTGCCACCAAGACACAAACAATAATGTGTTTATACCACGTTCTTGTACACACGTACTAATCACGAGATGTGAATGTTAGTTCAAGTAACACAATAACAAACCAAACACTTTGTTATGCTTTAATCAAAATAGAAAACCCTAAAGTATAAGGGTGTTTGGCCGATCAAGCACTAAGAGGGAGGAGAAGAGAAGTAGGGTTTGCTAATGTGATACAAGATTAACCTAAAATGAATTCTAGGCTTTGTATTTAGGGAGAATTTCATCTATATCCTTACAAAACTTCATAATTACGTCAATATCCTTGTAAAAATGCAAATTACGCCAATATCCTTTGAAAACCATAAAATACTCGTATATATCCAAAATAACAATTTAGTTTATTTTATTAATTTTCAGTAAAGCCTAAATGATAAATAAAATTGTCAATTACTTTTTTACCCTTGTACCAAAATCCTTTGCTTTTTCTTCCTTGATTCTGTCACTCTTTTTTCTGAACTGATTTTTATTCGAGCAAAATATCAATTAAAGGAGTAACACTGATGGTATATAACAGGGGACAAGATAATTGAAACTACAAGAAACCCAATCTTTGCAGATAAGTCAATCACAGACTCGCTTAGTAAAAAAAGTCTATGAGATGAAAACCACAAGAATGGATACATTAAAATCCTTTAAACTGTTGAAGCAATCATATGATATTCAATGGCGAATTCAGAGACAAAACTTCAATACTTCACGTTTGAAATTATATAACAATTTTTAAAAAAAAATTAAAAGGGATACTACATGGATGTGATTAAGCGATTGAAGGGAAAAAAAAGAAGTTAAATATGAAAAAGAATAGTTAAGATATAAGGGTAAAAAGGTAACTCACTTTTTTGTTTAGCATTTACATAATAGTTAAAACTAATAAACTAAATTATAATGCTATTTTGGATATTGATTCATAAAAGCAGTCAGCTAAATTACTCGAGCCCTGCCACTTGTGAATAGCGAGAC